>JAQPPZ010001640.1:0-448911 GCA_028583015.1 Wollemia nobilis
GGGGAATAAGGAAAAGTTCTCACAATTGGATCTAACAGTCCAGTTCGAGGTCAATATGGGAAACAACAACAACGTTCCCATGATGGGTAAAGGAAAGATCCTCATCCGCACCAGACACGATGAATGAAATTACATCTGTGATGTCTATTATTTTTCTATTCTGAAGCACAACCTGCTGAGCATTGAACAACTTGTGCAGAAGGGGCATACAATCCATTTGAAATACGGAGTATGGACCATCAGATACAAGTTGCATGGGCATATTGCAACCATGTCCATGAAAAAAAACAAAATGTTTCAACTGTAGATTCATAATGAATAGTTGATGTCTCTGAGTGCAGTTGTGAAGGATGCTACCTGGCTGTGGCATTTGAGATTTGGTCACCTGAGTTTCAGTGGCTTGAATTTGTTACACAAGAAGCAAATGGTGAAGGGTTTAGCCCTAATAGAGCAAAAAAATCAAGTTTGTGAGGGCTACTTAGTTGAAAAATAACATAGGGATTCGTTCCATTTATGACAGTCTTGGAGAGCATCACAACCATTGGAGTTGGTGCACTCAGACATTTGCGGTGTGATGCAGACCAGCAATTTTACCAGCAACAAATACTTCTTGACATTCATAGATGACTTTAGCCGGAAGACTTGGATTTACCCCATCAAGCTGAAGTCATAAGCATTTTTTAGATTCAAGGAGTTCAAGGCTCTGGTGGAGAATCAGAGTGATTACAAGGTCAAAACTCTCAGGACAGATGGTGGAGGTGAATACATCTCCAACGAATACCACAAATTTTGCAAGCAGCATGGAATTCGAAGGTAGCTCACTTCTAGATAGATGCCACAACAGAATGGTATAAATGAGAGGAAGAACTGAACCATCATGGATATGACACGCAACATGATGAAGGTGAAGGGATTACCGCATGAGTTCTGGGCAGAGGATGTAACCTATGCAGTCTACCTACTGAATAGATATCCCACCCAAAGCATGAATGACAAAATCCCTCAGGAGGCCTAGAGTGGTCAAAAGCCAAGTGTGGCTCATCTACGTGTGTTCGGGTGCATTGCATATGCACATGTTCTAGAAAGAAGTAGAAGAAACTAGATGATAGAGTAGAGAAGTGTATCTTCATAGGATACAGTGAGCAGGCAAAGGCGTACAGATTGTACAACCCTATGATGAAGAAGCTCATCCTCAGCCGTGATGTGAAGTTTCTTGAAGATGAATCTTAGAACTAGAAATCAAACACTGCCCAGTTAGAGCCAGTAGTTGTGGATTATGTTGACTTGGAGGAGAGCAATGTGTAGCCACCTACAGCCTCAAGCAGCGACGGTGCCAGTAGTAGCATAGCCTCACCATCTCGGTCGCCTCCACTTGCAAGCAGGATCCCAAACTTGAGGACTCCTGTGAAGACAAGGAGCTTGCAAGATATTTACGAGGTAACCTGAACTCATCAAGATGAGGAATATTTTGACTTCACATTTTTTACTGAGGTTGATCCAGTGGAATTTGAAGACACAAGACAAAATCAAAAGTGGGTGAAGGTGATGGACGAGGAGATTAAAGCCATTGAAAATAATGATACATGGCAACTGGCAGATCTTCTAGTAGGAAAGAAGACCATTGGGATCAAGTGGGTGTATAAGATGAAGTTCAATGCCCAAGGAGAAGTGGACCGACATAAGGCCATATTGGTGGTGAAGGGTTACAAGTAGGATTCAGGCATTGATTACCATGAGGTATATGCACCTGTAGCCCGACTTGATACAGTCAAGATGATCCTGGTATTGGCAGCCTAGCAGGGTTGGAAGGTGTACCAGATGGACGTCAAGTCAGCTTTTCTCAATGGGGTCCTAGAGGAAGAGGTCAACATAGACCAGCCATTAGGTTATGAGATTGAAGGCCAGAAGGGCAAAGTCCTGAAGCTGAAGAAGACCCTGTACGGTTTGAAGCAGGTGCCCCGAGCTTGGTACAACCGGATTGATAACTATTTTCAACAATGGATTTGTAAAATGCCCATATTAGCACACCCTATACATGAAGATAAATGAAGTAGGTGAGCTTATTATCATCTACATGTATGTGAATGATTTGATTTACACTGGCAACAACACAACACTGTTTACCCAGTTTAGAATAGCCATGAAAAAGGAGTTCAAGATGACGGACTTAGGGCTGATGAAGTATTTCCTTGGTATTGAAGTTGACCAATTGATAGATGGCATCTTCATTTCTGAAGGCAAGTATGCAAAGGATGTCCTAAAGCAGTTCAAGATGGAGGATAGCAAACCTACCATCACACCTATTTCCACAAGTCTAAAGCTGAGCAAGTTAGACTCTGGTAGAAATGTCGATCCAACTCTGTTCAAGAGGCTAGTTGGTAGTTTGATGTATTTGACTACAACTTGGCCAGATCTGATGTTCGAAGTCAGCCTCATCAGTCATTTTATGGAGACTCTAAAGGACACACACTGACAAGCAGGTAAGAGGATCCTGTGGTATGTCAATAGGACGTGGAACCATGGCATCTATTACGCCAAAAATGATCAATTCGAACTAGTGGGCCACACCAATAGTGACTGGACTAGCAACATCGATGATCGAAAGAGCACCTCCAGGTATGCTTTCCATCTTGTATCAGGAGCAGTCTCATGGGCATCCAAGAAGTAACCCATCGTTGTGTTATCCACTGTTGAAGCAGAGTATGTCACCGCCATGTCAACCGCATGCCAAGCAGTTTGGCTATGAAGAGTTCTGAGTAAACTGAACTATCCTCCGGAAGGCACGACAATAGTTTTTTGTGACAAAAATTCCACCATTGCATTGTCAAAGGATCCAGTGTTCTATGGCCGAATGAAGCACATCGACATTCGCTATCACTTCATGAGAGAGCTGGTTAAGTTCGATGAAATTTAGTTGTAGTTTTGCAGATCTAAGGAGCAGTTGGCGGACATTTTTACGAAGCCTTTGAAGGAGGAGGACTTCAATAGATTACGACAGCAACTTGGAGTCAAAGACCTCATGAAATCAGGCTTAAAGGAGGGTGTTAGAAATATTAATCCTAATTTCATGTCATCCGCCAAATTGGCATTAAATTTGCATCCTTACCTTCAGGCTATAGGATCCGTGCTCGAAAGGAGGATGGGAAAAGGATGGCATGGTACCTCGGACTGAGAGGCCTTGCAAAGGTCCTACCTCTCAGGGGAGGTGTATTATGGTGATTTTTTGATGGATGGTGGGTTCACCAGGAAATGTTTGAATGGTAGTTTCCACACCTAGGTTGAGAATGTGTTTTATGTGTTCAATTTTATCTTTAAACATTCGAGTCGTAGGTTTTGCCAAATGAATCTAAGTTATACTATTATGAAAATGCAGACTAGATGAAATACAGCAGACAAATATGAACAAAAATAGAGATAAAGAGCTAAATTACAAAACCATACCTGATCCAGATGTTTGATGGAGATTCTGATTCTTGAAGCAGTCAGGATTGCCTCTGATTTGACAGGATCATCTGCTATCAGACAATATCGTCTGAGATTTGATGAATTCATCAAACGAATTCGTCAAAGACCTGCAATTAGAGAAGTAGACACAAAATGCAAAAAATGCAACTATTCTAACAGAAGGCAATGATATAGAATAACAGCAATAACATTAAAATGATGATAATGAACAAAATACGAGTGCACTACAATGATTTGATGACAATTGGTGACTTAATTATGCATTTAAAGCTACATGGGTGAACTCCAAAATGCAAAGTAATAAGAAATAATAAATAAACTAGCTAGTTGCAGAATAAAACAACAGATGAAAAGAGGAAAATGCAAACTCTGGGCACTGATTGCCCCCAATGATGATTGTAGTTGAAATCATCTCTGATTTGATAGGATCATCTTCGATCTGAATAGGATCGTCTGAGACGATGTAACCTTGCTCTGGCTAAAAAATGACAAGGTTCCTACAATAAAATTGGATGCAACAAATGTAGATGATAATACAGATTATTCAAATGTGTGTGAAGGTCGATTTATAGGAAAATTCAGCCAGGGGAAGGTTAAGGGGAGGGCCTAAGTTTAAATAGGCTTAGGAGGGAGGTTAGGAGGTTGGAGATCATCCCAATTTGGGAGATCTCCAACTAGGAGGGTCTCTAATGACACAGACATGTTTTTGCCCAGATTAGAGACGTCGTTGGAACAGAGGCTAATTGAAAAAAATTAGTTTTGGGACAAGATCGTCTGGACGTCCTAGTCCAGACGAAATTGTCTGATCTGAGGCGATATCATCTAATCGGCGACGATATCGTCAATTGGTCAAAACAAACTCTAAAAATGGCACGGGAAAGGAGGAAACGTGTTGCACGACAGTTTGGGAGCGGTTTTGGGGGTTAAAATTTGAATTTGAATAATTACTAGAGTAATTGTAATTATTTAAGATTTTATTGCGCCAATTTTAGGGTGCTACATTTTGCCCCCTCTTTAGCGAATTTTTCGAAGAAAATGCGTTAAAGATGAGTTCTTCTCGATCTACGAGAAAGCAAAAATTTATTCCCATTTTTAGGCGATGATTCTAGGTCAAATCGTACGACAACTTACTATGGTGCCCCCTCCTTGTTTTTACCCAAATAGAACGTTTGAGGTAAAAATGCGAAAAAGCAAAATTAAAAAAAAATGTTTTTAATTGTTTTGAATAAAATTAAGAAAATAGGGAAAAACCCTAATTCATTGTTACTGTTCATTGATATATATATATATATGATCTTTTTTTTGATGATATGACTTGTGTCTTATGCATTTGTATGATGCTTTTAATGTTTTGGTGTGATTGATTTAATGATTCATGTAATTATGTCGTTTGGAAATAAGTATGGTTTTTAATACATGCTTTAAAATTTAAATGAAATAATCTGATAGAACAAATTGGTTGTTTGTGATGTGGTGATTTGATAAAAAATAAAAAGACTTTTAAAAATAATTTCAAAGGACATTGTTGCTATTATAGACCATTTCATGGAGTCGCCACTCACTCGGTCGTCAAGCTAATCCCAGTATAGAAATATTGTTAAAAAGAAAAGAGTGCTTAAGAGACTGTCTTAAGACTTTGGTGTGATGATGCAAATGATGATGATGATGATTTTGTTTTCAGACTTTTCATGAAAATATTATGCATGAAATATTTTAAAGTGGCTTTTGCTAGGCATAAATTCCTAAGTGTGATAAAATTTTTGGATAATTCCCTAGAGCTTATACCATGGTTGCAAATTTGCATATTGACATAATGACATGAAATAGTGATAATGTGTTTGTTTTTTTTAAAGCATAATTGTGTAACAAAATGATTTAATTCATATGGATTTTATGATTTTTAAATAAATGGGGAATAAAAATTGATACAATGGTTTGCGCTAGGCATAGAATATTTAGGTATAGACTTATACCATCATCGCGAAAATCAAAGAAGAAAATAGATTGTTTTATTGCATGGTTGATTTTTAATTGTTGAAAATAGTCAGAAAATATGAATATGAGGACTTGCGCTAGTCATAAAATTCAATTTTAGTTTTGGAACTATACCATCGTCGCGAAAGTCAAACAATATATAAATATGTTTTTTTATTGTATGGTTTGAAAGAAATTTTGATTTTTGAAAATAATTGTACTTTAAAGAAGAAAATGAATGTATTCCAAACAATTTGCAAAAATATTTCAAAGTATCTCAAAGACAAAATTTAGATTTATAAGGAATCCCATGTTCATATTTGAGTTCATTTCCAATCTTGATTTATCATAATGATACACAAAATCTCTCAAATACAAATGTGTGTGCAATTGCATTGTTTATTTACTAGTTTGAGCAAGATACTATGATACAAGTGATTTGAATGAACCAAATAAATGTTCATTAACCATGATTTAGATGTATATAACCATACCAGACTACTATGTAAGTCGGATTATCAAGAGCTAGCTAATCCATAAGAAGACATAGGTCTATACAAAAGAAGGTCGCTAATGTGACAGACATATCGCCATGCTAGGAGTTACCCAAGGCCAAGCAGGTTGGGCACAAACCACTTGTTATGGGGCTTACCTCACAATTTTTGAATAATTGAGAATTCTAGGGATTCAAGCTCATCAACCCTTCTTTTATTTTCAAAGGGTAGGGAGAGGGATTTTATTGCTTTTGCTTTTGCTGTATTTTGCTTTTCTTTTGTATTTCTTTTGCTTTTATTTTGTATTTTTGCTTGATAATGCTTGGAACATTGCTGTAATGATATAAAATAACATTTTTTTTTTTTTTCTTGAACTTTTTATTTTTATTTTTTTATGCTAAGGATACTTACTCGGATTGGCTGTAGAGCAAAGGATTTTTATTCGGGGTAGGGGTGAGCTTGTCCTTTTGCCAATTCTCAAAGATTCTAGACCATGTGCATGATAGGATAGCAAGGGAAACTTTTCGCTCAAGAAACCATGTCTACTATGTAGCATAGCATGGACATTACAAATATAATCATTTTATTGTGAAAGGATGTTCTTGGTTTAAGTAAATAACAAGATCAATTCTCTATGCTCAAACTTTATTTAATTGAATTTTGTGGACTTTGATATAAGAGAGATTAGTAATCATGCCAGATAAAATCAAGATACTTATTTTTGTGTTTGCAAAAGTGAGAGATTCCAAATAAATGCTAATTTATCCAAAATAATTTGAAATATATAATTGCAACATTTGTAAGAAGAAATATATACAAATACTTTTTTGAGAAGTTTGAGAATGTTGACTCTCTCTATCTTTTTTTTAATTTTGTTTTGGTTTTGAAAGAGTCAAGAATATTGTTGTTTTTATTTTTATTATTTTTATTTGTTTTTGTTTTTGTGTAAACAATTTGATATATTTCTAAAATAAAACAACATGCAAAATATGTACAAATGATGAAATGATTAATTTTTGTTACGCATAGTAACGTTTAAGATGCAAAATGTTCATGGGTTCTTTAAGTTCTTTACCATCTAAGGTAGATAATTTATATGCTCTTGATTCAAATTTAGTAGTGATAATGTATGGTCCAAGCCATTTGGGCTCAAATTTACCTTTAAGGTCTTTAGTTGCATTAGTATTTTTTTTATTTTCTTTTAAAACAAGGTCGTCGATCTCAAAGGATCGATGACGAACTTTTTTAGCATATGATCTTTTAAGCTTGTTTTGGTAGGCACGAAGGTGCTCTAAAGCATTGATGTGCTTTTCATCGAGAATTTCCCGCAGACTGAGTTTGCCAGCTCGATATTCATCTCCTACTTCGGTATCTTGAAGTAGTAGAGCCAAAGAAGGAACTTCTAATTCAAAGGGAAAAACGGCTTCAACGCCATAAACCAAGACAAAAGGTGAAGTTCCAGTGGGAGTTCGAACACTAGTTCGATAGGCCCACAAGGCTGGATATAATTGAATGTGCCAGTCATGGCCAGATTTATTGACCAATATTTTGAGAATTTTGATTAAGTTTTTGTTAGATGCTTCCGCTTGACCATTACCCTCAGGATAATAGGGAGTGGACCAGCGATGTTGAATCTTATATTTTTGGCATAATTTCTTGACATCTTTATTTTTGAAACAAGTTCCATTATCAGAGATGAGATTTGCAGGAATTTCAAACCTACAAATGATTTGATTAAAAATAAATTTAGAAACTTGTGTGCCAGTGCAGGAAGCTAAAGGCATAGCTTCAACCCACTTCGTGAAATACTCGATGGCGATTATGATGAATTTGTGTCCATCAGATGACACAGGATTGATTTTGCCAATAATGTCTAAGCCCCATTTTGAAAAGGGCCAAGGAGATGAAATAGTCTACAGCTCTTGTGTAGGGGCATGGACAAGGTCAGCATGTTTCTAGCACTTTTCACAATGACGCACATACTCATGTGCATCATTTTCCATAGTAGGCCAAAAATATCCTATCCTAAGGAGCTTTTTAGCAATGACACTACCACTGAAGTGTCCTCCACAAGATCCATCGTGGGCTTCACTCAAGGCTGATTTGGATTCTTCTAGATTCAAACATATTAATAGGATACCTTCAAAAGATCTCCTATATAAATTAGTGCCAATGATTACGAATTGACTTGCGCATCGACGTAATAACCAATGCTGGTTTCTATTAAAATTGGCAAGGAAAGTCCCATTTTGAAGAAAATCAAATATATCTGTATACCAAGGTTCAAGAGTAGTTTCATTTATTAGAAACACATACAAAGGTTCTAAGCATGACTTATTTGAAGCGGGTTCCTGGAGTCGACGAATAATGATAGTGGAATATTCGTCATCTAACTCCAAGGGCAGGAGAGATGCAATGCGAGCCATAGCATCACCGCACGGTTGCTAGTTCTAGGAATAGCTTCCAAGGTAACTTGATCAAATAGAGACATTAATTGTAAAACATAGGCTTTATATGGGCGTAGTTTATCATCTCTCGGTCCGATAAACTTCATGAATTTTGTTTATGACAAGCTGAGAATCACCAAAAACTAACAGATGTTTAATTTTTAGCGCCAAGGCAGCTCGTAATCCAAGGATTAGAGCTTCATATTCAGCAGTATTATTGGTGCAAGAAAACATTAATTTGAAGGATAGAGGAATGATGTGTTTTTATGGGGATATTAAAATAATACCCGCACCAGCCCCACTCATGCATCGGGCTCCATCAAAGTATAAGGACCATTGCTCAATATGGTCTACCTCTAATTGAAGGCATTCATCAGGAAACTCGATGATGAGGGGATGGGTAGACTCTAAGGGTGCAGTCGCTAATTGATCTACTATGATTTGACCCTTAACAGACTTTTGTCCCATGAATGTGAGGTCAAACTCGCTTAGAGCAAGAACCCACTTGGCTGTACGACCCGATAAATAAGGTCGACTCATGAGATACCTCAAGGGATCATATTTAGCAATAACATAAGTTTTTTGACTAAGCATATAATGGCGTAATTTTTGCGTAGAAAACATGAATGCTAGACATAGTTTTTCTAACGCTGTGTAGTGGGTTTCATAACTGATGAAGGTTCGGCTAATATAATAATTAGCATGTTCTCTTTTATCATCATCAAGCTGAGCTAACATAGCTCCTAAGGTAGAATATGAAGCTAAAATATACAGGATAAACGAGCGATCAGGTCTAGGTGGTGAAAGCACAGGTGGGGTAAGGAGGTAGTGTTTGAGAAGTTCAAAATCTTCTTTACATTTGTTGTCCCAATTAAAAGGGACATCCTTCTTAAGGAGCTTAAGAAAGGGACCAATTTTTTCTGCCAACTTATCGATGAAGCGACGGATAGCTTGAAGTTTACCTTGTAAACTTCATAACTCAGATATATTAGTAGGTGCGGGCATATCGGTGATAGCCGCAATCTTGAGAGGGTCAATTTCGATACCACGTAAAGAAACCATAACCCCTAATAGCTTACCGGACTTAACTCCGAATATGCATTTTGCTGGATTTAATCGAATAAGATATTATCTTAATCTATTAAAAACTTTCCTCAAATCATCTAAATGGTTATCTTCATTAATAGAATGAGCTATAATATCATCTACATAATCATGTAGGATATCATGCATCATATCATGAAAAATATAAGTCATATCTCATTGATAGGTTGCACCTGCGTTCTTTAAGCCGAATGGCATAACTTTCCAACAAAAGGTACCCCAGGGGGTAATAAAGGCTATTTTAGCCTGATCTTCAGGAGCTATCCTGATCTGATTATAGCCAAAAAATTTGTCCATTAGGGACATCATTCCACTTTCGATAGTAAATTCAATGATTTGATCCATGTTTGGAAGAGGAAAATCATCCTTAGGGCATGCAACGTTAATATCTCTAAAATCTGTGCAAACCCTAACTTTGGTGGCTTCTTTCTTGGTGACTGGAACTACATTAGAGATCCATTCAGCATAATCAATAGCTTGTATAAAAACAACATTTAGGAGTTTTTCTAACTTCCCTTTGACTAGCAGGGCCACTTTGGGATGCATTTTTCTAAGTTTTTATTTAACAGGTTTAGCATCCGGATGAACTACTAGATGATGCATGACTACGAAAGGGTCCAAACCTGGCATATATTCGTATGTCCAAGCGAAGACATCTTCTTATTCTTTAAGAAATGCAATGTATTGATCTTGTTTTTCATGACTTAATTCTGACCCAATATTGATTATGTGAGGATTATCCTCGGTTCCAATATTAACTTTAATGACGTTTTTGACTTCCATGTGTAGATCTCTTTCAAAATTAGGTGGGGTGGGTGAGATGCCCAATTATTGTAATTCTTTTAAGGTTAAGTTGGATAACTCATCTTGAGGATTAGTGGCCTCAAGTTGGGCTATAGTTGGTAAAGAAACATCAAAATAAAATCCATTTTGTAACATCTCTTCAACAGAGACATCGTGGAAGATATCTCCTTCCAACTCCTCATCGAAGTCAGCAATCAATTCAGGGTAAGCTATGGATAGCATGTTACATGTAAATGGCTGATTTTTTAGAGGCAAATCATCATGCCTATCTAAATAATCTTGATAACATATGAGTTGATCATCATATTCAAAATGGAAGGGTTGACCCTTACTAGGAAATAGGCCCACACCACAGTGGGCAGGCCATGGTTCTACCTCGAAATGTTCTTTCATGCCATTTCTAAAAGGTCCCAAGCCTTTCCCTTTATATCCCATTTTAAGCATTATAGGTTTAGCTTTAAAAGACTCATTAGTAAAATAACACCGAGCATATCCATCATGATGAGTTTTGATATTCTGAGGTATTCTTCCCTAGTAATATCCTTTATAAATGAAGGCACAACTCCCGACTTGGTAAGTACTTCCCATAGGTTGTGGGAGGCCCAAGGTACAAGGATATGGTGGCAAGTTATTTAAAATAATTGAATCTTGCATGAAAGCATTTTTTTTTTTTGATATTAAGATTGTGGATAAATCTGGTAAAAGTTCATCAGAAAGAGCATAAGATGTAGAAGGATCATTCCCTATATCTTTAGATGTAGAAGGTATGATAGATGTTGATAATGTGGAAGTGTTAATTAATGGGTCTATAGGTTTTGAGATTATAGGGATGGAACATGAAGAATTGGTTGTAGATTTAAGATCTTTTTGAGGTTCTAGAGTGATTTGTTCAGAATATGGTTGAGTTAAATGTATAGGTGTAGTTGATGGGGTAGATGATGTTATGTGTGTGTGTTTCACATGTTTAGATGAAAAATAAGAACTAGATGTGTGGATGACAGAGCGGGGCAAAATTGCACTCCAACAGGTTTTGTCGAAGCACACATATCAAAGGGTCTAGGGTCACCATGGATAGTGACCAACTGGTTTTTAAATTTGAATTTAACACATTTGTGTAAAGTTGATGGGATAGCCCGCATTGCATTGATCCAAGGACGACCCAAGAGTATATTGTACAATGTGGGGCAATGTACAATAAACATGGTCATATCTAAGGTTCTAGGACCAACTTGCAATGGGATGGTAATAACTCCACACGTTTCTTGTGTTTCGTTCTTGAAATCTTTTATGATCATGTCAGTTTTCTTCATTTCATCACTTCTAAAGCCAAATCGTTGGTAGAAGTCAAAAGTGCAAATGTTTAGAGATGAACCATTATCAATCAGGACTCTTTTAACAACTACATCTCTAATTAGAGTAGTAATATATAAGGGATTATCCTTATGTAAACTGTGTTGTGGGATATCTTTATCCCGAAAGTCAATACAATCGACTTCTCTAGTGATGATAGTATTGGCCATGGCTTTAGGTTGAATGTTTTGAGGTACCATCATTTGGCTTAATGTAAGCATCAAATCATCCCTATGGGTAGGAGAAGATATTAATAAATCCAAAATGGAAATTCTGGCTATAGTATTGGATAATTGTTCATTAATATTGTAAGGAGGTTTAGGTTGAACATTAGGAGCATGATTCCCTTTATTGGGTTTTTTCAAAACAAATGGAGTTGATCCATCATTCTGGTTCAGTTCTTGTTGAGAATTTTGAGTCTGTTTTCGGGTAACGACTCCGATGGTACCTACAATGTTATATTGAAGATGCTAAACTGGTCTCGATTGAGCGTTTATGGCTTGTTCATTAGAGAGGAATTTATTAGAAGAGGGTCAAGTAGTAACTCTTCTAGGAAATGGTTCTTCTGGAACCATAGCATCTGTGATAGGTTGAATAGGATCTGATTCATTTTCAAAACTATTCGATTGGTTTGAAGTGATGTCTATTTCACTTTTAGTATCTGATTCTACATCACTAGGATCAAGAGTTTGAAAATTATGTAGGGGCCTGGTTGTGACCAGGGATAAGGTTGTGTCAAATATTTGAGGATCCTGAATAGGTAATTGTCCGCTAATAGTTCCTACATATCGGGTAGGAGGGGTAACATTATGATGTTCGATTTGATTGGCCACCTCTTTACCATGTCTTGGTATAGGATGTTGAAATATGTCTAATGATTGATTAGCATTTTGATTTTGATTTTGGGGAATGGTCTTTTGAGCATTACTAGGAGTATTTTGTTTAGGTTGGAAAGCTTGCACCTCCATTTCATTATTATCAATAAAATCTTGTAGTTTATGCTTCAACCTTTTACAAGCATTGGTAGAGTGTCCAGGTCCTCTATGAAAATCACAGTGTAAGTCAGCTCTGTATCTGGGTATGGTTGGATCATGTTCTCGGATAGCTGGTAATTGAATAAAACCATTTTTGAGTAATTGAGGTAAAATAGTTGATAATGGTTGATTCAATCTAGTAAACTCTCGAGGAGGTTTATCAGGAGGTTTCAATATAATTTTTTTTGTTGTCTTCATTGCATTGATATTAGCAATATTTCTACTGTCAGTGACTCTGTCACCTATGACTTGTTTGTTTTTATATTGATTTTTGGATGTTTTCTCATCATCTTTCTTCCTAAGTTGGCCTATCCTAATGAGGGCATCTTCTAGTCTTCGAGCTAAATCTATAGATTGATCGAAGGTAGTTAAAGTAGCAGTTGATAACTCATAAGATATTTGTTCTTGCAAATTATTGATAAAAATGTCCAACATTTCTCTATAAGGTAGCACAAAGTGCAGTTTTCCTATCAACTACCTCCATCTAGCTAAGAAATCAGCAAAACATTCATCCTTGTCTTGTTTTAAGTTGTATAAATCTTTAATGGTGACATGCCTCTCGATGTAGGCACTAAATTGATGGACAAACGATTCAGGTGTTTCTTCAAAATTTCTCAAAGAATGAGTGGGCAATTGATAGTACCACTCTAATGTCATTCCACATAAACTTTTCAGGAACATTTTTAGTAATAGCAAGTCATCATGTGATATGTCATGACATGCTATCCTAAACATGCGAAGATGTTCTATGGGATATTTGGTTCCTTTATATATAGGTAGGATGGGCATGGGAAAATTCTTAGGGTATGGTTGTGCTACAACTATGGGATCCAAAGGTTGACTACATATCTCTTGATAATTGTACGAGGGATGGTAGGGATCTATCTAGTCCATACGCGAAGCTAACTATTTCACCATGGCTTCCAGATTACTAGTTTGCCCACCATATTGGTTCGGTAGGGCATTGATATGGGATTTGTGAGCATATGATGGAGGGACATGCATATTAATGCTATATTACTATTGTGTAAATTTTTGGTAGGAAAGGTGTTATGAAGGAATTTTGAAGTTGTATTATGTTGTATCCCAGATTGTTGAAAATTGGTGTTTGGCTTCATTTTAGATTTTTGTTTACTTGAAGCATATTGATCAATAGTTTGGCAAAGTAAAGCAATGAAGGAAGTTTTCTTTTGTGTGGGAATGATTTTAGGCTCAATAACAGGTTCCTTAGGAGGTTGGGTAACATGTTTTTTTGGCATGTTTTGAATCATAGTGACCATATCTCTATTGGATGGTCCATCCTTATCACTTTCTTGATCAATGAAAGACAAGGGATTAGTGTGCACATCAAACATATGTTCCATGGATGCTTGAGTGTCACTAATTTTCCCTTTATCAATACAAACTGCCATATTAAGAGTGCCAATGTTATTATTGAAAAATTTCCAAAAATGATCTAAATTATCAAAAGCAATAGTTCCATCTGGAGCTACTCTAGGGGATGAGGATCCATCCTCTTTAATATTTTCTTCTTGTTCATTATCTTCACCTAGGTCATCTTCTGGTTGATCTAGAGTTTATCCTTCCAGAATTGGATCCTCAGGAAGGACATTTGGTTTTCTAGTTTTATCTTCTAACCAATATTCTTCTTCTCCTTCAGTTTGTTTACCATTCCTAAGTTTAGGCATTGTGCTTAACTTAGATTTCAGCAAATATATATATATATATATATATATATATATATATTTGTATATATATATATATATGCAACAAGCTTAAGAGGTATATATTAATTATATACCTACTATAAAAATTTAAAATGAAATGTTTTAGTTTTTGTTATGTTTTTTTTTAGTTTTCCTTGTTTTTGTAATAATATTGTAAAGATAACAAACAACACAATAAATGCAAGAAATAATGAAATCAATGATCTAGTTTTCTATAAATAATTTATAAATGTCATTAATGGGCTCAAGTTCTTTAGGAGTCATGAAGTGTTCTTATTCAAATTGAAAATTTTCTTTTAAGAATTTAATGAAAAGGGTTGTAGAAATACCATGTATTTCAGATTCTGGTTGATAATAATAATTCTCACGATAATATTCACGATACAACATAGCTCTAGGAGTTTTTTTCCATCTTCTTCTAATCATAAGATCAGTTTCTTGGGATTCTATATGAACTAGAAATTGGCATACCACAGCTGTGTTCTTGAGGTATTCCTCGAAAGTGAAAAATTTTGAAGACACAAGAGCTCTCCTATAGGCTAACCATCTATGGAAAGCTCTCTGAAGTTCATGATAAAAGACAAGTTGATGAGGATCCAGGATTCTATCTAGGACAAGCCTCTTGATTTGTTTAAGTTTTGTTGACCTAGATGAAATGACACCTAGCTAGTTGCAGAATAAAACAACAAATGAAAAGAGGAAAATGCAAACTCTGGGCACTGATTGCCCCCAATGATGATTGCAGTCAAAATCATATTTGATTTGACAAGATCATCTCCGATCTGAACAGGATCGTCTGAGACGATGTAAACTTGCTCTGGCTAAAAAATGACAAGGTTCCTGCAAGAAAATTGGATGCAACAAATGTAGATGATAATACAAATTATTCTAATGCATGTGAAGGTCGATTTACAAGAAAATTCAGCCAGGGGAAGGTTAAGGGGAGGGCCTAAGTTTAAATAGGCTTAGGAGGGATGTTAGGAGGTTGGAGATCATCCCAATTTGGGATATCTCCAATGTGGAGGGTCTCTAACGACGCAGACACACTTTTGCCAGATTAGAGACGTTGTTGAAACAAAGGCTAATTGAGAAAAATTAGTTTTAGGACAAGATCGTCCGGACGTCCTAGTCCAGACGAAATTGTCCGATCTGAGGTGATATCGTCTGATCAGCGACGATATCATCAAACGGTCAAAACCAGCTCTAAAAATAGTGCGATAAATGAGGAAACAGGTTGCACGACGGTTTGGGAGCGGTTTTGGGGGTTAAAATTTGAATTTGAATATTTACTAGAGTAATTGTAATTATTTAAGATTTTACTACGCCAATTTTAGGGTGCTACAGTAGGAATCTCTAGAACAATAGCCTACTCTGGCTCCCACTACTCTGTGACGTTCTGCATCTATGGATGATCCAGAACCCCAAGATCCACATCTACATCATATACCTCCACCATGTCTACATCCTTGAGCAGAGCTCCCCAATCATCTCCTGGCACCTCGACACCATCTCCAACCGTTGCTGCTACCTCCGTACCTCCCATGTGCCCCTCTCCCTGCCATAACTGTAGTATCCACCACTGATCATACTTTGTAGTAGTCCTGATATCATCCACATTCAGGACGTCAATCACTACATCTGAATCATCACCTAATGGTGCGATGACCGGTCGATCTAGAGTCCTCTCGTCCCCCTGGTGCCGATAGACCATAGGATCACCAAGAAATCCCTGGCACATCGCAAACTGTCGTGTCACTCGAATGTAAGGGAAGAACTCCTACTCGGTCCCATGCCACCCAATTAGCCACAACTCCTTGTGCACCTGTCGGAGCCACTCTCTAGCCTTTGGCCAAGCTGAACAGTCCTAATAAGGGTGCCAAAACACCTCCCTTGGAGCAAGTCAAGTGAAGGCATTGACATAGTTCCCTACGACACCTACCCACTATCAACTCTGTCCCTGCTCCTTATATCGCTACCACAGAGCCACGTAACCTATATATTTATCTACCATCTCTGCCCACATCGTCCATGGTAACCCTACTAGTCTCTCCACCGTTATGTCCTACCAAGCCCAGCTCTGCAATAGATAGCTATAGCTGATCCCATTTTGTCATTGGCAGCGAACCTCGTATAGCTCCCCATAGAGTTGCGCTAGCAACATCTGTCCCCATATCATGATCAAAGGCTCATGCATTGAACACTCCACCAGTCGATAGACCACATCCAGCAGGTTCCACGGGAACCTCACACCTGAAGAGTTAGGTAGCAGCATGTTAGAAATAAGGCCCATGAGTACTGAGTGCCTCACTCCCAACACACCCCTCTCAAGCCATCATTGAACTAAGATCCCACCCATCTGACAGTCAACCTCTACCCTCTCCACTAGACCATCCACCCCCAACTCCTCCCCATGCCCGAAGCAGCATGTCAGAACTGCCGTTCTTTGATCCCATGGCATCATCCTAATCGGAAGTCTGTCTATTGGAATCCAAAGAATCTGATAGACATCCTCCAAAGTGACTGTCATCTCCCCTATTGGGAGATGGAAAGTATTAGTCTGAGGATCCCACAAGTTGATTAGGGCCATTAGGTAGGCCCAATCCCCAATCACTGGCTCCAACCGAGTCACCTACTTGAGCCCCAGGGCATCAAGCCACTCCCAGTCAGCCACAACTAGTGCCTCCTAAACTTCAGCAAAAATAGTAGGCACATGATACCGGCTCTTCACAACCTACAAAAGAAAACAAAATAAACACATTAAAATCATGAAAAAAAAAGTATACAGCTACAAACAGTAAACGAAAAACAAAATTAATTTGTCAACCTAGGGTTTTATACTCTCAAATTGATAAATTAAAACAAAAAAAATCAAAAATAACAAAATTAATTTGTCAACCTAGGGTTTTACACTCTCAAATTGATAAATTAAAACAAAAAAAAATCAAAAATAACAAAATTAATTTGTCAACCTAGGGTTTTATACTCTCAAATTGATAAATTAAAACAAAAAAAATCAAAAATAACAAAATTAATTTGTCAACCTAGGGTTTTACACTCTCAAATTGATAAATTAAAAAAAAAAATCAAAAATAACAAAACTTAGTTTGTCAATCTAGGGCTTTTACCTTTACATTGATAAATTAAACAAAACAACAAAAACGACTAAGGTTGAGCGAAGTTTAAAAAAAAAAAACTACGTTTAACAATAAGTTTTTAAGCTCAATTTTACCATAAGTTTTTAAACTCAATTTTGACCTTTGTTGACTAGGGTTAGCCTATGTTTTTTAGATAAGTTTCGATTTTTGTTAGCCTAGGGTTTCTGGTAGTGTACAAAAAATGAACACAAACAAACATGGTTTCCACTAGGATTTCAACCTACGTTTTAATGAAGCCATACCAAAACAAATAAACACATTCATTTCACTAAGGTTTTTTATTTTTACATTTGAAAAAAAAAGTATGCGAAAAAATTCGGTAGCGCTTCGCTTCGCAGAATTGACCTCCTCCTCCTCAGAGCTCCAAATTGCCAAAAAAAACAAGTGCAAATGAGCCCAAAACCTAGTTTTGGCCTTTAAATAGGCTTTTTGAGCATGTAATCATTCATACCTAGGATGAGCACTCTGGTTAGCACTCGTCCCTCCCTGGAATGAATGCTCAATAGGAATTCGTCCCACCCAGGGACGAATACAGAGCAAACATTTCAAAAACAACAAAAATGCACCAAAAACAAGCAATAAAACTGTCCAATGAGAGTGCTTTTGCACTTGACATTCTAGGCATGCAAAACATATGTCGAGGTCACAAATCCTCACTATCCTACTCCCTAAGAAGGCTACCATAGCCGGATTGCTCCATGGGAAGACAAATCTTTGAGAATTTCATCCCCATCCAAAAATAGCAATAGAGTTGTTGAACGAAGGTGCCTTCATGCCTGACATTTTTGGCATCCAAAACAGACGTTGGGGTTACAAATTGTCACCATACTACTCCCTAAGAAGGCCACTATGGCCGGGCCGCTCCACAGGAAGACAAATTTTTGATAATTTCAACTCCAAAAAACATCACCAAAAGGGTTAACACCCACCAAAAATAGGTTTAAATGTCAGAAAACTGCACACACATTTAATGTTAAAACATCTACAAGCACCCTTGCACAATTCATCTTGGGTCAAGCGACTTGTCACTTTTCTCATGTTGGTCATTCTCTCATCGAATCATCGCTTGAGGGGGTAGTCACACTTAGTCACCAATCAACAAATATACACCCAATCATGGAAACAACATGCATTCAAAGAATCATTGGCAAAGACAATCACGCTCCTGCTTGGGGAAAAAAACAAGCAATAATCACAAGCTTATCAATCACTTGGCATTCATGAATCATGAACTCAAGGTTCCCATAGACAAAAGGTTGTACCCTTTGCCTATTCATAACTGATCAATGTCCAAGCTCAAGTAACACCTCACCGATAAGGTTAACACTTGAATTGAGTTCCTTCACTCGTTAGAAGCAAGGATTCAAGAATGCATGCCCTTCCCATACTTGGGGAATCAAAATTTGGTTAGGTTATTAGAAACCCTGATCATTAGTGCTTTGGTTATCTATTTTTTCTCGATGTTGTGCCTTGCATAGCGCATCCCAAAAATGGGAATCTATAGACACCAAAACAACACCAATTCGATTATGTGACCGTAAACACTGATCGCATTGACACACACAGCCCCAAGGGTAGCCCCCAAAGGTCAAACGGTGGTCCTAACCACTCTCACAATAGTTTTGAAATGTTAGGAGTCAATTTGGCACCTTTAGGCACTTTGCTCAATATCCGTTCCACCCAGGGACGAATTCAAACTGGGATTCGTCCTACCCTAGGATGAGTATCAGAATTCGCTCTAGGGTGGGGCAAATTGTAGGTTTGATAGGAAAAAATTCAAATCTTGACAAATGGCAACTCAGATCCACCACCTAATACTTCCTTCATCGCATGGGAGTGTGGGTGAGTGTTTTTGAGCATTAGAGGCAGCTGTAAGGGCAGTCATGAAGTCCCTAATCAGGGAGGAGTCTCCCTCCCCCTGGGAAGGCATGATTGCCAAGTGGCGCCTCTGCATGCCCAATGTAAGAGACCTCTAGGTCTATAAATTGGTGAGTTTCCTCACCCCAATAGATGGATAAGGAGTATTTTTTGAGCAACGAAGTGCTATCGTTTTACTTCCCCATATGCCCTTAGTTGATTTGTGCCTTTCACATCTGTGATCTCTTTTAGAGAGGAGGTCATTGGGTGACTATTGGAAGGACAAATATTGAGCCCAAAACCTGACATTTGGCCACAATATCCCACCAAATTTTTTGACAATACCCCACAAGATGTTTTGGACCCATCCCAAGTGGATTGGTGCTAAAATCGGGCCTCAAACGAGGGGCGTTCTGCCCCATGGGCACCCCCTCCCACATTGCTACAGTCCTAATCGCACCTCTTCAGAGTGATGGGAATTCTATGGCAGATTTTCTTTCTTTCATTTTTGCATTCAATTCTATGATGCTTAGATAGGTTGTCATTTAAATTTCATCTCGTTTTGAAAATTTTTGATCATGTTTGTATCTTCATTCGCTTTTACTAACCTGTAGGTAGCACCGTCATAATCCCATTAATGGAGGCCAAATTGGGAAAATATGACCATTTGGGTCTTCCCAAAATACCCCCAATTAGTTAAACCCTAGTTTGCAGGTTTTTTGGAGCTTCCTAGGTAGGACATTTGGGACAATACCTTTTCGGCGTTTTGTTGCAAGTAAATTCATCCCGCCCCGGAGGGAATTCAAATCCGTGAGGAATTTCCCAACTATTCTTTTTGCAGGGCCCTTCGGGTGATGTCTTGATACCCCTGTCAAATTTTTAGAGCATTTGGATTCATTTTAGTCATAGTTTAATTAATTTTCTCATTCGCTTATCGTGGGCTTGGGGATTGCATGCTTTATTTTATCTGCAGGTGCTACTGACTATTTCTTGTTCCTTTGAATGTAGGGTCTAGACATTGGAGGAGTAGTAAGAAACTGACACTCATATACACAAGCGATGGTGATGTTTTGGTCCACCCATATTACATGTGGGCACACGAAAGAAGGATGGCTATCCATGGATGTAACCAAGAGACGAATTTAATGCTCCTCGCCCCTGAAAATGGAGGAGGTGAATTGTAACCAAATTGTGAAATACATAAATAAAAGAAAAGGGTTGTTTGTTTCATTAAGGTTTCAATTTGTTTATGCTTTCTGCATTTTATGTATTTTTAATTCGTAGCATTAAGTTTAGTTCCATTTTTGCATCGTACTTGGAGTCTTTTCCTTTTTGTTTCTGTATCCTCGTGCTTTCAGGATATACTAAGTTGTTGACTAAATTTTATGAAATATTCACCTATCTCTATACACATATACCAATATTAAATCCTTTGTTGGTAGTACATTATTTAGTCATCAAGCTTGATGCTAAACTAGTAAATCAAAAATTGAGAAAGATGCACCCTAAAGTTGCAAATCTAGTCAAAGAACTTTAAAAGATCTTAGAAGTCAAACTCATCAAAGCAACCAATTATTCTAACTGGATTTCCAATGTAGTACCTCAATCTAAAAAGGAATATGTTGTGCAAGTCTAAATTGACTTTAGAAACACCAATAAGGAATGTTTAAAATATTATTTTCCTTTACCTAACATATATATGATCACTAAATGTACCATATGATGAGAGAAACTATTTTTAATAGACAAATTTTCTAGATATAAACAAATTCTAATCACACTAGAATATCAATTTAAAATAACTTTCATCACGAGCTATGACATACATTTATCATGACATGATGCATAATATTACTGAATAATATATTGATGATATTCATAGACAACCTATAAAATGATAATATCACATTCAAGATTTAAGGTGAATCTTTTAACAATTATGAGAATATAAGTTCCACTTAAAGCCTTCTAAACATGTATTTAGAGTAACAACACGAAAACTACTAGGTTTTATTGTAGTTACTCTATATTGGTAGTTTCAAGAAGTCTCTAAAACTTGGCTCTTATACCAACTATAACAACCCATTCTAACCAGCCCAAAGAGAGTATTTTTCATAGGTAGGGTTCACAAAGATGTGTTTTAATTTTATTTTTCTTTTTTATAGAAGGCATTACCACATTTGAGATTATATTGCTATATATGACTCTCAAGTGGATAGGAGTGGCCAACATCCCATAGTATTGGGTTCCTCTTTCATTACCTACATGGTTAAAAGAACGCTTTAATGATATCCTCATATTTATTAAACTCTTCTTGAATGTAAGACAACTTGACCATAATGTAGGGATTATTACTACTTAGTCTTTATAAAGGGGATTCCAATTCCCTCACCATACATAAGTTAATATATGTTGGTACTTTCTAGCATAATGTCTTAAATTCTAGTTATCACACCTCCACAATAGGATTCTCTAGCACTTAAGTACCTAATTACCACACTTCCATGGTGGGATAATTAAGGCTATTATCACTCCATGTAATAATAATCTTGACCACCCGATCCTTCCCATTCAAGGTGCCAACACAACTTGTAAATGATAAGTCTTGCCAAGAAGGGTTGTAACATACTATAACAACTATCAGATATGAGACAACAAACTTAATGGAGGATTATTATATGGTAAAAACCTTGTCCCCTATGATTATATGATAGCTTTTAATTTCTATATCCTTTGGTAAGCATTTGTGTTATAGTGACCTATTGCTCCTTAAACCATTCTAGAATAGAAGAATTCTAACTGTAACAACCCAACTAAACCATCCTAGAGAGAGTAAGTTTTTTAATCCCAAGTAAGATTTACAAATAAGTCCTAAAAATATTTTATTATTAATAAGGCATAACCATATTTCAGATACTATCATTGTAGATGACTTAAATGGATATGATATGCCAACATCTTGTAAGTTCTAGGGTTAACTTTTCTAAAACTCAATGGTTAAAATAAATGTCTTTTAGTGGTTTTCCCACATTCCTTACACTATCCCCACATATAAAGCAATCTAACCACAATATAGGGATTATCCATTTTTAGTCCATCAAAAAGAGGGTTCTATTTACTTAATTCTACATAGGCATATTTTTGTAGAACTAATTGGTATGATGCCTTAAAGCCTAGTTATATCACCTCTATTATGAGTTAAATAGAGACTTAGTACTTAATTACCACACCTCCAAAGTGGATTAATTAAGGCTAGTATCACTCCATGTGAAAATAAGCATGATAACCAATTTTTTCCATTCATGGTAATCATCACAATATTATTTATGAATAAGTTTCCAACCTCCAAGATAGAAAACCTAATCTATGCTTCTCCATATAGAATTCCTCCAAAAATATTATCATTTTTGGGGTACACCTAAGGCTTACTTCTTGGGATATTTTATTCACAAAATACTTGTATGTTGATATTCTCACAATGACACTGAGAGGGGGGGGGGTGAATCAGTGTAACTGCTTAAAAACTTAAATCTGCAACTTTTAAAACTAATAATGCAAGCTTAAAACTAGATAATGCAAGTATCACACAAGAGCATCACACAACAAAGGATTTAACGAGGTTCACCAATGTGGCTACTCCTCAAAAATGACTGTTTGGACTACAATCCAAATCCAGTCTTTGCAAGGATTCAATCTTTACAAATTGTTTACCAGCACCCACTGGAAGGAGCACCAACCCCTGATTTATCTGCTGCAACAGATAGGAGCACCAACCCCTTTATCCAAGCACCAACTTGGATTTCTATTTTGCAAGATAAATGGACATAAAGATGCCTTCTCTTATACAAGACCCTCATTGGTCTACAGCACATACAAAAATCTCACAGAAGCATAGAGAGAATTGTTAGAGACTCAATATCTTCTGATCTAATCTAAAACCTTTCTCTTGAATATTCAATAGAATATGCAGGTTTTGATCTAATGTTGTTCTTCATGCAACACCCTTACCACACTTTGACCTTTTAAATGCATTCAATGCAAACACAGTCGCGGTAACCTTCTCACTATGCCGCTTCGATCCTTATATACTTGATTTCCTCGAACGGCTCAATTTCAAACGGCTTAACTTTCCCTCCAACTTTTCATGCATTCTCGGCTATGATCAAAGGCATTAATCCTTCTCTGACCCGATCCGCCTTTTAGCCGCTTTCTTTCTGACTCATTCTGACATTCTGACAGCCTTTTTCTCTGCACATTCTGACTGGTATCCTGACAGGCTTTCTGCGTACCTCGGCTCTCTGATGTTCTTCTTTCTTCTCTGTTAAAAACTGTGTATCTTTTATCTCCTATGATCAACTATACCTTTTGATATACGCAACTGACCAATGTCACTGCAATCAGTTCTCGATACAACGTAGCTTCCCTGTGAGTCTGCCACCTTTCCCAGTCATGCTTTGTTACGGCCCTGCAATAGCCGTTTAACATTCAATGCATTGCTCAGTAGCTACTTTTTGTAACTGCTACCTTAGTTGGCCATGCTGCATCACGGCTCTGCAACAGTCGTTCGCGTCTTAAATGCACTGTCTTCATAACTCTCTTGTCACTCTCGTTAATAGCAGTAGTATTTCCTCTAGTCTTGCCCTGACACCTGTCACCTGGAACTGTCGACCTTACTCTAGTTAACTTTACTGTAACTGGCGCTATTGGACACTTGTCACAATGCATGCTTCTTTGGCCTTTTTCATGCCAGGCCGTTGCCTGTCGCGATATCGCGACATTTCTCCTTAGTTGACTTTGTCTGGCCTGTTGACCGCGAAAATCTTACATGTCGCGAAATCGCGACAATTTTCGCTTCTCTGCACTTTGCATCGCTTTCACCCGCGAAAATAAAACATGTCGCGATATCGCGACATATTTGGTTTTTGCTGATGTCATCATTCCTGATGTCGTGAAATCGTGACGTTTTTCATTTTGCTGACGTCATCCTTCCTGGTGTCTCGAAATCGTGACACTTTCGGCTTTCGTACACTCTTCTTTGCCAGCAACCGCGAAAATGGAACATGTCGCGAAATCGTGACACTTTCGGCTTTGCTGACGTCATCATCAAAGTTGTCACGAAATCGTGACACTTTCTGCTTCCAACGGCTTTTCGTCCAACCTGTCACGAAATCGTGACACATTTCGATTTTGCTGACGTCATCCTCTAAGATGTCGCGAAATCGTGACGTTTCTGGCTTCATGAGGCTTCTCTGGAAACATGTCGCGATATCGCGACATTTTCTGTCTTGCTGACGTCATCCGCTAAGTTGTCGCGAAATCGCGACGTTTCTGGCTTCATGAGGCTTCTCTGGAAACCTGTCGCGATATCGCGACATTTTTGGTTTTGCTGACGTCATCTTTGAAGTTGTCGCGATATCGCGACACTTTCGATCTCCGTACAACTCTTTCTTCGTGTGGTAGCGAAATCGCTACACTTCTCAGACTTACCATTTTTCATTGCTGCATCTAGCGAAACTCCGACGTGTAGCGACATCGCTACACCTTTCCACTTTGCATTTAGAACTTGTAGCGATATCGCTACACCTTCACACTATGCACTTTCAACCTGTAGCGAAATCGCTACACCTACGCACGTTGCATTTTAAACCTGTAGCGAAGTCGCTACAACTCTTGCACTTGCATTTTTGAACTGGTAGCGATATCGCTACAATTCTTCGCCTTGCATCTGGGACTTGTAGCGAAATCGCTACATTCTTACACTTTGTATTTTAAACTTGTAGCGCTATCGCTACGTCTTTCTGCCTTGCACTTTGACCATGTAGCGAAATCGCTACTACTTTTCACCTTGCAACTCGAAGCTGTATCAAAATCGCTGCACTTTTGTTCTTAGTGTCTCAAGCTTGTAGCGAAATCGCTACGCTTTTCTCACTTGGTGCTTTTTCTTTGCTTATGCTGGCGAAACTCAGACATGTAGCGAAATCGCTACAACTTCTTCATCAACTTTCTCTCTCCTCCGATGTGTCGCGAAATCGTGACATTTTTCATCCTTGGTGCCTTTGCTTCAAACTTGTCGCGAAATCGCGACAGTTTCTCGATTTGGCTTCTTTCCTTCCAGCATGTCGCGAAATCGTGACATTTTTCCTTGCACATTCTCTCTCCTCCGATATGTCGCGAAATCGTGACATTTTTCAATGCACTTTCTCTCTCCTCCGATATGTCGCGAAATCGCGACATTTTTCTTTGCACTTTCTCTTTCCTCGGATATGTCGCGAAATCGCGACATTTTTCAATGCACTTTCTCTCTCCTCATTTTTGTCGCGAAATCGCGACAGGAAACATGTCGCGATATCGCGACAGTTTTCTTCCTTGTCTTTTTTTGCAACTTTTTGAATCTGGGTCCCCTCTGTTTTTCTTGAAATTTTCTGCACTTGATCTGATCGATCTCTGAACCGCATCAACTGCATCAATCTGTCTGTGTTGACAACAATTACAATACTTTTGCACTTCTTTCTCTGCACCTTGCTCAACAATCTCCCCCTTTGGAATTGTTGGCAACACTTTGTAGCCTTGCTCAAATTCTTCTCCCCCTTTGCCAATAATGCCAAAGGGCTGCTGCAGACTCCCCCTGAGTCTATGCACAACATTCTCAGGCATAAATAACTTGAATGCTCCCCCCGAGAATGTATTTCCCATAGCTAGTCGGTGCTTGGGAAGTGTGACTACTCCCAACTTCTTCCGAAGGTATTCAAATACTTCCTTTGGTAAAGGTTTGGTGAATATGTCTGCTACTTGCTCGTAGTGGGAACAAACTCCAATCCGACTTCTCCTTTTGCAACCTTATCCTTCAATAAGTGATACCGGATTGCAATATGTTTGGTGCGGGAATGCATTACCGGATTCTTTGAAATGTTGATTGCACTAGTGTTGTCACATTTGACTGAAATGGGCTCATTGAAGTGAATTCCTAGATCTTTCAATGTTTGTCTCATCCATAGTATTTGTGTGCAGCATGTTGTTGCTGCAATGTATTCGGCCTCGATTGTGGATAGAGAGACTGATTCTTGCTTCTTACTGTGCCATGCTACCAATTTATCTCCAAGGAAAAATGCTCCTCCACTTGTACTTTTTTTGTCATCAATGCATCCTGCCCAATCTGCATCAGAATATGCAAAGAGAGTGAAGTCTTTTCCTTTTGGATACCACAGCCCATACTCCATAGTACCCTTGAGGTACCTAAAGATCCTTTTCACAGCTGTTACATGAGTCTCTTTTGGGCTAGCCTGAAATCTTGCAACCATGCAAACAACTTGTAAGATATCCGGTCTAGTTGCTGTCAAATACAAGAAGCTCCCAATCATTGATCTGTACATTGTTTGATCAACATCCGGAGATTTATCATCCTTGCTCAACTTGCAGCTTGTTGTCATGGGGGTGCTCACTGGCTTACTATCTTCCATAGTGAACTTTTTCAGCATTTCTTTCACATACTTAATTTGAGAAATAAAGATCCCCTTTTCAGTTTGATTAACTTGTAATCCAAGGAAATAAGAAAGTTCACCTATCATAGACATTTCAAACTCTTTCTGCATTTTGTTTGCTATGTCTTTGCATGATTCATCATTGCTACTCCCAAAAATTATATCATCTACATAAACAACTAGAACAATGAAATTGCCATTTTCAGTTTTCACATATAAATTGCTATCCACCATACCTTTCTTGAATCCTTGCTTAGTGAGATAGTTGTCCAGCCTTGCATACCAAGCTCTAGGTGCTTGTTTCAAGCCATACAATGCTTTCTTCAGCTTGCAAACAAAGTTAGGATTATCACAAAGTTGAAAACCATCAGGCTGTTCAATATATACTTCTTCTTCAAGATTTCCATTTAGAAATGCTGATTTTACATCCATCTGATAAACCTTGAAATTCTTATGAACAACTAAAGCCAAAAATAGTCTTATTGCTTCAAGTCTGGCCACGGGTGCAAAAGTCTCTTCAAAATCAATCCCCTCAACTTGGGCATATCCCTTTAAGACCAATCTTGTTTTATTCCTCACAACCTATCCATCTTCATTCAGTTTGTTTCTAAATATCCATTTAGTACCAATTATGTTTTTATTTTCAGACCTTGGTACTAATTCCCAGGTTTTGTTTTTCTCAATTTGATCTAGTTCTTCATTTACTGCCTCCATCCAGCTTTCATCCGTGCTTGCTTCAATAATATTTTTGGGCTCAATCTTGGATAACAGAGAATAGTTATTTACTACTCTTCTTCTTGTCTGAATGCCAACTGTAGGGTCCCCAATAATCTGTTCTTTGGGATGATTTTTCTGCCAACTGCCTGTTCTGTATTTTCTATTTTCATCTCTTTCTAAGTCCTCTGAATCTGATTTCTGTCTCTCTTCTTTTTCTTGATCTTCATCTTCTTCAATAAATTCTTCATAGGTTGGGTAATTTTCACTTTTGGTGGTTTCTTGTTTTCTGCCTTCATCAACCTTCACATCTGCACTCTCCACTATTTTCTTAAGTCTTTTGTTGTAGCATGTATAGGCTTTGCTTTTAGTTGAGTACCCAAGGAATATTCCTTCATCAGCTCTGTCTTCAAACTTGCCAAGATTGCTTTCAGTTCTCTTAATGTAACACTTGCTGCCAAACACTTTGAAGTATTTTGCTGTAGCCTTTTTGCCAAACCACAGTTCATATGGTGTTTTGCTTTCATGCGGCCTCAACATACACCTATTCTGAATATAGACTGCAGTATGGACTGCCTCTTTCCGAACCCTGTCAGCAATTTTGCTCTCTGTTAACATGGTCCTTGCCATTTCCTGTACAGTTCTGTTCTTTCTTTCAACTACTCCATTCTGCTGAGGTGTTCTTGCTGCTGAGAACTGTCTTCTTATTCCATGTTTTTCACAGAATTCAGCAAACTCATTTGAAATAAACTCTCCTCCTCTATCGGATCTCAAACATTTAATTCTTTTTCCAGATTGATTCTCAACAAGATTTTTGAAGGTTTTAAACATCTCAAAGGCTTCTGACTTTTGTTTCAAAAAGAGTACCCATGTCATTCTGGAAAAATCATCAATACACAACATAAAATATTTGTATCCATTTATGCTTTCTGTCCTCATGGGTCCACACAAATCAGTGTGAATCAGTTCTAATGGCTTGCTAGTGAAATATTCTTTTGCTTTGAAGGTAGATCTGGTTTGCTTCCCCTTTTGGCATGAATCACAAATGTTGTTTGATGGTTTACTAATTGTGGGGATGTCTCTTACTGCTCTTTTAGAGCTGATCTTTACCAGATTATCAAAGCTTATGTGACCGAGTCTCTTGTGCCACAGCCAGTTTTCTTCTTCTTGTCCAACCAAGCAAGCTCCTTCTGAAGTCTCCGAGAGAGTATACAAATTTCCAGAAGTTCTCAGTCCAGTGGCTATTAACTTTCCATTTTTTGTCTTTCTTACTTCACAGCCCTCCTTCTTGAAAATTACTTCATGACCTCTGTCACAAATCTGACTTACACTCAGTAGGTTATGTTTCAGTCCTACCACAAAAAGAACTTCCTTAGAGTTGATTTTACCGTCACTTAACTTAACTGATCCTTTACCCACTATCTTTGCTCCATCATTGTTTCCGAATTTTACAGAACCACCTTCATATGTCTGTAGCTTATCAAACTTCTGTTTGTCTCCTGTCATGTGACTGGAGCAACCACTGTCCAGAATCCAAGGAGCAGATTTATTCTGTGCTTTGAGAGCTGTTTGAACAATCAAAGATTCCTTGTCTTTCATTGGTTGTTCCTTTTCTTTCCACTGAGATTTAATAGAAGGTCTGGTCACTTGTTTTACTTTCTCCCTTTCATTGGCTTGTGACAGTTTTTCGGGCAATTTTCTGTACTGTTTTGATCCAGCTGAGTGATATTTTCTTTCCTGGTATTTATTTCCTGCAAGAGAGCTACGACAATTCCTTGCAATATGACCGAAGTTATGGCAGTTATAACATTCTACAGCATAATCTATCAAGGGAGAAAAAATATTTCTACTAGTAAAATTTCTTTGTTCTACATTATATCTACAGCTTGAAATTTTATGACCATATGCATTGCACTTAAAACAATAACCAGAAAAGGAACGAGTGTACCTGGGAAGTGGTTGTTGCCAGGTGGAGGTAGGAGCCCTGGGTCTTCTTCTTCTTTGATGAGTGACTTTGATGAATCTATCATTTGCAGCACTCCTTTCAAGCTTGGACTTGTTGTTTTCTTTTGCATGATACGGCTTATTTTGGTCAACTTTAATCTTGTCTTTAATCTTTATTGGTTCTACAGTACAGCTTTTGAGTTCTTTGAGGTTTCTCCTTCATCAAAGCCCAAACCAAACTTGATACCTGTGGGCCTTTGATTATTCAACATTTTATTCAATTTCTCAGAACTGTCTTCAAATTTTTGATGACAACTCAGTTTCCGATTCATCCCTTCTAGCTGCAACCTTAATCCAACTATATCTTCTTCTAGCTTGTTGCACTCATTTATTTTCACGATTAGTCGTGCTTCAAAATCTTTAGACTTTTTCTTATGCTCTTCAGCTTTGTACTTTCAAACCGATTATTACATTGCTTGGCCTCCTCAAATTTTCTTGTAATCTTTTTATTTCTTTTCCTTTCTGCACTTAACTCTTCAAGAGCAGCCACCAACTCACCTTCCAGATCTACCTCGGCCTCATCGTCTAATTTTTCTTCACACTCCTGGGTTTCTTCAGTTCTTTGTTCTTCGAAGGCCATGAACAAGGCTTCACCAGTTTCTTCTTCAGAGTCCTCACTGGAACTGTCTTCAGAAGAATCAATGTTCTGAGAAAGGAAACTTTTCTTCTTGAAGTTCCTTTTTCTAAAATGTGGTTTCTTTTTCCAGACATTTCTTTCTGGATGTGTTCCTTCATCATTTTTATTTTTCTCCTTCATTGGGCATTTTGTTGCAAAGTGCCCGATGCCTCCACAGTTAAAACATTTGAACGGCAACTTACCTCTGTACTTTCCTTTTCCCTTTACTAATTTCCTAACAAAGTTTGCTTCATTTTCATCTGCAGATTCTTCTTCCTCTGACTCTTGTTTAGATTTTACATTTTTCTGTGCTTGGAAGGCTGCTTCTCTGTTAGAGGGCTTAGTTTGTCCAATCCTCATTTCATAAGCTGTTAGAGAACCATGCATTTCATCCATACTAAAAAAATTTAAATCTTTTGCTTCTTCTATGGCAGAAACCTTTGCATCAAACCTTTTGTTGAGAGTTCTCAGTACCTTCTTCACAACAACTGCATCTTCCATTTCTTCCCCCAGTCCTCTTATTGCATTGATGATTCCGTTTACTCTCAGCATGTAAGCTTCTATGTTCTCATCATCGGTCATCTTTAATGCTTCGAACTGGGCACGATGTGTTTGCGACTTAGCTTCCTTGATTTTGTTGTCTCCTTCATGAATGCTTTGCGCTTTGTCCCATATGTCTTTAGCAGATTTGCAGTTCATGATGCGTATCAACTCACTGTCGACCAATCCACACATAATAGCATTCTTGGCTTTCGAGTTGTTCTCAAACTTTTTCTTTTCAGCAGCATCTGTTGGAGGAACAGTGGGAGTGGTGTATCCATTTTCAACAGATTCCCAAATGTCATAACCCAATGCACAGAGATAGGTCTGCATTCTGAGCCTCCAGAAAGAATAGTTTGTTCCATCGAACAGAGGAGCTTTGTTAGAAGAAAAACCTTCACCACCGGCCATTGTATATCTCCCAAGAACACCTTAGCTGATTAAGCTTGTGCAGGTGCCTGGCTCTGATACCAATTGATATTCTCACAATGACACTGAGAGGGGGGGGTGAATCAGTGTAACTATTTTAAAATTTAAATCTGCTACTCTTAAAACTAATAATGCAAGCTTGAAACTAGATAATGCAAGTATCACACAAGAGCATCACACAACATAGGATTTAACGAGGTTCACCAATGTGGCTACTCCTCAAAAATGACTGTTTGGACTACAATCCAAATCCAGTCTTTGCAAGGATTCAATTTTTACAATCGGTTTACCAGCACCCACTGGAAGGAGCACCAACCCCTGATTTATCTGCTGCAACAGATAGGAGCACCAACTCCTTTTACCAAGCACCCACTTGGATTTCAATTTCTAATAAAACTGATGACATATAAAATGCCTTCTCTTATACAAGACCCTCACTCGGTCTACAGCACATACAAAAATCTCACGGAAGCATAGAGAGAATTGTTAGAGACTCAATATCTTCCTTTCTAATCTAAAACCTCTCTCTTGAATATTACAAGTAGAATATGCGGGGTTTTGATCTCAGGTTGTTCTTCATGAAGCACCCTTACCTCACTGAGACCTTTTAATTTATGTCAATGACAACACAGTCACGGTAACCTTCTCACTATGCCGGTTCGATCCTTATATACTTGATTTCCTCGAACGGCTCAATTTCAAACGGTTTAACTTTCCCTCCAAACTTTTCATGTACCTTCGGCTACGATCAAATCATTAATCCTTCTCTGACCCGATCCGCCTTTTAGCCGCTTTCTTTCTGACTCATTCTGACGTTCGACGACTTTTTCTCTGCACATTCTGACTGGTATCCTGACAGGCTTTCTGCGTACCTCGGCTCTCTGATGTTCTTCTTTCTTCTCTGTTAAAAACTGTGTATCTTTTATCTCCTATGATCAACTATACCTTTTGATATACGCAACTGACCAATGTCACTGCAATCAGTTCTCGATACAACGTAGCTTCCACTGTGAGTCCGCCACCTTTCCCAGTCATGCTTTGTTACGGCCCTGCAATAGCCGTTTAACATTCAATGCATTGCTCAGTAGCTACTTTTTGTAACTGCTACCTTAGCTGGCCATGCTGCATCACGGCTCTGCAATAGCCGTTCGCGTCTTAAATGCACTGTCTTCATAACTCTCTTGTCACTCTCGTTAATAGCAGTAGTATTTCCTCTAGTCTTGCCCTGACACCTGTCACCTGGAACTGTCGACCTTACTCTAGTTAACTTTATTATAACTGGTGCTATTGGACACTTGTCACAATGCATGCTTCTTTGGCCTTTTTCATGCCAGGCCGTTTCCTGTCGCGATATCGTGACATTTCTCCTTAGTTGACTTTGTCTGGCCTGTTGACCGTGAAAATCTTACATGTCGCGAAATCGCGACAATTTTTGCTTCTCTGCACTTTGCATCGCTTTCACCCGCGAAAATAAAACATGTCGCGATATCGCGACATATTTGGTTTTTGCTGATGTCATCATTCCTGATGTCGCGAAATCGTGACGTTTTTCATTTTGCTGACGTCATCCTTCCTGGTGTCTCGAAATCGTGACACTTTCGGCTTCCGTACACTCTTCTTTGCCAGCAACCGCGAAAATGGAACATGTCGCGAAATCGTGACACTTTCGGCTTTGCTGACGTCATCATCAAAGTTGTCGCGAAATCGTGACACTTTCTGCTTCCAACGGCTTTTCGTCCAACCTGTCATGAAATCGTGACACATTTCGATTTTGTTGACGTCATCCTCTAAGATGTCGCGAAATCACGACGTTTCTGGCTTCATGAGGCTTCTCTGGAAACATGTCGCGATATCGCGACATTTTCTGTCTTTCTGACGTCATCCGCTAAGTTGTCGCGAAATCGTGACGTTTCTGGCTTCATGAGGCTTCTCTGGAAACATGTCGCGATATCGTGACATTTTCTGTCTTGCTGACGTCATCCGCTAAGTTGTCGCGAAATCGCGACACTTTCGATCTCCGTACAACTCTTTCTTCATGTGGTAGCGAAATCGCTACACTTCTCAGACTTACCGTTTTTCATTGCTGCATCTAGCGAAACTCCGACGTGTAGCGACATCGCTACACCTTTCCACTTTGCATTTAGAACTTGTAGCGATATCGCTACACCTTCACACTATGCACTTTCAACCTGTAGCGAAATCGCTACACCTACGCACGTTGCATTTTAAACCTGTAGCGAAGTCGCTACAACTCTTGCACTTGCATTTTTGAACTGGTAGCGATATCGCTACAATTCTTCGCCTTGCATCTGGGACTTGTAGCGAAATCGCTACATTCTTACACTTTGTATTTTAAACTTGTAGCGCTATCGCTACGTCTTTCTGCCTTGCACTTTGACCATGTAGCGAAATCGCTACTACTTTTCACCTTGCAACTCGAAGCTGTATCAAAATCGCTGCACTTTTGTTCTTAGTGTCTCAAGCTTGTAGCGAAATCGCTACGCTTTTCTCACTTGGTGCTTTTTCTTTGCTTATGCTGGTGAAACTCAGACATGTAGCGAAATCGCTACAACTTCTTCATCAACTTTCTCTCTCCTCCGATGTGTCGCGAAATCGTGACATTTTTCATCCTTGGTGCCTTTGCTTCAAACTTGTCGCGAAATCGTGACAGTTTCTCGATTTGGCTTCTTTCCTTCCAGCATGTCGCGAAATCGCGACATTTTTCCTTGCACATTCTCTCTCCTCCGATATGTCGCGAAATCGCGACATTTTTCAATGCACTTTCTCTCTCCTCCGATATGTCGCGAAATCGCGACATTTTTCTTTGCACTTTCTCTTTCCTCGGATATGTCGCGAAATCGCGACATTTTTCAATGCACTTTCTCTCTCCTCATTTTTGTCGCGAAATCGCGACAGGAAACATGTCGCGATATCGCGACAGTTTTCTTCCTTGTCTTTTTCTGCAACTTTTTGAATCTGGGTCCCCTCTGTTTTTCTTGAAATTTTCTGCACTTGATCTGACTGATCTCTGAACTGCATCAACTGCATCAATCTGTCTGTGTTGACAACAATTACAATACTTTTGCACTGCTTTCTCTGCACCTTGCTCAACATATGTTGCATCCCTTGCAACATTCTCCAGGTTTAGGAACATCTTGACTGTAGGATACTAGTAAACCTTTAATATGTTTCACAAGGAGAACCCCATTTAAAACCAAAGAGTCAATAATATAAATAACCTTGAACTCTCTCTTTTTCCAAATACATAATAAGTTCAACATACTTAACTGAAAATAAAAGTATAAAACATAAACAAAACTCTTCTACATTATTTTAGCAATAACAAAAAGCTTTCTAAGTAACATTGAACTTTTATCTCAAATTAATTGAATCATAATTTTTGTAAGCATCATATGCTTTTATCATAAGCATATTCTTTTTCTTTTTTCAAAAATTTCCATAAGTATTCATTTATTCAAAATAATATAAATAAAACTAAATTTTATCATTACATAATTGAGAAAAAATGTTTTATTCTATCATCATTTTAATAGCATCCATATAACATAAAATATTGCATCATAAACCTTTACACTATCCAAAACTCTTTTCCAAGAAAACTATTTCCTTAGACATACTTTCCATACTTACACAACCCATGGATAACAATGATTTTGCAATAGAAATCTTTACAAAAGAATCATATCTTTATACTTATTATAAATTCAACAATTCTCTTGGCCCCCAAATCTAGTTAATTCCTTTCGCTCCAATGTATAGTGGTAGTAATATAAAGGATTATGATAACTTTTGTTCATGAAATATAATTAATATCCAAAATGCCAAGAAAAAATCATAAATTCAATCTTATGAATAGACTATAAGCAATTACAATGCATCCAAATATTTCAACACATAATTTACTTTAGCAATACCATGGGAGAATCCCATACTTCTTCCAATAATGGACTCCCCATCCATTCTCCCATTTTATAAATGTTTTTAAAAAATATATCTTTAGATAATTTAATATTTCCAACAACCAAATTAAACAAAAAAATATTTCACTAGGGCAATTTCCAAGATTCTGTTAACCTATTTTTTATGTCATGTCCCTCCTTGGAAGGAATCTTCTAGTCTTATATATTATTTGTGATCACTTATGTACCCATTAATCATTATTAAGAAAGACCACAAGTCAAATTAGAAATAGCTAGGAGAATAATATCATAGAATCATACCTTTGTGGTGGGGAATCCACAAAGAATTTTTGGAATGTACAACTTTTATTTTTCAAGTTTATGATTGTGTTAAAGAGAAAAAAGGTATCTCCATAAACCCTTGCAACAAGCATAACTTCATAAATAGGGACTTGGCTAATAGTTTGTAAGTTCTAATAACCAAAATTAAAAACACACAACTTGAAGGTGAGGATATTTATATATTTGAAGATCTAAAGGTCACCTTGGACAAATACGTATTACATTCATATTTTCATGCTATGGAGATGAATGATGTAGATATTATCCTTGGTTATCCTTGGTTGGATTCCTTGGTTATTGTTAACATTAATGTGTAAAATTAATTTATGAAGTTATGGTATTGCAAAAATAAGATAACATTGCAAGATATCTCTTAGTCTAAGGCACAAGACTCAGGGGAAAACCAAGAAGATATGATAGGAAAGCAAGTTGAAAATGAAGCAAAATATCATAAAATAGAGTAAAAGGAAGAGGCAAGAATAGAGATCAAGAAAGAAGTAAACTCAAAATCTAAGGATGAATTAAAATATGGGATCTTGAAAAAAGAATATGTTGAAGAGTTACAAAATGTAGAAATTGGGTTCAGGATGGAGAATATCACCATCCACACCACCCTGAGAGGCAACAATCCTAGAGATATGTCTTAAAGCAACAAAATAGCTATGAGGTACATACATGGAACCAAAGAAGCCAAAACCTTGAATATGCTACTAGTATCAAAAGAAAGCACTGATTAAAAAGAGTGATATTTATGGCCAAAATATAGATGCATCAAATACATGGGACAAAAGGATTACTTCTAGATACTCAAGTGGTAGAAGGTTATACCAACATCAACTTTGATCACCTCCAATTAGAGTTTCATTGGGATGGATGGATGATCATGATTTGTACCAATACTCAACATGGCTTAGAAGATAATATTATTTAATCTCTTCTAATATTTCAAGGATGAAATATTTTATAAGGGGGATGGAATGTTAGGTACCCAAGATAGGTACTTCATAATATAATATTGTTGGACATTTTGAGTCCCTAAGTTAAAGTTGTCATTGATGTCACCAAATGAAGTCATCCTTAATACCAAAGATTTTAGCAAGAAATAAAGGGGATAAAAATGATTATTTGATATCCAGGAAGAAGGCCAAAGATCAAGTGAAACAGTGCAAAAGACAAAAGTTAAAAAGGAGTTATAATATTTATTTTATAAATTATTTAAATTCAGTTTGAATTTAAATTTAATAAATAAATATTAAAGTTACTTTATCAAAGGTATAATATTATAATAGTGGTTATTATAATATTAAATGTGCCATGGTGAAAACCCAAATAAAATATTTATAATTCTTATTATAATGTTTTATAAGGCAAAAGCGGGTTTTATAAAGTCTAAAGATATTTTAATAAACCCAAAGGTATTCAAAGCATGTTACAAAGGTTTATCCTCACTGATGTCATGTGGGTTAATTGAATTCTAAAGTGCCAACATTATAAAGGAAAGGAGGAAGATTAATATTTAAACCTATGCCCAAAGGGTATTAAGATTATCCTTTCTCGATTAAAAATATTGAATGTGAATTAATTAAGACAAGAGCTCGTGAGAAGAAAACTATGAATTTTGTGTTTGTCCTGCTGGTGAAAGGAAACAAAAGGGAGAACATCGAATAGTTGGAATCCAACTAGGCACCTTGGCCTAGTGGCAAGAGGGTTGCGGCTTAGTTTTTGTGCGTTTGGAGACCAGTGTTCGAGTCTCAGTGTAAGCGCTTGGCAGGTGTGTTGAAGGCGTAAAACCTAAGGTGCATATTTTGCAAAACCAGGTAGAGTCATCCTTTTGAAGCACGTGGTGCTTCACCTATATTAAATGAGCATGTAACTCATGTGATTTTTGGCACAATTAAAAATTGGGGGGGGTTAAATTGAGAGTTTGAAACCCTCCAAAGGTTGGTAAATGATTTTTTAATTAAATTTTGTTAATTGTTAAAGGTGGGAGATAAAAGGGGTGTTAAATTGGATTTGCTTTCAATGGTTGCTATTTGTTTAGTGGTTTAAATTTGGAAAGGTTGCTTTGTAATAAAGTTGTGATAGTTGAGAATTACCTTTAGGAGTTATAAGGAGAATTCTATTTTTATATTTAAAGTCTTAAAATTGCTATTGTGGAATATTGAAAGATTAAGACTTTGTGGGTAGTATGTTATTTTGAATTAAGGATTTTTGTGACTATTGTGAGGATATTGATTATTATTTAAGTTGGAGTGATAAGGTGTAATTTTGATATTATTTTGTGATATATTTTGTTGAAGAAAATTATCCTCTAACCCTTATTGAGATTGGCAAAGAAGTAATTGTGAGTGTGACAGATTTGTGAGGTCAACTACTTGTCATTCAAAAAGGTATGGGAAAATTCTTCCTTGGTTTAGTTGGTTGATTGGCTTACTTGAAAATTAAATTTGGAGTGAAAAGGATTTAATCAGGGTTTCCTTTTTGAAAGTGTTTGAGTTATTTCTTCAAGGTTTTTTGATTTGAGAGTTGAGATTAAAACCTTTTTTTATAAGCATTGTTGTTGAGACCATTGGTTGAGTGAAGTGTTTGAGTTAATGCTTCAAGGTTTTCTGAATTGAGAGTTGTGATTGAAACCTTGTTTTATAAGCATTATTGTTGAAGCCATTGGTTGTATGAGGAACTTGAGTTAGGGTTTTAAAATATCATGAGTATCATTGTTATGTGAAGAATATTTGATAAGCATGGTTTTTGAAGTGAGTTGTTATACAAAGAACTTGAAATTGAGTTAGAAAAGAATATGAGCATCATTGTTATGTGAGATTTGTTGTTGAGCATTGTTGGAAACATTTTGAGTTGGATGATAGATGCTTGGACTAGGGTTTGTGAGCAAGAGTTGTTTCTTGAAGTGATTGGCTGAGTAGAATTGTTTGAGCCTAGTCAAGTGGAAGTATGAAGTGATTGATTGAGTTCCATAAAAAAAACTATTCTATATTCTGATTTGAGTTGAGATTGAGTTTTGAGAATAGAACATATTGAGTCTATAAAAATTCTTTTTATGCTTCTATGAGATTGATTTAAGTTGAGATTGAGTTTTAATAATAGAACATATTGAGTCTCTAACAATTCTCTTTATGCTTCTATGAGATTGATTTGAGTTGAGATTGAGTTTTTAATATAGAACATATTGAGTCTCTAACAATTATCTTTATGCTTCTATGAGATTGAGATGAGAAAGTTATTGAGCATTGAGTAAAGAACATATTGAGTCTCTACCAATTCTCTTTATGTTTCTATGAGATTGAACAAGTTTTGTGTGGACTTGTTAAGAAAATTTGAGGTAAGTATTTGAGAAGACTTGTGGACTAATTTTGTGTGAGATTTTGTGGAAGCTTACATTACAGAATTGAGCAAGTCCTAGAGAGGAATTATTGAGCAGATTTGGACAAGTTATGTGTGAGCTTGTTGAGAAAATTTGGATAAGTTTTGTGTGATCTTGTTGAGTAGATTTGGATAAGTTCTGTGTGATCTTGTTGAGCATATTTGGACAGGTTCTATATGGACCTGTTGAGCAAAATTGGACAGGTTCTGTGTGGACCTATTGAGAAGATTTGGATAAGTTTTGTGTGAGCTTGTTGAGTAGATTTAGATAGGTTTTGTGTGGACCTGTTAAGTAGAGTTGTGCAAGTTCTACATGGACCTGTTGAGAAGATTTGAGCAGGTTCTGAGTGGACCTGTTGAGAAGATTTGAGCAAGTTCTGAGTGGACTTGTTGAGCATATTTGAGCAGTTTATGAGTGGACCTATTCAGCATATTTGAGCAGGTTTTGAGTGGGCCTATTGAGTATATTTAAGTAGGTTTTGAGTGGACCTATTAAGCATATTTGTGCTAGACCGAATGGATTTTATTTAGTGCAAATTTGAGTGGACTTGTTCTAGACCGACTAGACTGTGTTTAGTACAAGAGTTGAGTAGATTTGTGCTAGACTGAATAGACTATGTTATTATAGATTTCAATGAGCATATTGAGTATACTTGTACTAGACCAACTAGACTGTGTTTAGTGCAAGAGATTGAGTAGAGTTGTTCTATATTGATTGGACTATGTTTAGTACATAATTGAGATAGAGCTTTGGAGGTGACATAACAAAGAGGGCAGTAGTCTCCAGTGGATAGAGATCCATTAGCCAAGGTAGTGAGGATAGATCTTCTGAGTGGGGATAAGAGTATTTAGTGGAGAAAGATCCATAAGCCAGTGTAGTGGAGGTAGTAGCCTTATAGAGTATCACCAACCAGAGTAAAGGAGGAGTTATCCTATGGATAGATATCCACAAACCAGATTTAGGGGATCAACATCTCCTTTGGACTAAGGTCCATAATATTGTAATAGGGAAAGTATTCCCATGAGATTATTTGAGAAATATTTAGAAGAAATATTTTCTCCATGGAGGTAGCCATATTTAGGTGGACCACGTTAAATATGTGTCTCTATTGTATGTGATGATTTGTGCATTTATTTGGTTATTGCTATTGATATTACCATTGATTATATTTATTAATACTAGTTGAGAAAGAAAAGTAAAAATTGGTCTTATATTGTTCACCCCCCTCTCAGTATAAGCTTGTGATCTTCAATTGGTATCAGAGCCAATTATTTCAGAAGAAGTTTAACAACTTGAAGGAAGATCCTATAAGAATACAAATGGCAAAGAAATGCAAGAGTAGAAATATGATACTAAAAGCACGAGGATACGAAAGCAAAAAGGAGACTTCTAGTGTGATGCAAACTGAACTAAACTTAACGCTAAATCCTATGAATTGAAAGTGCATGAAGAGAGGGAAAGCATGAACGAATCGAATAGAAACAAAAAGCCAATAAGGAAGACAACCCTTTTTATTGATATGTTTCAAAACTCGGTTACAATGTGCCTCCTCCCCTTCGAAGGGCTAGGAGCATTAAACATGCGTTCTTGTTACACCCATGGATGTCGTTCCTTCTTTCGCGTGCCCACATGTAAAATGGGTGGACCAAACATCACCGCCGCTTGCGTTGGTGAGTCTTGACTCCTTGCTGCTCCTCTAAGGTCCAGATCCTACGTTCAAAGAAACAAGAAACAGTCAGTAGCACCTACGGATGAAATAAAACATGCAATCCCTACGCCTTCGATTAGTGCATGCAAGATATAAATAAAACGATAACTAAAATGGCTCCAAATGAACTAAAAATTTGACAGGGGCATCAAAACATCACCAAGAAAACATAGCAAATGGAACAGTCAAAAAATTCACCATAGATTTGTATTCGCTCCGGGGCGGGACGAATAGACCTGCAACAAAACGCCAAAAAGGTACTGTCCCAAATGTCACATCCGAGAAGCCCCAAATCACCTGCAAAGTTGGGGGTTAGCTAATTGGGGGTATTTTGGGAAGACCCAGATGGTCATATTTTCCCAATTTGGCCTCCATCAATGGGAATTTGATGATGCTACCTGCATGTTAGCAAAAGCGAGAAATAATAGAAACATGATCAAAATTGCTTGAAACAAGGTGAAATTTGAATAGCAACCTATCTAAGCAGCACAAAATCAAATGCAAAAATAACAGAAAAGAAATCTGCCACATATTTCCAATCACTCCGAAGCGGGGCGATTAGGCCTATAGCAGTGTGGGGGGGGGCGCCCGGGGCAGGCCGCCCACCGTTTGGGGCCCGATTTTGGCACCAATCCACTTGGGATGGGTCCAAAACCTCTTGTGGGGTATTGTCAAAAAATTTGGTGGGATATTGTGGCCAAATGTCGAGTTTTGGTTCCGGATTTGCGCTTCCAATAACCACCCTATGACCTCCTTTCCAAAAGAGATCAAGGATGTGAAAGGCACAAATCAAAAAGGTGTGAGTGTGGAAGTAAAATGGCAGCACTTCGTTGCTTCAAAATGCTCCTTCTATGTATCTTTTGTGGTGAGAAAACTCACCATTTTATAGACCTGATGGTCTCTTTGGATGAGCATGCAGAGGCGCCACTTGGCAATCATGCCTCTCCAGGGGAGGGAAGATTCCTCCCTGATTAGGGGATTCATGACTCCCCTTGTAACTGCCTCTAACGCTCAAAAATGCTCACTCACACTCCCATGCAAGGAAGGAAGAATTAAGTGGCGGATCTGAGCTGCCATTTGTCAAGATTTGACTTTTTTCCCGTCAAACCTGCTATTCGCCCCACCCTGGAGCGAATACTGATATTCGTCCCTGGGTGGGGCGAATACCAGTTTGTAATCGTCCCTGGGTGGAACGAGTATGGAGCAGAGTGCTTGAAGGTGCCAAATTGACTCTTGACCTTCCAAAACTATTGTGAGAGTGGTTAGGACCACTGTTTAACCTCTGGGGGCTGCCCTTGGGGCTATGTGTGTCAATGCGATCAGTGTTTGTAGTCACATAATCGGATTGGTGTTGTTTTGGTGTCTATAGATGCCCCTTTTTGGGAAGCACTGTGCGTGGCACAACGCTGAGCAAAAATAGATAACCAAAGCACTAATGATTAGGATTTCTCAACTACCTAACCAAATTTTGATGCCCCAAGTGTGGAAAGGGCATGCATTCTTGAATCCTTGCTTCTGACGAGCGAAGTAACTCAATTCAAGTGTTAACCTTTTTCGGTGAGGTGTTACTTGATCTTGGACATTGATCAGTCATGAATAGGCAAAGGGCGCAACCTTTTGTCTGTGGGAACCTTGAGTTCATGATTCACGAAATGCCAAGTGTTTGATCAGTTTGTGATTATTGCTTGTTTGCTGCCCCAAGCAGGGGTGTGATTGTCTTTGTCAATGATTCTTTGAATGCATGCCATTTTCACGATTGGGTGTGTGTTTGTTGATTGGTGCCTAAGTGTGACTACCCCCTCAAGCGACGAATCGATGAGGGAATGACCTACATGAGAAAAGTGACGAGTCGCTTGACCCAAGATGACTTATGTAAGGGTGCCTTTCAGATGTTTTATCATTGAATGTGTGTGCAGTTTTTCGACATTTAGACCTATTTTTGGTGGGTGTGAACCCTTTTTGTGACGCTTTTTGGAGCCGAAATTGGCACAAATCCATCTTCCCGTGGAGCGGTCCAGCTATGGTAGCCTTCTTAGGGAATAGGATAGTGACAATTTGTGACCCCAGCGTCAGTTTTGGATGCTACGAATGTCAGGTGCAGAGGCGCCTTCGTTCGGCAATGTTATTGCTATTTTTGGTTGGGTTTTAACCCTTTTGGTGACGCCATTTGGGGATGAAATTCTCGACAATCCGTCTTCCCGTGGAGTGGTCCGGCTATGGTAGCCTTCTTAGGGAATAGGATAGTGAGGATTTGTAACCCCGACGTCTATTTTGCATGCCCGAAATGTCAGGTGCAAAAGCACTCTCATCGGACAGTTTTATTGCTTGTTTTGGTGCATTTTGGTGCATTTTTTTGTTGTTTTGAAATTTTTGCTCTATATTCATCCCTAGGTGGGATGAATACCAATTTAGTAATCGTCCCAGGGTGGGACAAAAAACCGGGAGGAACGATTACAGGCTCAAAAAGCCTATTTAAGGGCAAAAACTGAGTTTTGGGCTCATTTGCACTTGTTTTTCCTGGCGATTTGGAGCTCTAAGGAGGAGGAGGTTAATTCTATGAAGCGAAGCACTGCCGAATTTCTCCCGACATCATGATTTCATGAACTAGATCGAGCGGTGGAGCCGAAGCGAGACCAGTAAGTGATTCTCCTCGTTATTGCTTGCATTTTTTTTGCTACAGTTTTGAATACCGCACTTTTGTTTATTGTTCTGTTTGTAGTTTGTTGTTCAATTGTAAAAATGGAAGCCCTAATTAAACGTATGTCATTATGCATGATTTTTTGTCTTATGACTTCATGAAAACCCAGGTAAAAACCCTAGGTAGACAAAAAACTGAGTTCAAAACTTTAGTTTAAAAAAATTGTTTTTCTTTTTAGTTGGCTTCGCAAAAATGAAACCCTAGGTTACATGTACGTTGAAAAGACGTGATAAAAGCCAAAAATTTGTGATGTTTGTGTTACACGAAAACCTTAGGATACACTGACCATGAAACCCTAGGTTTTTTTTTTTTAGGTTGAATTTGTCAGTTTTAAATTTAGAGTACAGAAACCCTAAGACTGACAAACTGTATGTGAAAATTGTTTTTTGTTTTTAAATTGTCTGTCAGTTTTAAACTTAGAGTACATAAACCCTAAGACTGACAAACTGTATGTGAAAAATTTTTTTTTTTTAAATTGTCTGTCAGTTTTAAACTTAGAGTACAGAAACCCTAAGACTAACAAACTGTATGTGAAAAATATTTTTTTAAATTTTTTAAAAATAAAACAAAAAAAAAATTATTTTTTTTTTGTTTTTAAATTGTCTGTCAGTTTTAAACTTAGAGTACAAAAACCCTAAGACTGACAAACTGTGAATGTTTTGAATTTTTGTGAATTTGGTTGTTTTTAGCTATACTTTGTTTTATGCATGGTTGTATATTCATGTTACTGCTGTACAATTTTTCATGATTTTATTTTTTTTGTTGTTTTCTTTTGCAGGTTGTGAAGAGTCGGTATCGTGTGCCTACTATTTTTATTGAAGCACGAGAGGCGCTGACTTTGGCTGACTGGGAGTGGCTTGATGCCCTTGGGCTCAAGCAGGTGACTCAGTTGGAGCCTGTGGTCGGGGATCGGGCCTATCTGATGGCCTTGATTAACTTGTGGGATCCCCGGACCAACACCTTCCATCTCCCAATAGGGGAGATGACAGTGACCTTGGAAGATGTCTATCGGATTCTATGGATTTCGATAGATGGATTGCCGATCAGGACGACATCGCGTGATCAATGGACAACTGTACTGACCCGATGCTTCGGGCACGGGGAGGAGGTGGGTGTGGATAGCCCAGTGGAGAGGGTAGAGGTCGACTGCCATATTGGTGGGATTCTAGTTCGATGGTGGTTGGAGAAGGGGGTGTTGGGAGTGAGGCACGTAGTACTTATGGGCCTCATTTCCAACATGCTGCTACCTGACTCGTCAGGTGCGAGGTTCCCATGGAACCTACTGGATGTGGTCTATCGGCTGGTGGAGTGTTCGATGCATGAGCCCTTGATCATGAGGTGGGGATAGATGCTGCTGGCACAGCTCTATGGTGAGTTGTACGAGGTTCACTATCAGAGGTGGAAGGGGATTGGCTATAGCTATCTATTGCAGAGCTAGGCTTGGTAGCACATAGCGATGGAGAGGCCGGTGGGGTTATCGTGGACTACTCGGGAAGAGATGGTGGATAAGGATATAGGTTACGTGGCTCTGTGGTGGTGGTCTGAGGAGCAGGGATAGAGTTGGTAGTGGGTAGGTGTCATAGGGCACTATGTTGATGCCTTCGCTCGGCTTGCTCTAGGGGAGGTGTTCTGGCGCCCCTACTAGGACTGTCCAGCTTGGCCTGAGGCTGGAGAGTGGCTCCGATGGGTACGTAGGGGGCAGTTGTTGATTGGGTGACATGGGACCGAGCAGGAGTTCTTCCCTTACAACTGGGTGACATGATATTTTGGGGTGTGATAGGGGTTGCCTAGTGAGCCCATGGTCTATCGACGTTAGGGGGATGAGAGGACTCTGGACCGGCCGATCATCGCACCACTGGGTGAGGATTCAGATGTGGTGATTGATGTCCCGGATGTGGATGACATCGGGACTACCGCAGAGTATGACCAGTGGTGGGTACTACGGTGATGGTGGGGAGAGGGGCCACTGGGAGGCACGGAGGCAGCAGCAATAGGCGGGGAGGGTGTCGAGGCACCAGGAGATGAGTGGGGAGCTCCATTGGAGGATGCGGACATGGTGGAGGTGGATGATGCAGATGTGGATGATGGGGGTCCGAATCAGCCAGAGATGCAGGATGTCTCGAAACAGTGAGAGCTAGAGCAGGCTACTGTTCCAGAGATGCCAATGCCTCAGGCAGTTTTAGAGGACATGGAGGTAGGGTTACGTGCTGAGAATGCACGATTGGAGGGGCTGCTATGGAGGCATGATGAGGAGCTGGGGGATGCACTACGGGAGAGGGATCTCCTACGCATGCAGCTAGTAGAGCGGGAGAATGCATGGGCTACGTACCATCGATAGGATGGGGATACCGATGTTGCATGGGAGAGGGATCTCCTACGGACGCAGCTGGAGGAGAGGGAGAGGGCCTTGGCGCAACGCGATGAGAACTTGGCTACGTATCGCCAATGGGAGATGGACTTGGTGTGGCATCGATTAGAGCTAGAGGCAGAGATTAGCCGCCTCGGTGGGTGGGTCCCTACGTTTAGCAGAGGTGGATCATCGCGCCGCTCGAGAGGGAGTGATACAGAGTAGTCAGCATCCTCTCGGTGTAGGCGACTGGATGAGGGGGGCTCGAGTAGGCATGATGCGGGGGCTAGCAGTAGCCACCCTGAGGGGTCGCATAGGACCCACACCATAGGGGGTAGTTCCCATCACACCGATCCTACGTGATCATGGTGGCCGACGCCCTAGGCTTGGGGGTTTTGAGCTTTTGGCTTGTTGTAGGGTCGGATGACCGGTTATTGTAGCCTACGGGCATTTTTGATGATATATATACAGATGACTTTATTTTATTTATACACATGTCGGCATTTGATGTTATGCTCCATGGTTGTTGAATGTGTATGTATGCATGTTAATTGATGTTTGATGGATGCATATGTTATGATGAATGCAAATGTTTCTAACTTTTAGGATATGCAAATGTAATGGATGAATTGAACTTGTGTTGTTGGGCGAGGGCACCATAGACTATTTAGAACTTTATGGCTTTTTGTCTTAGGCGATTGCTGTGGTAAATGACTTTTTATGTATACATGTTATTTTTTGTATTTTCTGATGGCGATGCAAAGATGAAAGATATTAGTTGGTTTAAAATGTATTTTAAGGTTTTCTGAGACTCAGATGTTTTAACTAACTAGCCCTGACTGTACTTTATCTTACAAGACTTTTGAACAAGGTATGAATCGGACTTGTCTTTGACCAAGTTATTTCACATCCCTATGTGTGCAATTGAGTTCGTTTATGTGGTATTCATCAGGATACCACCAGTGCCAGATAGGCTATCAACCAAACCTATACTGAGGATCACCTAATTAGCTCCACTAACTCCCTTTGTTGTATTTAGTCAGATTAATCTGTGGTGCTATCTAGGATACCATAAGCTAGCTCATCCACATGCAAACATTGATCTGTACATGAGTTAATGTGACAGATATATCATCATGCGGGAGGTGCACCACCAGTGACCGATAGGTTATCCACCAAACCGATACTGGGGTTTACTTCGTGACCTTTTGAATGCTGAGAGTTCCAGGGATTCAAGTTCGACTCCCTTATTTTCTTCAATTGTATTGGGATACTTGCTCTTATATAGTGATAAAAATCATTGTTTATTTATATATATTTTTTTCGTTTGAGCAAGGGATTTGAATTTCGAGTGATGAGAATCACTATTGTATGTGCCTTTTGATGTATGCACTTTGGTGGTGATGTCAAATTTTTTTTTGGAGTTTTGACTTTTGCAAAATTTTATGATGTTTGCAAATTTTTGAGAACTTGGGATTCTTGGGGAATTGGGTAGGGAAGATGCTTGTCCTTTTGCCAACTCTCAACATTCTTGGGGTCATTCGCATAGGGGGATGAGCAAGATAACCATTTCGCTTATGGTGACCTGGATTGCTTTGCAGGTTTCATCTTTCATTCACACAACTTGGGAATTCTTATGTGTTTTAATTTGTGTTGGGATGCTACGTACCAAGGTGTGATCCAAGTAGAACTCTACCTTTGTAAAATCTGTGTGACTTTGTACAGTATTTGGCTAGAAAGCTAATGACGACTGAATGACGAAAACTCTTGATACATTAGAAGACCACTGACTATGATATGGTAAAAGACGTGAATGGCATTTATTTTTGATGGACTGTTTATAGACTGGAGAAATGTGGAACAAGATGGATTTGCCAAGTAATTACAGTCTATGGTGCCTTGACCTGGATGACCACAAATATGCAATGTATGGATGTTATGCTTAATGCAGCTATTATTTTTGTGTTTTTGATAGATTGATTTTTGTGAGTATGAAGATGAGATGCAAAAGAGCTCTCTATTGTTGTGATGAGTTTGAGCATGCCTGGAAATGAGATGCAAATTTTTGTTATTTTTGATGATTTTACTATTTTTGAATTTTCTTATTTTTGACCAAGCGATTGTGGGAATCCTTGGAGCTTTTGGGTGACCAAGCGGTGGTGAGAACCCTTGGAGCATTTGGTTTGACCAAAGGGATTGTAGATACCTGCATTGGGATGACCAAGCGATTGGGAATCCTTGGAGCCTTTTGGGATGACCAAGTGATTGTAGGAATCCATGGAGCATTTTGGGGATGACCAAGCGATTGCGGGAATCCTTGGAGCATTTTGGTTTGACCAAAGGGGTAATGGGCACCTTTGGGGCATTTTGGGGATGACCAAGTGATTGTGGGAATCCTTGGAGCTTTTGGTTTGACCAAAGGGGTAATGGGCACCTTTGGGGCATTTTGGGGATGACCAAGCGATTGCGGGAATCCTTGGAGCATTTTGGTTTGACCAAAGGGGTAATGGGCACCTTTGGGGCATTTTGGGGATGACCAAGTGATTGTGGGAATCCTTGGAGCATTTTGGGATTGGGCTATGGCTCTTTTAGATATGGAATGGCCGCAAATGGCTGATGTTCAAGGGTTCTAGTTCCTTGATTCCATCAAGAGAGGCTAGCCGGTATGTTCCAGGTCCTATTTTACTATCAATTACATAGGGACCTAACCAATTTGCCATGAACTTGTCCCTTAGATGGGGCGGCAAGCTAGAGTTTTGTTGGTTCTCCTTTAAGACCAAGTCACCAACCTGAAAGTCCCTCAGGTGAACTTTCATGTTGTATGCTTTCTTCAGTCGCTCTTGATAGATACGTAAATGCTCGAGAGCATTAACGCGTCGTTCATCGAGCAACGTAAGCTGGTCTAACCGGGCCTACCATGCAGCGTCATCATCGATGAATTCTTGCATTGATATGCATAGGGAAGGAATTTCCAACTCGAGAGGCATGATAGCCTTGGAGCCATACACGAGCAAAAATGGAGTCGCCCTAGTGGGTGTCCGAATGCTAGTGCGATAAGCCCACAGGGCAAGTGGGATCTGGATGTGCCAATCCTTATGACTTTCTATGACTATATTTTTAAGGATGGCAACTAGCATTTTGTTTGATGCCTCTGCTTGCCCATTCGCCTACGGATAATAGGGTGTCAAAAAACTGTGCTGAATTTTGTACTTTGTGGTCAAAGCATGCACGTATTTGTTCTTGAATGACGTCCCATTATCCAAAATTATCTTGGATGGAATACCAAAATGACATATGATATTGTGTAAAATGAACTCCGAAATGCGGGTTCCAGTCGTAGAGGTAAGCGGAACTGCTTCCACCCATTTGGTGAAGTACTCTGTGGCCGTTATGATAAACGTGTGATGACCTGACGACGTAGGGGAGATCTTACCGATTAGATCTAAGCCCCACTATGAAAATGGCCAAGCCGATTGGATCGGCTGCAAGGCCTGGGAAGGTACGTGTGTCAAATTAGCATGGTGTTGACATTTCATGCACTTCCTCACATATGCGCAACAATATCGCTCTAAAGATGGCCAATAATAGCCCATGCAGAGAATGCGCTTTGTGATGGCCATACCACTGAAGTGGCCATCGCACGTACCATCGTGCGCTTGGGCGATCGCCCAAGTGGACTCTTGCTGGTCCAAGCAATGAAGGAGGATTCCTTCGTAGCTGCGATGGTACAAAATGTCTCCTAACAAGACATACTTTGCCACTTTCTTCTTGAATGCTCATTTTGCGGCATGCGTCAATCCAAGTGGGAGGTTACCTAACTTGAGGTAGTCCCTTATGGGTGAATACCAATCCTGCTGATCAGAAGCCTCGATGGTATGAACAACCAACCCCTCTTGAAGTTCATCCCTAGAAAAAGCTGAGCGGGAGAGAACTTGCAAGAATAGCATTGTGTTGCTATTAAGGGGAGTAGGGGAGAACAAGGACCCCCAGTTGGCATGATTCAGACGATCGTGGATTCGAGAGAACGTGTTCAGGGACGGTTCAATCTGGATCAAGTGGATTCCTGGCGTCAAGTCAGAGCTTGCATGCTCCATCACGGATTGCGATAGCATTTTGACTTGAATGGTTGTCATATCACCAGAAATGTCTTGCAGGATTAATGACCCCAAGGAGGCCATAGTGTTTGCAAAGCGATTCGATGACCGAGGGAGTGCCTCGATGTCGTACCATTCAAGCTTTGCCAAGAATTTGTCCACAAGGGCTTTGTAGGCCTGTAGAACTGGGCATTTACATTGGAATACCCCTTTGACTTGGTTGACAATTAACAATGAATCACCAAAGATGTTCAATCGTTTGATGTTCATGGTGATTGTTGTCCGAAGACCTATGAGCAAGGCTTCATATTCGGCATTATTGTTGGTGCACGGGAAGTCTAATTTAAATGACAGAGGCATTGGAGCCCCCTGTGGTGTGAAGAATACAATTCCCATGCCACCCCCTTGCTCACATTTAGAACCATCAAAAAATAGGGTTATGTCGGCCTGGGACTCAGGCTCATCAGAATCTGGCGATTCTGAGACATGGAAGACCCCATCATCGGGTAGTTCTATGACCAGAGGCTGATCATCTTCGAGAGGAGCCTCTGCTAGTTGATCGGCTATGACTTGTCCTTTGATGGATTTCTGTCCAATAAACTCTATGTCAAACTCCATCAACAACATGATCCATTTCGCCGTGCGGCTACTATGATAAGTGTGACTCATCATGTATCGCAATGGATTCTCCTTAGACACAACATACGTAGTGTTACTCAACATGTAGTGGCATAGCTTTTTGGTAGCAAACACCATTGCCAAGCAGAGTTTCTCAACGTATGCATAGTTAAGTTCATAGCTAACCAGGGTGCGGCTAAGATAGTAAGTAGCCTATTCTTTGTGAAGTTCATTTTTTTGGGCTAGCATGGCGCCCAATGCCACCTCAGTAGCTGAGATGTATAAGTAGAATGACACTCCTGGTCTAGGTGGTGCCAATACTGGCGGTGAAGCCAAGTATTGTTTAATGTCATCAAAGGTTGACTGGCACTCGTCATCCCAGTGAAATGCGACCCCCTTGTGCAATAGTTTGTTCATGGGTCGGCACTTGTCAGATAGCTGTGCTATGAAGTGCTTAATTGACGTGACCTTTCCCTGTAGGCTTCTGAGCTGCTTGATGGTAGTTGGGGGAAGCATTTCAAGGATTGCCTTGACTTTGTTTGGGTCCACCTCGATGCCTCGCTTTGAGACTATGAAACCCAAGAGTTTTCCAGATGTGACGCCAAATACGCACTTCTTGGGATTCAGTCTGACTTTATGTTCCATGAGGCGATCGAGGATCTTGCTTAAGTCATCGAGATGATCTAGGCACAAAAGAGATTTGGCCAACAAATCATCCATGTAATCTTCCAAGGTTTTATGCATGTAGTCATGGAAGATGTACGTCATGGCACGTTGGTAGGTGGCGCCAGCATTTTTAAGGCCAAAAGGCATGACCTTATAACAAAATGTCCCCCAAGGCATTGTGAACACCATTTTTAGTTGGTCCTCGGGATTGATACGAATCTGATTGTATCTCGAGAAACCATCCATGAGGGATAGCATTTCGTGACCTGCTGTAGCGTCTACCAATGCGTCGATGCTTGGCAAGGGAAAATCATCCTTAGGACTCACTTTGTTTAGATCTCAAAAATTAGTGCATATGCGAATCCTCCCATCAGGATTTTTGATGGGCACCATGTTGGACAGCCATGGTGGGTAATCCACGCAGATGACAAACTGTGCATCCAACAGCTTTTGCAATTCATCTTTGACCATCAAGGCCACTATTGGGTGCATCTTACGTAGTTTTTGCTTAACTGGCTTGACTATCGGATCAAGCATTAGATTATGCGTGACTAGCTATGGATCTAGCCCCGGCATGTCTTTGTAGGACCATGCAAAAACCTCCTTCTTCTCTTTGAGAAGGGTAATGTAGTCGGCTTGCTCTTTGGGGGATAAGCTTACCCCCAGCTTGATAATCTGTGGATTCATTGGATCAGAGCCGATGTCTACGTCAATCGTCTCCTCGACCGACATGTGGGATCCGTCCTCCAACTGGTGTGGAGTTGGGATCAAATGGATATCATTCGCTGAGTTTAAATCTACGTTGGGAACCTCGGGTTCCTCTTCAACATGGAAGATATCCTGAGTTGGCCCTGGGGTAAAATGAAGCATTTTACCGAAAGGCCAGTACTCTGATGGGGATGGAGGTGAATTGACACGATCCCAGTCTATGGCATCTATGTCTAGATACAACGACTATGCTGGATCGGCCGGGTTATGGATGGGGGTGGTTAAGTCAATGGAGATCATGTTGATGAAATGATTTTGGTCTCCATTACCGTGGGTGTGGTGACTCAAACATTCTGGATGTTCTCTGTGCTCTGGGTCTGGCTCTAGAGGTATTGGCATGAATGGATCGGCCCTATGTGCGGATAGGAAGACAGGGTCTGCCCTCGACACTGATGTCGCTATAGGGTCTCTGGGTGGAAGATATTCTTCGTATGCCCAAAGTGGTGGATTCAACACTTGTTCCCACCGTGCTGGGTCTACGTACCACTCATGCCCTGGCACTATGTTTAATTGTTCGAATATGTCATTAATCTCCAAGGGGTATGGTCGCTGCATTTGTCGCATGTGATTAAGATATGCCATTTCTGTTTCATCTTCATAATCTGTGTCAGAGATCCAAAAGCCTTCGTTGGCTCCGACAACCGTTTGAGGCATTAATGGCTCTTCCTGCTCGAGCAAATTGATCTGGCCCCATTGTGGTTGTTCCACTCTCCGTGGGGGGACCTGATTGTCTTGTGGTGGCACTTGCTCGATGGGAGCCACCAAAGGGAACATGGTCAAGAGGCTTTCTTGATAATCATCCATGGGGACCACTTGTGAGTGATTGCTATCTGATTCGAAGGGATCCCATGGTGCTACCTCGTATTCTGACTCGTCTATCGAAGATCCTTCCCGCTCTTGTCTACACCTCTCTTGTAGGTGTGTTTTTGAACTTTCTCCTCTTTCAAGCGAAGGGAAAGGGTTGTTGAGGTCAACAAGGTTGGTTGTCAACAATGGGAGATAATATCCTAGTGTATATGTCATGTTAGGGTTGGCATACGGGTCTAATGCCAATCTCCCCTTGTTGCCTATCCCTAGGCCTTGCATGTTCTCTACCAAGATGTCTAAGGGCAGGGGGTGGTTGAACCCTACTCCTGACTTGTCGTACGACATCTGGTATCTTGGTTGGCAAAGAACACGCACTCCTTGCTCATATCTGCCTAACCCATATCCATGCCAATTGCATTGGCCAAGGTATCTCAAAGCAAAGTCTGGGTTGGACAAATAGTTGACATCTTCTACAAAGGGCTCTTCATCTTCATCCTCTTGCATGTATGGTTCAGTACCATGATCAAGGCCCCCATACACAAAGTTTGTCTGATTCGGTGGGTAGCCTAGAGGAACAATGGTACCGATGGGGAGGCGAGGTCTCCCCATGTCCTGCATGGACTCTAGTGTGGGTGTTGCTACAATATTCCACACCAGATACTCCCCCAGGCCCGTATTGGCCATTTCAATGGTGATTGTCTACGATTGAGGGGGAGGGAACGAAAGTCCTTCCAGAGTCCACTCCATGTCGGGTGGACTAGGAGCCTCGACTTCCATTCTGCTAGGCATATCCTTAGTAGAGATAGTTGATACTGATGGCGATGCCTCTTCCAGGGGTTTCTTCCCTTTGTCCTTCTGTGTGGCCATCGTAGGTGGCATTGTTGGTGAAGGACCAACCGATGAAGATGGACCTGGCTATGGTTTTGATGGGTTTGCCAATGAGGATGCCTATGGAATCGGACCCTGTTTAGATGGATTCAACTAAAAATCCAAATGCGTTGATGGAAGGGTCGATTGCGACATCAGCTGCACCGCATTGCAATACTTGAAGGGTTCTAAGTCCATCGGGACTACATGTACCTCCCCTTCAAATGTATACTTTAAGAACTGATGAGCTATCGAAGGGACACACTTCATGTCCCTGATCCATGGTCGACCCAACAAGATGTTATAGGCCATTTCACCTTCCAAAATATGGCACAATGTAGGTATAGTCTTTTGTCCCACTTGGATGGGTAGGACAATTGTGCCAACTATCGAGCATATTGCATCATTGAATGCTCATAGTGTATATGTGGAAGTCGTAATGTGAGATGTTGGCAACTTTAGATGTTTCAATGTCACTGTTGTGATGATATTACTGGATGAGCTAGTGTCTACCAACACCCTCTTATACGGAATCCCGTTGACCCACGTGATAACGTGCAGGGGTGGATCCGCCATATCATCAGCCACTGATTTCACTTCGTCTTCTTGAAAAGTGATGACTGGCTCAGTGCATCGTTTGACATGTCCCACAAAGTTGTTTGAAAGAATTTGCTTCATGGGGCTGCAACTCGATGGCTTTCAATATCTCCATTAGGGCCTCCCGATGGGGCGTTGATTGTTGTATGAGCTCGTATATGGAGAGCCTAGCCGACGTGGTCCACAAGCTCTGAGTGAGCTTGGTCTGAATTGTGGCCGCGGGTCTAGGTGGAGGAGGTTGTGTAAGGTGTTGTTGCGGTTGTGACGTTGTTGGCACCTCACCTGTAGTCACCGCGGGGGCAGCTACACTCGGATACCTCCTGTTCCGAGTCACTATACTGATCATCCCTACATACCCCTGCATGGGGCAGTTTTGTGTGACCTCATTGACTTGTAGGGTCTTTTCCTGTGCATCATGGGTAGGCAAGGGGTCCTTAAAGACCCCCATTTTTTGGTTTCTTGGTGCCACGGGACTATCCACTGCTAATGTCTTGTTATCAATTAGGTCTTGCACCAAGCCCTTAAACTTCCAACAGGCATTAAGGTCATGTCCCTTCCGCCTATGGAACCTACAGTATAAATCCTCCCTGTAGCCCTTAGGTTTTGGCACGTTGGGATCTATGGGCTGAATCTCGGGTAGGTTGATCAAGTTTGCCACTGACAAGCGATCAAACAGGGAGTCTCTAGACTCTGTGTAGGGTGTGAATTGTCGCCTAGGGTGACGTTGCTGATTTTGCTCTTGCCTCTGATTTTCTTGGTCATAGCTGTTAAGAGGCACCACCTGATAGTTAGCATTTTGGGGCTGTGTTGCTTGTGCAGGCTTAGGGACGTTGATAGCAACCTGATTGACCACAATGGGTTTTTGTTGCGTGGTCCTTATTTTGGTGTTCTTGGACCATTCTTTCTTCTTTGGCTTGGCTATCTCACCATCCTGAATCTTGATCTCTTCAATGATTTTGGCTTGTGCCAGAGCTTCCTCTAAGGTGGCATATTGCTGTAGCTGCAATAGCATAGAGATCGATCTCAAACAGCTCTTTGAGAACATTTGTGTGAGGTCGGACATAGGAGGGAGGTAGGGTAGCTTAGAAAGCAGAGTCCTCCACCGATTCCCATAGGCCACCATGGTTTCTTCCTCATACTACCTGAGGCTGGCTAAGTCACTTAGTGATGCCTTCTTCTTGGTGTTGAAGGTGAAGCGTTCGAGGAACGCATCCACTAGCTGATCCAAGTTGCTAATGCTATGCTTTGGTAATTGAGTAAACCAATCCGAGGCAGGGCCTACGAACGTGGTGATGAATGTTCTCAATAGCAAAGCATCATTATCCTGAATGCCAAAGCATTGGCTCAAGAATCTAGTCACATGCTCTTGGGCATCCTCCTCACCTCTAAAGATTGCCAACTGAGGCAGCTTAAAGTGTTCAGGATAAGGGGGTGCAGGCACTGACGGATGCACAGGATGACTGCGGAGTTGGCGTAACGTGGGCTTTTGGGGCCCAGAAGTCTTGGTCTCCATAGACTCCAAGCGCTCTAGCAGCGCTTTATATGCATCGGAAGATTTAATCTCTTCCTCCTTAGTTTGCTCCCATTGTGGGTTGTGGGAAACTTGAGGCCTATGGAGGGGTGGTCGGATAGCGACCCCTCTGCCTTGATAGGGCATTTCAGCCCGCTCTTCTTCTTGTTCATACTCCTCATACACTTCTTGAGGAGTTTTTGGCCGAGACCTATGACCATGGGTGGGTCCCCACGGAGGGAACCCATCGTTGTTCCTGGGAGTGGCCTCCCGTTCAGGTCTAGGAGGTCTCGGAGGTAGCACTTGGTAAGGCCATGGGGACCTGTCTCATACCAAGGGGTTGCACCTCTCATATGGTTTTGCTCTTTGGGTGCGAGGGGTTGGAACCCTCTCAAGCACCGTGTTATGGAGCAACTCATCTGTTTGGCATCGAATGCGCTCTTTGCTAAGGTGATATAGATGCTCTAGCTATTGTTGGTCTTGCTCAAGCTGCATGATCTACGCTTGGCGGGCGACGTGTCTAGTGACTACCAAGTCGATTTGTTTCACCATATTGAGTCTAGGAGGCCTAGATGCCTCTCCTACACATTTATCCCGATCATGATGATTCGAGATCTCTATAGGTTGCTTCCCTCTATCGAGGTTGGCGGCATTCACTCGAGGCTCTGGCCCCAGTAGGTGATTCTGGTAGACAGTAGGTGTGGAGGCGCATTGCTCCCACACTGTGTGTTGCTCTTGAGGAATGTAGTGGTCTTCCTCATGTTCCCTTTCATATATGTGAAAGGGGCGGGCAGAGTTGGCTCGCCCTGCTTGAAGAGCCTTGTGCTCTGGATTTGGCTTTCTATTCCTAACAATGATGGGGGGTAAAGGAGGGATGACATAATCATGCGGCCTCTCCTCATGGACCCTCTACTATTCTAGCACTTCATCGCGCGGTGGCCACTCATATCGAGCTTCTAAGGGAGCCTTCCCATTTATATTGAGGGCCACATGTAAGGACTCCTCCTGAAAGGGCCTATGCTGGATGGGAGTGCCCCTCAGAGGGGTGCCTCTATAGTCCCATTCTGAAATGGCACGATGTGGACTCTCTTGTAGGTCAGGCCACCAAGGCGGTATGACCAAGTCCTTGGGGCTATAGCGGAGGCGACTTGTGCCCCCTTGTACACTCTCCGTAGCTTCCGCCCTTGATTGGGCTTGGCTACGGGTGTACACCATGGTGGTATTTTTGCTACCAGATGCATAGATTTTTATTTCTTTTTATGATTTTTATGCTACACTAAACAAAAGGGATCACACACGCAAAGCAGTGATTATCTCATTTAAAGATTGAAGGTGTGCCCTAAACCTGGTTTAGTGTGTTTTGATTTTGTTTTGAAAGCTTTTGCAAAGGATGTTTAAATGCAATATGATGGCTCTTATGACTCCCAAAAATGGTTGCCCCTCACCTTTGCATGGGGGGACCAAACCTCTCTATATACCCGCGGGGGGGGGGGCACGTGCGAGGGGGGGGGGGGGGGGGGGGGGGGGGGGGGGGGGGGGGGGGTCTTTTTTTGTTTTTGGTTGGGGTGGGGGGGGGATCGGGGTTTATGAATGCAAAATTCAAGCCAAGGTGGTGATGAAATCCACCGTTGGTCTTGATCAAGGGTTGGGGTTTTACGACCAGCTCCTTGGTGTTTATGTTGCCACGTGATGTGTGGGGTTCTTTTTACTTTGCACGAAAGGAAATAAACATGCAGTACAACTTTTCCTAAGCAAGCAAAGAACCAAAAAAATAGGAAATAGAAAACAAAAAATGACAAAAGGAGTTCAAGACCCTTACCTCTTCTCTGTCCAAATCTACTGGTTCTGAATTTCTATCCTGAAACTGCACAGGTGGCTATTCATCCCAGGGAGGAATGAATTACAGGACTATATTCATCATAGGGTGGGGCAAATGCCCATTCGTCCCTAGGTAAAACGAATTCCAGCTTTGTATTCGCCCCAGGCTGGAACGAACAACAGTCCAACGTTTGAAAACTCGGTACCTGCAAGAAAAAACAACCAAGTTTTGATCAGATTTCTGACCTTAAAAATAGAGGACAATGGTCCCACCGTGATCGCCACTGAAAGCACGAGGATACGGAAGCAAAAAGGAGACTCCGAGTGCGATGCAAACTGAACTAAACTTAACGCTAAATCCTATGAATTGAAAGTGCATGAAGAGAGGGAAAGCATGAATGAATCGAATCAAAACAAAAATCCAATAAGGAAGACAACCCTTTTTATTGATATGTTTCAAAACTCGGTTACAATGTGCCTCCTCCCCTTCGAAGGGCTAGGAGCATTAAATATGCATTCTTGTTACACCCATGGATGTCATTCCTTCTTCCGCGTGCCCACATGTAAAATGGGCGGACCAAACATCACCGCCGCTTGCGTTGGTGAGTCTTGACTCCTTGCTGCTCCTCTAAGGTCCAGATCCTATGTTCAAAGAAACAAGAAATAGTCAGTAGCACCTGCGGATGAAATAAAACATGCAATCCCTACGCCTTCGATTAGTGCATGCAAGATATAAATAAAATGATAACTAAAATGGCTCCAAATGAACTAAAAATTTGACAGGGGCATCAAAACATCACCAAGAAAACACAGCAAATGGAACAGTCAAAAAATTCACCATAGATTTGTATTCGCTCCGGGGCGGGACGAATAGACCTGCAACAAAATGCCAAAGAGGTACTGTCCCAAATGTCACATCCGGGAAGCCCCAAATCACCTACAAAGTTGGGGGTTAGCTAATTGGGGGTATTTTGGGAAGACCCAGATGGTCATATTTTCCCAATTTGGCCTCCATCAATGGGAATTTGATGATGCTACCTGCATGTTAGCAAAAGCGAGAAATAATAGAAACATGATCAAAATTGCTCGAAACAAGGTGAAATTTGAATAGCAACCTATCTAAGCAGCACAAAATCAAATGCAAGAATAACAGAAAATAAATCTGCCATAGATTTCCAATCGCTCCGAAGTGGGGTGATTAGGCCTGTAGCAGTGTGGAGGGGGGCACCCGAGGGCAGGCCGCCCGCCGTTTGGGGCCCGATTTCGGCACCAATCCACTTGGGATGGGTCCAAAACCTCTTGTGGGGTATTTTCAGAAAATTTTGTGGGATATTGTGGCCAAATGTCAGGTTTTGGTTCCGGATTTGCGCTTCCAATAACCACCCTATGACCTCCTTTCCAAAAGAGATCAAGGATGTGAAAGGCACAAATCAAAAAGGTGTGAGTGTGGAAGTAAAATGGCAGCACTTCGTTGCTTCAAAATGCTCCTTCTCTATCTATTTTGTGGTGAGAAAACTCACCATTTTATAGACCTGATGGTCTCTTTGGATGAGCATGCAGAGGCGCCACTTGGCAATCATGCCTCTCCAGGGGAGGGAAGATTCCTCCCTGATTAGGGGATTCATGACTGCCCTTGTAACTGCCTCTAACGCTCAAAAATGCTCACTCACACTCCCATGCAAGGAAGGAAGAATTAAGTGGCGGATCTGAGCTGCCATTTGTCAAGATTTGAATTTTTTTCCCATCAAACCTGCTATTCGCCCCACCCTGGAGCGAATACTGATACTCGTCCCTAGGTGGGGCGAATACTAGTTTGTAATCATCCCAAGGTGGAACGAGTATGGAGAAGAGTGCCTGAAGGTGCCCAATTGACTCTTGACCTTCCAAAACTATTGTGAGAGTGGTTAGGACCACTGTTTAACCTCTGGGGGCTGCCCTTGGGGCTGTGTGTGTCAATGCGATCAGTGTTTGTAGTCACATAATCGGATTGGTGCTGTTTTGGTGTCTACAGAGACACAAGAAGAAAATAACACCTATGGTCATGAAAGAAAAGGAAGATGAGTTTAATATTTATGTGTTGGGAGGACAAATGGAAATAGATTCAAGATATGAATCAAGTAATGGATAAATATCCAAACTTAATAATTTTTTGTACCAGATGTGGGAACACGGGTCACCATGCAACTTATTGTCCACAAAAATGTTTTTATTATGGTCAACTTGGCCATGATGTAGGTTATTGTAATGGGTTTAGTAGCAGTGAAGATGAAGATGATATTATCAGAAATGAAATCCTAGAGATTAGTTCAAGAAAGGATAACATGGATAATCAAAACATGTATGAAGAAGAAACTCTACTTTCAGTAATAGAAGAAAAAGAAGATGCTTTAGAAAAAGAAAAAGGAAAAGCCACTCTTAAGGAACTTATTGAATAGAAATGAGATAATTTAGAATTAAAGGCTCAAATACAAGAAAATAAGAAATGTAAGACAACTTCTACAGGATATCTTTGGCTTGAGAGATAAGGTTGAAAAAGCAAGAAGAGTTGAATAAGGTATGATTAAACAGTTAAAGGTAAAAGAGATAGAATGTGAAAGGCTTATTATTACACTTGGAGAATTAAAAAGGGATAACTCAGGATTAAGGGTTCATGCTCAAGAATATGAGAAAGCAAAAGCAAGGTTTCTACAGGAACTCACTAACTTCAAAATCAAAGTTGAAGAGACAAGAAAAATTGAAGAAGGTATGGCCGAAAAATTAAAAATAAAATATCTAGAGTGTGAAAGATTAGAGCATGAGATAGTTTCACTAAGGATGGAAGTAAAAGGATCTAATGACAAGATACACAAGTTTGAGGAAAATTCAAAGACCTTGGAAAGGACTATCAATGCACAAAGGTCATCAGTAACCATAACAGGACTTAGTTCTAAAGAAGAAAAAGGGATCAGGAAGCAAAAAAAGGAGATTCAAGCTCAAACACCAAAAAATAAGAAGAGTCAAAAGAAGTAAGTAAAAGAGAGAGTGAGACTTCTATGGATAAGTTGGACAATAAAAAGTTTAGCAAGGAAAGGAACAATGCACAAGTAAGGAATATATGGAACAGGAAACAGGTAGAAGAGACTAAGAGACCAATGGGGTCTAGGCAAGGTTTCTTCAATGGAAGATATTTTTCATGTCATAGGTTTGGGCACATGGATTCACAGTGCAAGACACATGAAAGACAAGAATATGGGAAAGAACAACTTTTCCATGGGTATTGCTACTCATGTAATGATCCTGGTCACAAGGTAATGAATTGTAGGGTTCATGATAGAAGAGGATATGGCTTCACTAGAAGAGATATTAAGATATTTGCACCTCTAAGGAATAATAACATTAAGTGTTATAAGTGCAATAATGATGGTCACACAACAAAATGGTGTAGAGAAATTATTCCAAAAATAGGTATGAACAAGAACAAGATCAGGAACATGAACAGGAATAGGAACATGGATGAGAACATGAACAGAAACATGAACATGAATGATGAAAGGAACATGAATGATGACATGGATAGAAACAATCAGAAGAATAAAAAAATTCAGAAAATAAGGGAAGATGATAAAGGCAAAGAACAATACCTTTTGAGAGTAGAAATACTCCCACCCCAGAATTAACCACCTCAAAGGAGGTGGTAGAGGGGCTAAGCTAAGAGGCTCATTCTTAAGCCCCGAGCCCCAAAGGTGACCCTCTACCATTGATGTCAAAGGGGGAGATATTTGTGTATTGGGGATAGATTTTATATGGGGAGATATTTGATATCTGAGAGAGCATTGAGAAAGGGGGAGCAATGTCCCAAGGGGAGCAGAAGAAAAATAAAGGTCAGGTTTCAGTAAAAAGGATATGGGTTGCCATCAATGACAAAGGGGGAGATTGTTGGACATTTTGAGTCCCTAAGTTAATGTTGTCATTGATGTCACCAAATGAAGTCATAATTAATACCAAATATTTTAGTAGGAAATAAATGAGATAAAAATGGTTATTTGATATCCAGGAAGAAGGCCAAAGATCAAGTGAAACAGTGCAAAAGACAGAAGTTAAAAAGGAGTTATAATATTTATTTTATAAATTATTTAAATTCAATGTGAATTTAAATTTTATAAATAAATATTAAAGGTACTTTATCAAAGGTATAATATTATAGTAGTGGTTATTATAATATTAAATGTGCCATGGTGAAAACCCAAATAAAATATTTATAATTCTTATTATAATGTTTTATAAGGCAAAAGTGGGTTTTATAAAGTCTAAAGATATTTTAATAAACCCAAAGGTTGGGTTTAAGACCAAATGTATTCGAAGCATGTTACAAAGGTTTATCCTCATCGACGTCATGTGGGTTAATTGCATTTTGAAGCACCGACGTTCTAAAGCAAAGGAGGAATATTAGTATTTAAACCTATGCCCAAAGGGCATTAAGATTATCATTGCTCGATTAAAAATATTGCATGTGAATTAATTAAGACAAGAGCTCGTGAGAAGAAAACTGCAAATTTTGTGTTTGTCTTGCCGATGAAAGGAAACAAAAGGGACAGTGTCGAATAGTTTGAAGTCAACTAGGCACCTTGGCCTAGTGGCAAGAGGGTTGTGGCTTAGTTTTTGTGTGCTTGGAGACCAGTGTTCAAGTCTCGACGGAAGCGCTTGGCAGGTGTTTTGAAGGCATAAAATGTGAGGTGCACATTTTGTAAAACCAGGCAGAGTCATCCTTTTGAAGCACGTGGTGCTTCACCTATATTCAATGAGCATGTAGCTCATGTGGTTTTTGGTGTCACGGTTGAGACATTAGAGTGGGCTGCATTGAGAGTTCGAAACCCTCCAAAGGTTGGTAAATGATTTTTTAATTAAATTTTGTTAATTGCTAAAGGTGGGAGATAAAAGGGGTGTTAAACTAGGTTTGCTTTCAAGGGTTGCTATTTGTTTAGTGGTTGAAATTTTGAAAGGTTACTTTGTAATAAATTTGTGGTAGTTGAGAATTACCTTTAGGAGTTATAAGCAGAATTCTATTTTTATATTTAAAGTCTTAAAATTGCTATTGTAGAATATTGAAAGGTTAAGACTTTGTGGGTAGTATGTTATTTTGAATTAAGGGTTTTTGTGACTATTGTGAGGATATTGATTATTATTTAAGTTGGAGTGATAAGGTGTAATTTTGATATTATTTTGTGATATATTTTTTTGAAGAAAATTATCCTCTAATCCTTATTGATATTGGCAAATAAGTAATTGTGAGTGTGGCAGATTTGTGAGGTCAACTATTTGTCATTCAAAAAGGTATGGGCAAATTCTGCCTTGGTTTAATTGGTTGATTGGCTTACTTGAAAATTAAGTTTGGAGTGAAAAGGATTTGATTAGGGTTTCCTTTTCGAAAGTGTTTGAGTTATTGCTTCAAGGTTTTCTGATTTGAGAGTTGAGATTAAAACCTTGTTTTATAAGCATTGTTGTTGAGACCATTGGTTGAGTGAAGTGTTTGAGTTAATGCTTCAAGGTTTTTTGAATTGAGAGTTGTGATTGAAACCTTGTTTTATAAGCATTGTTGTTGAAGCCATTGGTTGTGTGAGGAACCTGAGTTAGGGTTTGAAAATATCATGAGTATCATTGTTATGTGAAGAATATTTGATAAGCATGGTTGTTGAAGTGAGTTGTTATACAAAGAACTTGAACTTGAGTTAGAAAAGAACATGAGTATCATTGTTATGTGATATTTGTTGTTGAGCATTGTTGGAAACATTTTGAGTTGGATGATAGATGCTTGGACTAGGGTTTGTGAGCAAGAGTTGTTTCTTGAAGTGATTGGTTGAGTAGAATTGTTTGAGCCTAGTCAAGTGGAAGTATGAAGTGATTGTTCAAGTTCCATAAAACAAACTATTCTATATTCAGATTTGAGTTGAGATTGAGTTTTGAGAATAGAACATATTGAGTCTCTAATAATTCTCTTTATGCTTCTATGAGATTGATTTAAGTCGAGATTGAGTTTTGAGAATAGAACATATTGAGTCTCTAACAATTCTCTTTATGCTTTTAAGAGATTGATTTGAGTTGATATTGAGTTTTGAGTATAGAACATATTGAGTCTTTAACAATTCTCTTTATTCTTCTATGAGATTGAGTTAAGAAAGTGATTGAGCATTGAGTAAAGAAAATATTGAGTCTCTAACAATTATCTTTATGTTTCTATGAGATTGAACAAGTTCTATGTGGATTTGTTAAACATATTTGAGGTAAGTCTTTGAGAAGACTTGTGGACTGATTTTGTGTGAGCTTTTGTGGAAGCTTACAATACATATTTGAGCAAGTCCTAGAGAGGACTTATTGAGCAGATTTGGACAAGTTTTGTGTGAGCTTGTTGAGTAGATTTGGACAAGTTCTGTGTGAGCTTGTTGAGCAAATTTGGACAAGTCTTGTGTGATCTTGTTGAGAATATTTGGACAGGTTCTGTGTGGACCTGTTGAGCAGATTTGGACAGGTTCTATGTGGACTTGTTAATTAGATTTGAGCAAGTTTTGTGTGAGATTGTTGAGCATATTTGGACAGGTTTTGTGTGGACCTGTTGAGTAGAGTTGTGCAGGTTCTGTGTGGACATGTTGAGAATATTTGAGTAGGTTTTGAGTGGACCTATTGAGCAGATTTAAGTAGGTTCTGAGTGGACCTATTGAGCATATTTGAGTAGGTTCTGAGTGGACCTATTGAGCATATTTGAGTAGGTTTTGAGTGGACCTATTGAGTAGATTTGAGTAGGTTCTGAGTGGAAATATTGATCAGGTTTGTTCTATATCGAATGGACTATGTTTAGTGCAGATTTGATTGATCTTATGCTAGACTGACTGGACTATGTTTAGTACAAGAGTTGAGTAGATTTGTGCTAGACCGAATGGACTATGTTTAGTACAAATTTGAGTGAGCTTATTGAGTAGACTTGTGCTAGACCGACTGGAATGTATTTAGTGTAAGATATTGAGCAGAGCTATGCTAGACCAATTGGACTATGTTTAGTACAAAATTGAGATAGAGCTTTGGAGGTGATAGAGCAAAGAGGACATTATTCTCCATTGGATAGATATCCATCATCCAGGGTAGTGAGGATAGGTCTTCTGAGTGGGGAAAAGAGTCTTCAATGGAGAGATATCCACAAGCCAGTGTAGTGGAGGTAGTAGTCTTCTAGAGGATCACCAACCAGAGTAGAGGAGAAGGAGTTCTCCTGTGGATAGAGATCCACAAACTAGATTTAGAGGATCAACATCTCCTTTGTACTGAGGTCCATAAACATTGTAATAGGGAAAGGATTCCCATGAGATTATTTGAGAAATATTTAGAAGAAATATTTTCTCCGTGGAGGTAGCCATCTTTGGGTGAACCACGTTAAATATGTGTCTCTATTGTGTGTTATGATTTATGCATTGATTTGGTTATTTCTATTGATATTCCCATTGATTATATTGATTAATATTGGTTGGGAAATAAAGGTAAAAAGTGGTCTTATATTGTTCACCCCCCTCTCAGTATAAACTTATGTTCTTCAAATATTGTGTTGTATATTGGTATGATCCATACATGAACTATTGGCTAATGTGGGCCCACTATGATGTAAATATTACTTATGTAAACATTACTCATTAGTAAGGAAATCCACATGTCAAATTAGAAATATGTAGGAGGACAATGTCATAGAATCATATATGTAACCTGTTAGGGAATATTATCATAGAATAGTCAAGAAATATGCTTGTGGGCATTATTTAAAGGTAAGGATGGGAATAGAAATTATATTAAGTATTCTTATAGAAGTCTTAGCTCATGGAGCTAGAGACCTTGTCAAGTGGATCTCTTCAAATAAGGAGTATTGTATGGTGGTGCCCTACCTCAAAGGTATTATCAATCTCTATTTTGTTGTGTGGATTGTTATTGTGGATGCTTATTGTATATTTATGCATATTGGTGAATGATTTATTGTTATTGAGAAGAGAGGTTAATAAAACATGAAGAAAAGTGTGTGTGATACTTATATGGAATTTTAATTAAATGGAAAATTAAAAAATATATATTAAGTTGATGTTATCATAATTGAAAGATAAATTTAAATGTTATATAGATAAAAGTGTGGCAAAAATAAAATAGAAAATTTCTTGCTTCTTAGACCACAACTTCTAAATTGGTCTACTAATTTTCAAATATCATGCCTAAATTAAATAATCTTACACATTCCAAAGGCCTATATCAAATATTTCTAAAATGCACTTCCAACCATGATCATCACTAAAAAAATCTCTTTAATTCCATAACTTTCCCACTATATCTTAGTATGATAATTTAGAAATTGTCTTTCCCCTAAGATGTCCATTAAGGCCTATAAATCTAGTGCTTAGGGACCACTTTAAGGAGTAGCTAATATGAGTAACAAATACTCTAACAATCTATTCAAGCACTCTGATATCAAAATTTCATTAGAATTATCATATTCAAACTATACAAAAGTTATTTTAAATCTCTGAAATCCTTCACATTTTGAGGTACGCATTCAAGTTCTTGAAATCAACCATTTAGGTAATGTGGTGGCATTTAGAGAGGCAATATCTATTAGAAATTTTGAGTTAGTTATGTTGTCATTGATGTCAAGAGTCAGTGTCAGGAATCAATGCAGGATTTGATAAAAGAAGGGTTAAATATTTATATTTTAAGCCCAAGACATTTTGTTTAAGATCTTCACATGATTGATCAAAGGGACAGCTAAATACCCTGAAGAAAAGGCCTGAAGGAAATAATATTATAATATTCATTATTATAATATTAAAGGTGGTCAAAAAAGGTCTAAGGGCGAAAGAGAAAAATACCTAGGCCCAATGGAAAAAAAATTATAATATATTTATTATAATATTAAAGGTTAAATTAAAGCATGAGGTAATTTATAAATAATTTATAATATTTATATTATAAAGTAATTTATAAAAATAATAATATTATAACCCAAAGTTGGGTTGGGCGCAAAGGTTAAATTAAATTTTATTCCCCCCATCGATGTTGAAGGATAAAAGCATATGGTATAAATACCATAATATTTGTTTCAAAATGCTAAATCTCAAAAAATAATGTGCATGCAATTTGTGAAAGGGAATGCAAATAATTCATGAGCAAATAAAGACAAAGGTTTTTTATTTTTTAGTTGCACCCAAAAAATGTTAATAACAAGATGACCAAGGCGTAAAAATTTAACACCAACCAATCGGTTGGGCTAGCAACAAATCTAAGGTGTGTAAGGTGTTAGGAATGTAGAGGTGCTGCATTTGAATCTCGACGACTATGAAAGGACAAAGTCTTTTTGGCTTTGGTGCAAGAGGAAGAGATAAAGCGATCAAGGCATTTTTTCCTCCCACATGAGTGCTTAGCTCACACGATAGGGTAGTCGTGGCTAAGGCACAGATGGAGCTTCAACCAAGGATCAAGTCCCTCCAAGGAGCGGACAAGGTATTTAATTTTTTATTAAAGTGCATGGACTATGGTCTATGGTTTATGGTTGTTGGTGGCGCTAAGTTGAAGTGCATGACTTAATTTTTGTACTGTTAGCACTATTCGAAGCGCATAGGTTAATGTGCATTGTGGGTGTGATATGAGCACATGGTGTATTTGATTTAGTGAGTGCCTAGGGAGTTAAAATGAGTGTAAGTTAAATTATTTTTTACCTTAGACAAGAAGTTATAAATAGTTTTATTGAAGGTTAAAAGTAAATTGCATTATTTTATAAAGTCAATTATTTTGAAAATGCAATTTTTGAGTAGGGAGACATAAGTAGGATTCTGGATTATTTCATGCATTAAATTTTTGAAAGGGGTTATAGTGAAACTGAGTGATTGAAATATTTATTTGATAATTTTGGAGATAATAAGGTGTATTTGAGTCTTGTTAATTTTTGTAATGGTGAATTAATATTGAGGGAAATATATGAGTGAGGATTATTTTGCTATCTAACCATTCATATTGAAAAAGAGGTTGATTGTTATTAAGACAGGTTTTGAGGTTAATTCTTCATCAAATAAAATGTATGGGCATATCTTCCTTTTGAGTGGAATATTGTTGAATGTTGTGAAATACAAAGTTGGAGTGAAAAGGTTTTTGTTTGATAAGCATTGTTGGAAATGTTTGATTGAGTTTTTACATGCATGATTGGTGAATGTTTGTGAGGACAATTGAGGGTGAAATTGAGAACTATCTTGAACTAGGATTTGTGAAAGAACATGAGTATCATTATTATGTGAGATTAAGAACTATCTTGAACTAGGGTTTATGAAAGGACATGAGTATCATTGTTATGTAAATTTAGAATCATCTTGAGTAAAGGTTTGATTTCCATAGTGTGAGTTGTTGAAAGTGTTGTGAAACACTTGTTTAGAGTTTATAAGCAAGTTGTGTTTCATTGAGTGATTGGTTGAGTGGAGTTTATTAAGCATAGTTGATTGAAAGTGTTGGAGTGATAGTTCAAGTTATGTGAAACAAATTGTTCTTTATTCTAAATGGATTTGAAAATAGTTTGGAAGTGATTGAGTGTTTGTGAGTGAAACATATTGAGTCTATAACAATTCTCTATATGCTTTTGTGGTTTAACAAGATTTTGAGTGAAACTTGTTAGTGTGGTTGAAGAGGTTTTCTATAAGAGATTGAGTTGAGTTTTATGTGCAAGTTTTGCAATTGATTTGAATAAGCTTTGGTGAAAGGTTATGAGCATATTTGAGTAAGTCCTAGAGGGGACTTAAGGATAGAGTTGAGGAAGATTTTGTGAAATCTTAAGGATAGTGATATTTTATGGAATCTTACAATCAAATTCGAAAAAGTTCTAGAGAGTACTTGTTGAGTAGTTTTGAGATAAGTCTTAGTGAAGACACGTGGATAGATTTATATGAGTTTTTGTGGAATCTTACAAAGCAAAGTTGAGGTAATTATTAGTGAAGACTTGAGAGCAGATTGGACAAGTTCTTGAGAGGACTTGTGGATAGATTTGAGACAAGACTTTGAGAAGACTTGAGAGTAGAGTTGATTGATTGATTTGTTCAAAACTTGAGTTAAGGTTTGAAGTAAATCTAGTAGAGGTGATTTATGAATGGATCAAGCTTTGTGTTAAATATTGAAGAAAATTTGAGAATAGAGTTTGGTGTAGATTTGAGGACAAATTTATACCAGAACAGAGATAGAGATTGAGTATATTTGTGCTAGATCGAAGGACTATGTTTAGTGCATATTAGAGATAGATATTGAGTAGATTTGTGCTAGAATGTAGGATTGTGTTTAGTGTAGATTAGAGACAGGGATTGAGCAGATTTGTGCTAGATCGAAGGACTATGTTTAGTGTATATTAGAGATAAATATTGAGAATATTTGTGCTAGACCTAAGGACTATGTTTAGTGCAGATTTGAGATAGATATTGATTAGAGTTGAGAGCAAGTTTGGAGGTGATAGAGAAGAGGGCAATAGTCTCCAGTGGATAGATATCTATTAGCAAGGGCAGAGAGGGCATAGTTATTTAGTGGAGAGATATCCACAAGCTAGAGCAGTGGAGGTAGTAGTCTTCTAGAGGATTACCAGCTAGAGAATAGGAGAAGGAGTTCTCCTATGTATATATATCCATGAACCAAAAAAGGAGATTGATGTCTCCTATGGTTTGGTTCCCACAAACTAGATTAGGGGATTGGTGTCTCCTTTGGATAGAGGTCCATACAAATTGTAATAGGGAAAGGATTCCTAGGAGATTTGTTGAGAAAATTTTAATGAAAGGTTTTCTCCGTGGAGTAGCCCATATTGGGTGAACCACGTTAAATTGGTGTCTCTATTATGTGTGGTGATTTTTGTAATGCTTTTATTACTTCTATTGATATTGCATTGATATATTGGATATTTGGATAATATTGTTTGAGTAAATAAAAGTAAAAAGTGGTCTTATACTGTTCACCCCCCTCTTAGTATAAGTTTATTTTATTCAATATCCTTCATATTTCTACTCTATTGAATTTCATTCTTTGTTCTTATTTTACTCTCTTGAATTAACTCTATATTACGACCATAATTTGACCTTGAGAAAGAAAGAAATTGAATTTTGGTAAAGACAAGTAGTGTAGAATTGATCATGGATTAAATTTATCTTATGTATATAGTGTCTACATTCTAGGGAACTATAGGTTGGTTGAATATAGAGATACTTGATGAATTCTTGAATCCCTACTCAGACTCCTCCTCTTGACTCAATCTTTCTTAGCCCTTTTAATTTTCCATATAGAATAGAATCACTAATTGACATTTTGTCATTGATAACTACATTACAACTACCTCACATTTGATTTTAAAATATTATTGGTGGTGCTTTTGTCCATATCAGATTCAAATAAAAAAATTATTTACTTCTTTCACTCTAAAGAAGGACTAGGGATATGACCAACCTACAAGGCATATTATAATATTTTGGAAGGCCCCTAAATGTTGATAATCTCTCTAAATTTTCCATTCTTATATATTTTGTAAAATTATTGCATAGATTACCCAGGTGATGAATTTAACTTCTAGCCAAAATTATGTTTCTTCTTGTCCAATATTTTTTAATTTCTATGGAATATGATGTTTGATGGTTTTATTAGTATAGCATAAAGAAAAACTTGATTTAAAATTAGAAACATTGCTAAATAAAGAGAAATAAGAAGCATACACTTTTTAAATTATGCTGCTTAGGCATTGAACTAATAAAAGCACCTAGATTTGCATCATAGGCTAGAATTATATTTTACATTCCTATTGACCTTTCTACCTTGAAATGGATAGGAAAATATTTATTTTTATTGTACATAATTCAAAAAATATCATATACGATAGATTTTGTTTAATGCATTGTTGTTTACTTACATAAAATATTTACATTAATAGATTAACTCGTATTTATATTTTTAAGAAACTAAAGCTTAGGTGATTGCCAAATTGACACATCAAATATAGGATTTATGGGAAATACTTAAAATACCCTTGGTGAACCCATCAATCCCAATTTTCACCAAAGAAATAAACAAATAATAAGGTTCAATCCAAAACCCTATTTGAGTGTAAAATTTGAGATTCGACAAACAACATCTGCACCAAAATTCAGGTTTACACTCAAAATAGTGCCAATTATATTATTAGGATATCATACTATTGGTCTAATATTTTTAAAAATACATATAAAGAGGTTAGAATATGTGTTCCATACCATAAGCATTTTAGATAAAAATCTGAACTTTCCTGCTTAACCCAAATATAATAAACACTCCTTTTAGGCAATAGGCAATGGATTTTATAGGTCCCATTAATCCCTCCTCTAGTCAAAACCATGCAAATGTTCTCATTGTTACTAACTAATTAATATGGTGGATTGAATATCGTTAAATTGAATATAGCTAGACATCCACTATAGTTGACTTCCTTAAAATGCAACTAACACCAAGATTTAGAGTCTTAATGAAAGTAGTCTTAGACAATTCCACATCCATCTTATTTATTGTATTTCTAGACTTTTGTATAACTTACAATATTTTGGCTAAAATATTATCATTTTATTATCCTCATGGAATGGGTTGGATAAATACTATAACAAAAGTATTTTAATATTTTTTAAAAATATAATAGATTTTTTTAAAAACATGGCATATAAAATTAACTTTTATATTATGGGCTAATAGAACATAATGAAAGATGCTTTTGGCACTTTTCTAAATTCTTTGGATAACAAAATGGAAGCAATATTTCTAATAAATATAAATCCCATCCATTCAACTCTTATAAAAAATTACATGCTGAAAAGAGAGAATCATTTCAACACAAGATATTTAGAGTTGATTAAATTGGAAGAAGCTAGGGAAGTTGTTCACAGGGTTATCTGTAAGGGGTTGTCCCTAAAATATATTTATAAAAATGGGGTAAATTGGTTTTGAAGTCCAAAATTATTTATAATTTCACCATGAAAATGTCCATTATTATTAGGGTTAATATTGGATAATTAAAATTAAACTGGTCCAAGTATTATAAAATTGGGGTGAATCTACCCAAAAACATATGCACCCTAAATTTTTGGGCTAATGGGCCCTAGTCAAGGATTCCTAATATCACCCAATTCCAAATTAAAAAAATCCAAATATTCATTAATTAGTGACAATTGGCCACTATGAATAACCCTGGTTGCTCATCAAAGGTTTTTCATACATTAGTCTTATATCAAGAATATATTTGATAAAGATGTATGGGACAAGACGATTGAAGGAAATTTGGTTGTACTCTAGGATAGTAAAAATGAAAAGCCTAATTCTGGATTGGTAAGTGCTAGTCTAGATGGGCACTTGTTGAGAAGAGACATGGGTTCAAACTTTGGTGGTGCTAGTTTACAAAGGTAGTAGTCTGCTATGAATCCTCTAAGTGCGTGCCAAACCAATGATGATGGTACGAACCCCGAGCGACCGACGGTCCCCATCTCACACTGGGTCAACAATTAATGAGACTGATAGGTTTGGTGGTTGAAGTCCCTGTGGTTTGAAATATGCACTGCCATTTACTAAAAATAGTAGTTGTAGCCAACTCTCCTATGTAAAAAAAAAAAAAGCCTAAGTCCAATGGGAAATTTGGTTATGTATGTATGGGAGTATTTAAAGTTGATAGTGTGGCAGGATATAACTCTTTCTACCTCTGGTATTTGGATGATACTTGACCTATAATGGGTAACATTTGAATTTTTTCATACTTCTATACATATTATGAGTGTAGAGAGATAAATATTGTTATACATATGTAAACACTTCTATACATATTATATGAGAGAGAGAGGTGTAGCAAGACCCAGTGAATAAGGCATTAGTCAATAAACTAGAATTTCTAGGATCTTTAAAATCATCACCAAAATTATAAACCCCAACTAGAGATAGATAATTGTATCAAATTAACATAAGTTTTTAAAAATTGAAAACTTACCTTTTTTATGGATAAATACTTTTTTGATATTTTTGTTTTAATTTATTTTTGTTGCATGTCAAGTTCCCATCACTAAATATTTCCATTAGAAAATATTTTTTTCTCCTTGTATAATATCCCCTGCTCATATGGATGTATCTCCTAGTTTTGTTTCCTATTTTTCTAGTCTTAGAAAAAGAAGTCATCACAAAATTTATAAATATATTTTATCTAGGGTGTTATTATAAAATAAAAGTTATTTTTTGAAGGGTCTCATTCATCCTCAAGTGCCTTCCATGATGCACATCATATGAATTATTTCAAATTAACATAAGTTTTTAAAAATTGAAAAGTTACCTTTTTATGGATAATTATTTTTCGATATTTTTGTTGTGATTTATTTTTTTTGCATGTCAAGTTCCCATAACTAAATATCTCCATTAGAAAATGTTTTTTTCTCCTTGTATAATATCCCTTGCTCATATGGATGTATATCCTTGTTTTTTTCCTATTTTTCTAGTCTTAGAAAATAAGTCATCACAAAATTTATAAATGTATTTTATCTAGGGTGTTATTATAAAATAAAGGTATTTTTTGAAGGGTCTCATTCATCCTAAAGTGCCTTCCGTGATGCACATCATATGAATTGTTTTTGTGAAGTTAATTGCGTTTTTAGGTTTTTCTTAGATTTTAACCCTAAAAAAGGGTAAACATTTTGATATTTTATTTTGTCCCCCATTTATAATTTTTATATCATGGTATTCATGTAAATATCCCCTATAAATTTTCAAAATATTTGTAAGTGTTGTGCATAAAAGTCCTGTGGACATGTTCATCTAATAGGTAATTTAGTCTAGTCAAAAGTCCTTTTAGTGCCTCGTTCCCATGCTTGCTCATTCCCATACCATAGTTTAACCACTTATTAGCAAGACCTCATGGAATTTGTAATATATATCCTATCATATCATGTGGGTTAATCCCTTATGCACATATTCTCCCAAATAAATTATGGTCTACAGAAACATTAAAAGGTAAAAAAGGTAAAGTAATTTTTAACATTTGTGAGAGAATATTTCATATGAGATGACCCCCATGGAGGATGTTTTTTACCCAATATATGGTTATCCAACCACACTCTAGTTATTGAAGCATGGTGTACAACCCTACTACCTGTAGGATTTGAACCTTGGACCTCTATTCAAAGTTCTAAAGTATCCATTGTTAGACCCATTGAGGTTGTATTCAAAACAACCTCAAGAAAAATTCCTTCCCTCTCCTATATTATAACTATTAAACCACATTGGTAAAAGACTATGGAGTTCATGCTTGTTAAGACATTTATTGACTCTTCATAAATACTCATGAGTTTGACCATGGTGAACACCTTGTCATCTATAAAGATGAAGTTCAAATGCAACCCATGAAAGAACACCAAGTTTTTATCTCAATTATCCAAGATTATTAACACCAAGGTGGAGATGGAAGGTTATAAATATTTAGATAAATACATCAATAATGAGCAAAGATACAATTGCTTGAGGGATTTTAGATTAATGTAGGTATCGATTTTGAAGAGATAATATCTTCCCTAGAATTGGTGATCATATGTATCAAAATTTTAGATAGAAGGAATGGTAATTTAATCAACACAAATGGAAAATATTTTGACTCGATTAAGCCTTTAATAATAACGTATATTTTTGGATTTAAGTTCCCTTTAGAGGATGCAATAGTCATCAACAAGACAAAGGCAGTAGAGTCTTGGGAGAAGAACCTAAAGGTTTTCCTAAAATTTATTATAACTCAATAGAAGAATATACTAAATAAGAAATTCCACACAATAAGATATACTACGGTTAATTTAAGGAGGAAATTGAGGGTGTAGTTGTACTACTCAATCACATTGTAGGAAAATCCAAACTATGTCATTTCAAGATTTGAATGTTCCCTCTTTTGAAGCTTGTGTTCTAGAATAACTCCATTGCTTGGAACATCTAATTTGTCAAAAGTTGATCATCCAACTCTAAATTATCCTAAACATAAGGATATTTTACATAACTTCTTATTTAGTTTGCATTACTTTAAAATCTATGCTAGAAAAATATAATTTGGGGTGAAGAGGAGAATTGAACAAGGGATACAAGTTCTCTAATGCCACCTCATATTTTATGTAAAGTATTATAAAAACAAGTGAATTTTTATCCATGATTATTTTTTGAGACCCTTATTAACACTAGATTGTCATAGGATGTAATTAACAGTGCACCCTTATGTGGTCTAGTATGTATAAAATATAATTTATTCATACATTTAAGTACTTAGAGTGGTGAGCAAGCCAATGTTTCTTCCCATCAAGCATATAAATAACCTCAATCATAAGGATTTTTATCAATAATTTTCTCTATTTCGCTTAATTATTACTACAAAGTACCTTAGAGACTCGGTAAAATTTCCTTCCACTATTGGTTACTATACATGTGAGTCATCCAAAGATATAAAAAACATAGAGGAAAAGATTCAATAATTTAGTCTTTTTTATTTTAGAGAGGAGGAACTATTATAGGATAGGTGTAATAAATATAAACTACTCCAAAAGGAAATACATAAGTTTTTAACATAAATAAAATAATGAAGACTTATGGGCTAATTAACAACACAGGTGTACATGAATGGTCAACTACAGACGTAGACCTCCTGATGTGGAAAAAATATCCAAAATGATAGAAGGTGATTGAAGAACTAGGGTTGAATGAGTCTAAGGGTTGCTTTGGAGGAACAAATATCAAGGATCAAAATTAAAGTTTTTGTTAAAAGGATAACATGCCCTTAAGAGCAAGGACAACACCTTTGTAGAGGATGCCACTATGGAAGAATCTTCCTCTAACGAGTAAGAAAGAGTTGTCATAGAGGATCAAATAGTTTATATTTGTACTATGGTAGGAGACTCTTCTAGTGGGTTGCCCATTAAATTTGACATCCAAGTTTAGATAAGTGGCTAGAGTACCAATTGATTTTCTAAAGATATAACAATCCCCATAGCAATTTTCCTAAAGAATAAGTTCACAATATATTTTTGCAAGCTTCCCTTAAATACATATGAACTAAAGTCATGAAAGATATTGTTGGAGGTGGTATCGTAGACAAATATTTTGATAACTATGAGGATAAACTTAATAAGAAAAGGAAACTATCACTAAAGAAGGGGTAGAAGAAGAAATTCAAGATAAATATCAATGAGAATGAAACCTTCAATGATGATTCTTATCCCATCAATCACAATACAACAAATAAGACTAAGGAAGATAATGAAGAATAGGCATTATCCTTGATGGATCAAACACTATATGATCATGAATATTTTCTCAAGCAAAAATTGAAAGAAAACCAACACACGAAGAATACTAAGAAAGAAATCAATCTCTCTAATTTATTTCATGATGTTTTTGGTAACACCAAAATAAAAAGGGTTCAATTCAAGCATGACATACAATAAAAGGAGGAATAGTCTAACAAAAAAAAAATATCATGAAGCATAATGCTCCATATGACAAGAATTTGATAAGGAAGGACTTCAATGTTATCACACATTGATTTTCCACCTTGGAAATCCATGGAAATATTAGAATACTCAAGTCAACATTTGAGCTCATAGAGGATAACTTTAGAGATCTATCCATCAAGAATGCAAGATTATAATTGAGGAAAGAACAAATAAAAATGCTCTTTGACAAGTTTGAGACGTCAAAGATCAATGAGGAAGATGTGGGATCCTATGAGTCCAAAGCACTACAACCTAAGGAAGGCATCAAAGGTCACAACACTACTAAGTAAATCATAGAAGTCATTAGGAGAGAAAATAATAGTTTGATTGGTGAGGAACAAAAGCTAAAATGACCACAATGGATGTAGATAGAATTTGTGGTATAAACATAACTAGGAGAATCATAGTGGACACAATTAACAAGTTACACAAAGATATTAGGGTAATGGTGAGAAAGACATGACTAGTGTATACAAGATATAATCATATATTGCTCAATCTATAAGACGAGGATCTTGTGTTAAAATAAAATAATACACGTTGTGGTGGAATTGTGGTGGAATCCATTGATCGCATTGTGCATTGCATTAGTTATGGAGTTGGGTAATGAAGAATTTATCATACAATAGAGCATGGTGATCCTTCTTATATGTAGAGCCTAGGTAAAAATAATGTCAATTTGATCAATAAGGCATCCAATCAAGTCCACAAAACAAATATCTATCTCCAAAGAGTAGGCATTAACATCAACTTAAGCATAAAAGTGGCAAAGAAGAGCAAGAATGCAACTTTTGTTGTTTTTAAAATTTAAAAGTTTGATAAAGCAATTTTGATCGAGTTTGTAGGATTGTTATTAATTAAAAGCTAGCTAACCATATTGATGAGTACCATGGAAACCAACAACGAGTAGATGGAGCACAAGTAAAAGATGGTTGATGCAGGGTACAAAGTGTAGAAAAACTAAACATGGAGTTCCTCAATACAAACTTAGAACCTAGGTAAGATATCAATAGAAAATTGCGAAAGGAAAAATAATTGATGGAGTCACTTCTTAGCGATCTAATGGCCTGTTTTTCTCATGTCGATTTAGCCTTATAACAGAAAGATGTTTATAATAAAAAAACTTTGAAACAATTTTTTATCAAGAATGGCATGTAATTCTAAAAAAATAAGTAAACCATAAATAATGTGGTGTTGCTAATGCTCTGCCCTTGTCTAGGTAGAGATGGACAATAAAGTGTTAGATGCAAAATCGGATCTATTAAACAACAAAGCACATATTCTTGCATGTAATCGTTTTTATTTGCAAAGCACACAGTGTTTATTTATTCTCTTGCAGGTGAAACAACCTCACCCAGAAGAGACTGGGTATTGAGAAGGCTCAAGCAATAGAGCTGTGTATAGGTACGAAATGAGAAAGGTTAGGGTTTGAAGCCAGCCTTGAGGCTCTCAATAGTTTTAACGTCGGTCTTGAAAGATTTGGCAAGAACAACGTCGCTTATGCCGCTTCCAAACAGAGTTGTAGGCATCGACACAGTCCCTGCGCTCGCGCTCCCAAATGCGGAGATAGCGACCACCTCGCTATCGTTGTACGTAGTCTGTTGGAAATGGAGGAGCCCCTTCGGAAACACAAACACATCCGGCGCTTGCAATGTCTGCGTGAACAGCTTGCCTGTGGTGTCCACAAAACCCACGTCAAGATATCCTTGCAGAACAAGCAGAAGTTCAGATGCGCGGGGGTGGGTGTGAGGAGGATTCACGCCGCCGGCAGGGAAGAACAGCAGCGCATATGACACGGCCAGGCCTTCCAGAGCGGGGAACTCCGCCTTCGATACCTTGCTCACTCGCACCGTCGTCACCCCCGTCAAATTGCCGTCAATCCCTCGGAGTCCCGTATACGTGAAGAACTTGCCATCCACGGGCACCGTTTGATTATTGGGAATGAGAAAATCAGAGAGAATATCAGGATCCGATGCGCCTGTTAGCGCCGCCATACTCATGAAACCCAATACTATCAACATGAACCAGTCTCCCTTAATCTCCATTCTCCTCCTATTAGAAATTATTGCAGTTTAACGCCTTTGAAAATTTGTAAGGCTCGTAGAGAACATACTGGTATTTATAGCTTCATTAACATTAGTTTTAAAAGGTCGGGATCTCCGACGAGGCTCGTTGTGGAATAATATTCTCCGATTCCACTGCCAAGACATAATATTCTCCGATTCCACCGCCAAAATCTAGGTCTCCCCACCCAGGCCGGCAAACTGTACGTAAAAGTTCAAAAACTTGATATTTGTTTTTAGGTTAAATTAAAACATGTAATAGCCATGGTCAGTCCAGCTAAATAAAGTTTCCTTGTACGTTATATTCTATGGTTGCACGCTCGTCTGGATACATAGTAATGAACGAGGAGGCTAATTTTCGGAGCAGCCTACGAAGAATAAATCGGTGGCGCCAGCTCAGTTCTTTAACCTGTACCTCTTGATTTTTTTTATTTCCCTGAAACATTCATTTTCCGATTGCACGTTACAATTTTCCTATTTCTTCTTTTCATTTTGCAATTGCACGTTACAATTTTCCTATTTCTTCTTTTTACCGATGTAAATGTTGGCAAGACTTCCAATCCTGCTGACTAAATACTTGTAATTGCGAAGAGTTCTGGCCAAAAACAAGTATGATATCTATTACTTGTCCGATTGGCTAGTCCTCTAATTATCCATTTGTGAACCTCGTCAATTTCATCTCGAATCCATACAAAGTGCATCAGTGGCATATTAACAAAGGACTGGATAAATATGCATATGGTACATGTTAAGTGAATCCCTGATTTATATTTTCTCCTGTTCTTCCAACTTGCATGGGGCTGATTCCTCAGAAACGGACCTTGGTAAGCTTCAGAGATAATTTTCCACCAAATTTTATTAATGAGTGTGGTGGAGGTATATAGAGCTCCTATAAGAAAATTAAATTTATTTAAAACGTACGACATTAGGGAAACGTTAATTCAAATGCATATTTTTTAAATTCATGAGGTTGGAATTATATTTAAACTGAAAATAATATTTAAAACTATTTTATTTATTAATTATGTTTGTCATAAGTATTTTTATCATATTATTATAATAATTTGATAGTGATGTATATATTAGATTCAAAGCTGGATCTCTTTTTTAACTTTAACCTTGAGGAGTTTAACTAGTTAAGCTCATGTCATTTGATAAAAATATTTTAAGATTAATAATTAATGTTCCATTTTAAATCTCTACATTGTTATGAAGACTAGTAGGATAATACAACTTATTATTATACCACAATTTACATAATTGTTTAAACTATACCATTGTAATATAATATTAATGAAGCTCATTCAAACCTTATATAATCAAAGGCATTTAAAAATTAAATTTTTAATAAACTTTTCTAAAAAAATTCATTCAATATAATATAGTATTTTTGATATTACACAAAATCATGTATAATTCAACACTCAATTATGTTAATTTAATGACTAAAAGGAGTTTGACGAAAATTTAATTCATGTAGAGTTGTCTCTGAAATACTAAAGTGCTATCTATATTATCCAATTAAATTCCAAGTCTATGTGTGTTAACACAGCTAAATGTTGAATATATTTTCCATATATTGCTACGATTATCTAGTGAGATAAAGTTAAAAAACAAGTTCAATTAATTTTTAGTGGTACTAATATGATGATGTTTTCATATATAATATTAAACCAACCATATGCATTGATTAATATGTATAAATAATTACGATCCATGTAAAATATGAACACAACATCATAGTTGTATTCTAATTATTTATTAAACCATCAACAATCTGTTTCTATTATTCATAAATAAAATACATCAAATAATATATAAGCAAGGAAGTGCATAAATATTTGGATTTTTACAATTAAAAAGACTAATATTATGTTAAAACTATGGGATATTAGTGTGTTTCCCCTTAAGGGGTCTCACAGATGATCTGGTGGATCAACAAATCTAAAGGTTGAAGAAGCATGAAAGGCATGAGATTGAAGGAGCATGAAAGGTTAGAGGTTGAAGAAGTATGAAAGTATGGGTTGGTTGAATTAGCATGGAAGGCTGGGCTGGCTGAAGAAGCTACAATGAAAGGATGGGATGTTGGGTGGAAGGATGAATAAAGGAACATGGACGGTTTATAAGGTTGAAGGAGCGTGAAAGGCTAGGCTGGTTGAAGGAGCATGAAAGGCTAGGCTGGTTGAAGGAGTTGCAACATAAGGTTGTGATATTGAGTGGAAGGTTGAAGGAGCATGGAAGGTTGCTTACAATGAGAAAAATAAAATTGTAAAGTGTGATGGATTAGGGTTTTTTCCTAAAAAATGTTTAATCTTTTAGGATCCATATATTTGTAAAGAGTTATCCAATTTAGTTGATTCTTGGACCAGCTTGTGTAGAATTTGAATAGCTTTAAAATGTGTGCTTATATGCAAAAAATTGAGCACTATTGAGGGAGATATGATCCTATGAAGTTAACTATTTGAAATAATAGCAGTGCTGATTTTTCATATCATGGAAAATGAAATTACAAAGTACGAAAGATTAGGGTTTTTTTCTAAAAACAACTCATCTTTTAGGAGCCATATCTTCGTGAAGAGTTATCCAATTCAATTGATTCATGGATCAACTTGTGCAAAATTTTAATAGCTTTAAAATGAGTGCGCATATGTAAGAATTTGAGGAATAATGAGTGGTCCTATAAAATCGACCATTCAAAAAAAAGGTAGTGATAATTTTTCAAGTTGCAAAAAATAAAATTGCAAATATTTTCCAACTAGAGTTCAAGCAATGGAAAGAGTAATGAAGGGCTATGACTTTAGCGATGAAGAAAACTAGCAATTATGATAGTGTGATGTTTTGGAAATATTACTCTACTAAGATGTAAGGAATAGATAGTAGAGGTGAATTTTTGGCATTGTGAACACTGCTATAGAAAAATATCAAGAAAATGTTAAATTCTAGAGTAATTGTATTTATATAAAAATTTGAAAAGATTCAAAAAATAAAAATCAAGAATTCAAATATTTTATGCAAAATGATGTAGATTTCTAGCTATAGTATCAAAATTGAGATGAGAATTACATCTATTTGTAAAATCTCAAGCTCTAAAGAAGAGAATTATAATTTTTTAAGGGTGGGGGACTCAAGTACAACCCCTTATTATCCACAAAAAAAAAAAATTTTCAAAAAAAATTTTTAAAAAAAAAAAATTGAAATTTTCTTTTACCTTTAATATTGTAAAAATAAAAAAACAAAGACATTAAAGAAATCCATTATAAAATAATAGATTTGGTCAAAATTAAATTATACAAATTAGAGGTTATTTAGTATAACATAGTAATTATAGATGCAAACTTACTCCAATGGTAAGGGCTTTTGCTTCTCTTTGAGAGGACCAAGGTTCAAACCCCACTTAGTATGAGGGGATCGGGACGCCTCATAGAAACCAATGTAAATTCATTGATACAAAATATAATAAAGTAATTATAAAAAAATTCATAGCCTACTCTTAATAATATTCTTAAAGTTTAAAAAATAAAATATTTGAAGTAAGATGTTAATTCAAGAGTATATATATCTATACCTTACAAGTTTCATTTAGATATTGTATAAAAAAATAGGAGATCAACTTGGACTGGTAAATATTGGTATAATAGATCTTATAATAGTTTCTTAATATTCCTTAAAGGTTTCTACCACAGTTGATGTTAAGAGAATTTATGAGAAAATTATATTTAATAGAATTTTCTAATAGCCCATGGTCCCAAACTATTACAACATTCTATAGCACTAAATCATCTTGAAAATGATACATTTTTTAAATTTAAAATATTAAACGCTTGTCCCTTTCATGGTGCTTTCAGCAATGTAAAAGGTTTAAAATGATTGTGGCATGGTAGTTATAGGGGCGGACTACACGAAGATCGGGGGGGGGGGGGGGGGAGGAGAAAAAAAGTGGGGTAAAAAAAAAGCGGGCCCCCACCACCAGTAAAAAAAAAAATATTAATCTAGATTTATTATATTCTTTCTAGAACAATATAACCTAGTACAACATATGTGCAACTACATTTTAAATTTTAAAATTATTATTCAAATATGTTGTTCTAGATTGTCATCGCTATAAGAGAAATATAAATATAATTTGACTAAAATAGAGATTAAAAAAGATAAAAATATTATTTAAGGAAATATAATTTTTATTTTTATATATTTTTTTAAACTCAAATTTTATCATTCTCATATGTCCATATGTTATAGTTTTTATAAACCCATCAAAAATTTTAAATCATTGTTATATTTTAAATTGAGTATCTATTTCAAATCATTTAGACTTTATTGGTAGAAATTTAGAAATATTTTTTGGTTGATTAATGGTAGGGTACCAAAGAATAGATATTTGGGGATATATTATTATATTGTATAAGGTTTGGCATGGGCCACACATAACCCAAGGTTGATTGTATTATAATATTATATTATATTATAATATTATATTATATTAGTAGTAGGCTCCTCAAAGTAGAATAAGAATATGGATATATAAAGAAGAGATATTTTTCATTGTAATCATCATTGAAGAATAATCTTATGTAATCATCTTTGCCCACGAAGTGGCTTATGGGACTTTTCCCTCCTTGAGTGGCTCATCCTGGGAGAACTTGTGGAGTGATTCCTTCCTTAAGGAGTATTATTGGTGTTTCCCTACCTTAAGGATATTATCTATCTCTCTCTCATTTGTGGATTGTTATTGTGGATAATGTATTATGGATGAATGATTTGATATTTCTGCATATTGGTGAATGGTTTACGCTAATGATAATAAAGTTATGCAACAAGTGGTATCAGAGCAACGATTTTGGCAAAGTGGGGATTTTTGTGTGAAATTGCAAAATTAGGGCAATTTTTTTTTGGAAAAACATCTCATCTTTCAGGAACCATATATTTGCATCAGTTTATCCGATTCAGGTGATTCTTGGATCATATTGTGTAGAATTTGAAGAGCTTTAACATAAGTGGTCATATAAAGGAATATGAGTCGTATTGAGGGAGATAAGACCTTTTGAAGTTAGTCATCTGAAATAAGGATAGTGACGAATTTCGTAGATTTTTTCTAGAAAAATGTCTCATCTTTTAGAAGCCATATCTCTACGAAAATTTATTTGATTCAGGTGATTCTTAGATCATTTTATGCATAATTTTAAGAGATTTAAAATGAGTGGTCATATGAAGGAATCCTAGTAGTATTGAGGGAGATACGACCTTCTAAAGTCAATCATCTGGAACAAGGGTAGTGACAAATTTTCAAATCATGAATTTATTGAAGGTGAAATTTGTTTAGTTCGGGTAAGAAAATAAGTTGCACTTTATTTTGTTTGGAAGAAAAATTGCAGATCTAGTTGTCTATGTGGATTTTTAGCTTCAATTCAGTGGGAAGATATTTGTTTCCATAAAACATTAGTTTGCATTGGGGCATGATATATATTATCAAAAACCCTAGTTGCATTAGGTCATGAACAATGACACTCCAAATTTTTTCTAGAGAATATGATATTGATGTTATGGAATGGTGGAAAATGTTTACCTCTCCATATTGTAATATTTCTTTCCAAAAATTCTTCCTTGGTATATGTCTCAAAGGGAAAGCTTTATCTTGGTGGATAAAATTTTGTAAAGAAATGAATAATGAATACACTTGGGATGAAATAGAGGATGCATTCTTGAGTAAATGGGACCCATATTATGCAGATAAAATAGTGGATTCCATCGATGATCTATAAGAGAAACTACAGGGAATTCACAATGAGCGGGATGGAATAAAAGGAGAATGGGAAGTTTTCAAGAAACAAAATGAAGACTATGAAAAAGAAATAAAATTAATCAAAAAGAAAAAGGTCAGGTAAGATAAAAAATATATCAGCATGCAGACAGAGGAAACCATACCTTTGGTAGAAGATAAATCAGAAAATGGACAAAGGAATTTGTTTAAATCTAAAAAGTCTATTTTGTGGGTTCATGGAAGCATTCAAAAGGAACAAGTTATTATTTCCATTGATCCTGGTAGTAGATATAATTTTATTAATATTTATTTGGCTAAAAAGTTGTAAGTTCAAGCAACAAAAATTAAGGACATACAACTAGAGGATGAGAATGTTCAAATTTTTGAATATTTGAAGATCACCATGGATAAATATGTTTTACATTCATATTTTTAGGCTATTCATATGGATGATGAGGATATTGTTCTTGGTTATCCTTGGTTAGATTCTTTAGGTACTGTTAACATTAATATGCAAAAGAAGTTTATGAAGTTATGGTACAAGAAAAAGAAGATAGCATTGCAAGATATTTCTCAGCTTAAGGAGTAAGGATGCAAGGAAAATCAAGAAGTGGTTATAGAGAAACTAATTGAAGAATCTGAAATAGAATCCAAGAAGGTAGTAGTAGCAACAAAGTCCATGGAAGAAGTAGCAACAACGGAGTCCATGGAAATAACAGTAACAAAGTCCAAGGAAGCTTTGGTATAAGAGCACAAGGACACACCAAACAAAGAGAACATGAAAGGACAATGTGTAGAAGAATTTAAAACAATGGAGCCAAATGTTGAGAAGTCAGAGAAGGTAGAACATCAAGTTAAGGTTGCACCATATCACCATCAAAACAACCATGAGCATAAAAAATCTTGGAGGTATAGTTCATGGCAACAATATTATGGTTCTACATGGAATAAGAAGGGCACCAACTATGGTAGTGTTTGGCAAAGAAAGCATAGGGATCCTGGTTTTCAGAGTGGATCATCAACATCAAGCAAAAAGTGGACCCATCATTCAAGTTATCAAAATACAGCAGCAAAAGCGTAGAGCCAACGAAGCAAATTTGGATACTCAAGTAACAAAATGGCATACCAACATCAACGTGTTTCACTTGGATGGATGGATGCTCGAGATTGGTGCTAGTTGCTAACTTTTCTTAGAAAATCATATTATCATGTTTCTTCATATATTTCGAGGATGAAACATTTGTAAGGAGGGTGGCATGGTAGGGTACCTAGGAATAGATATTTGGGGATATATTATTATATTGTATAAGGCTTGGCATGGGCCACACATAACCCAAGGTTGATTGTATTATAATATTATATTATATTATATTATATGATATTATAATATTACATTATATTATATTATAATATTATATTATATTAGTAGTAGGCTCCCCAAAGTAGAATAAGAATATGGATACATAAAGAAGATATATTTATCATTGTAATCATCATTGAAGAATAATATTATGTAATCGTCTTTGCCCACGAAGTGGATTATGGGAATTTTACCTCCTTGAGTGCCTCTCTCATCTTGGGAGAACTTGTGGAGTGATTCCTTCCTTAAGGAGTATTATTGGTGTTTCCCTACCTTAAGGGTATTATCTATCTCTCTCTCATTTGTGGATAATGTATTATGAATGAATGATTTGATATTTTTGCATATTGGTGAATGGTTTATGCTAATGATAATAAAGTTATGCAACAATTAATCCTTGAATATTTTTGAGCTTCTAGAGCACCTCTTGCTATTTACCATTGATACATATGCATGTTCGTCATTTCCTATTTCAACGTTTTTTGATGTCTCATTATATTTTATGGTTATGATTTTGGAAAGATGAACATATTAGAATGAGTTCACAAAGTAAAACATCTTATTTCAATAAAAGAGGTAAAGTGGACATTAGATGCTTATCCAAATTTTAGAACAAATGGGTTATATATAAAGAGATTAATGTTCCATTGCTTTTACTTTTTCTATTTAAAGTGGGATCAAAGGTTGATCAACCATTACATAGATATCTTTATCCTATAATTTAGCCACAACAAGTTTTAAAATTGAGCTATCATGAATAAGGAAACATCTATAATATCACCATTTTATTAAACTACCTTGAATTAAGGTGTAACAAAGTTAAAAATATATTCCCAAATCTTCATTTCACTAATCGTTTATATTTGAATCATGATAATTTTGATATTTCATTGGAAAATATTCTTACATTAGATGTCACCATCTCTAATTATATATTCCATATGGATATATAATTAACATCCCTCACTCATTATTTTAACAATGTCACAATAGTGCTAGGGTAATGAAGTAAAAATATTTTAACAGTGTCGCAGTAGTGTTAGGGCAATGAAGGCAAGTGTAGTAGTGTTAGGGCAGTGAATTAAAACTATTTTATAAGTATCATAATAGTGTTAGGGTAGCGAAGGCAAGCGAAATAGTGCTAGAGCAATGAAGTAAAAATATATTAATAGTACCACAATAGTTCTAGTATAGTCAAGTAAACATGTTTTAATAGTGCCACAATAGTGCTAGGGTAGCAAAGTAAAAATATTTTAATAGTACTATAGCAGTGCTAGGGAAGAAAATTAGTGCAATAGTACTAGGGTAACAAAGGTAGAAACTAACAGTGCCACAATAGTGCTAGGGTAACAAAGGCAAGTGTAGTAGTGTTAGATAAATAATGAAAGAAAGCACTGATGGTTAGTAAGAATCTAAATTACCCGGTTATTGGCAGGAAGATGGATGTGTTGGCACTTTGTAAGGAGTTATAGGATCAGGTGGACAATAGGGAGGTGTAAACCTCAAGGGGTTAGTCAAGAAGAAAAGGGAAAAATGTGTACCCACTCATAGTGGGGTGTCCTCTAGGGTACCCTTGAGTGGGTTTCAAAGGCTTGATCACTCCTCTAACCTTGGGGTGTCATCCTTTACTAAAATTACTACTAAAGGCTTGTGATTTTATCTCTATTTTATAATAATCTAGTGGTTCTAGATGAACTCTTGGATGTGACTATGGAGGAAGGATCATGGAACCTAGTCGACAAGTTCCAAGGTGGTAGACCAGATATTGATTCTATTCGACATTGGGCAATTCTCAACTGGAAGCCACTGGTATCACTTGATATTTTTGCAATGTCTAATACCTTCTTCTTTATCAAACTAAACTAGGAGGAGGATGTGAAACATATTTTAGGTGAATACCCCTAGTTATTTGGAAAGAGGGGTATCTTTCTATAAAAATAGGGTCTAGACTTCAACCTCGAGATGTAAAAGGTGAACTTGGCCCTATTTTTGGTGCGACTCCCAGATTTACATTTTTCTCTTTGACGTGAAGATATTTTGTGAGGCATAGCTAAAGCTATTAGGGACTTGGTCTTGATTGAATCATATAATAGACCCAATACTAGGATTATTTTCATTAGAATATGCATCATGATAGACTCGAATATTGATTTACCTAGCTAGATTTAGCTTGTGTCGAGACAAGGTCCGTAGATTTATTTGATTACTTATGAGAACTTTACCCATAAAAATATTATACATGTAAGAGGTATGGTAACTCATCTCAGTTATGATCTCGTAAGACCTCAGGTGGGGGTACCCAAAGGAATAATGATACCAAAAATCTAGTTAGCTTAATCTAAGAATAACAGGCCCCTTCTAAGAAATCTAGCATGAATTAATTTTGGATGAGCCTAAACCAAAGCAAAGGATAATGGACAAAGTCCCTATGGTGGATGTTAATGAGTCTAGCAAAATGGTGGTCCAGAATATGAACCCATATAGCAGAAGAATTCTAGACCAGGTTCTCCTAGAATACTTGGTGATAGAGACTTTAATCCCTTTGAAGTTCCTTCATAACTCCTATCAAAGCTTAATTTTTTAAGATCCATCAATAAAAGAACTCTACTCCCCCTAGAATCCTTGTGAAGCTTTTGGTTAGGAGTTGTGAATCCTTCTATAGACACCAAAATAGCACCAATCCGACTAAGTGACTACAAACACTGATCTCATTGACATGCACAGCTTTCAGGGTAGCCTTCAGAGGTCAAACAGTGGTCCTAACCACTCACACAGCAGTTTAGAAGGTCAAAAATTGAGCAGAGCAAAGTTGGTCATTTTAGCAAACCTTTAATCAAAGCCTTATCAAAGCAAGACAAAGTCTTCAAAGCAAAGCCTTATCAAAGCAAGACAAAGCCTTCAAATCAAAGCCTTATCAAAGCAAGACAAAGTCTTCAAAGTCGGGCCGAAGTGTCACGATATCGCGACACTTCGGGCCCTATAGCCAAAGCCGGGCCGAAGTGTCGTGATATCGCGACACTTCGGGCCCTATACCCAAGCCGGGCCGAAGTGTCGTGATATCGTGACACTTCGGGCCCTATAGCCAAAGCCGGGCCGAAGTGTCGCGATATCGCGACACTTCGGGCCCTATAGCCAAATCCGGGCCGAAGTGTCGCGATATCGCGACACTTCGGGCCCCTAACCAAAGTCGGGCCGAAGTGTCGCGATATCGCGACACTTCGGGCCCCAAACCAAAGCCGGGTCGAAGTGTCGCGATATCGCGACACTTCGGGCCCTATAGCCAAATCCGGGCCGAAGTGTCGCGATATCGCGACACTTCGGGCCCTATAGCCAAAGCCGGGCCGAAGTGTCACGATATCGCGACACTTCGGGCCCCTAACCAAAGCCGGGCCGAAGTGTCGCGATATCGCGACACTTCGGGCCCTATAGCCAAAGCCGGGCCGAAGTGTCGCGATATCGCGACACTTCGGGCCCTATAGCCCAAGCCGGGCCGAAGTGTCACGATATCGCGACACTTCGGGCCCTATAGCCCAAGCCGGGCCGAAGTGTCGCGATATCGCGACACTTCGGGCCCTAAACCAAAGCCGGGCCGAAGTGTCGCGATATCGCGACACTTCGGGCCCCAAACAAAGCCGGGCCGAAGTGTCACGATATCGCGACACTTCGGGCCCTATAGCCAAAGCCGGGCCGAAGTGTCGCGATATCGCGACACTTCGGGCCCCTAACCAAAGCCGGGCCGAAGTGTCGCGATATCGCGACACTTCGGGCCCTATAGCCCAAGCGGGCCGAAGTGTCGCGATATCGCGACACTTCGGGCCCCAAACAAGCCGGGCCGAAGTGTCGCGATATCGCGACACTTCGGGCCCTATCCAAAGCCGGGCCGAAGTGTCGCGATATCGTGACACTTCGGGCCCCTAACCAAAGCCGGGCCGAAGTGTCGCGATATCGCGACACTTCGGGCCCTATAGCCAAAGCCGGGCCGAAGTGTCGCGATATCGCGACACTTCGGGCCCTATAGCCAAAGCCCGGCCGAAGTGTCACGATATCGCGACACTTCGGGCCCCAAGCCAAGACCCGGCCGAAGTGTCACGATATTGCGACACTTCGGCATCAAAGGCAGAAGCATCCAAAATCAACATTCAAAGGCAGACATTCGACCATTCAAGAGACGCCATTAAAACATCCAAGGCATGGCCACCACGTGGCACCCCTGCGTGCCCATTTTTTTAAGAGACCACGTGGGTCTGTAGAACGGCGGACTTCACCAACTACAGTAATGAGACGAGCAGTCTCAACAACAAATCCGGTCCGAGGCCATGCCTCATAACTACTGATGTGATTTCCTAGCGATAATCTCTGTGCGAGCCATGCCTCATAATCATCTGACAGGGGTCAAATCTCAGCGGCCCCTGCGGACTTAGGGTTTGGACATTAATATTTCAGAGGCGAAATCCTCTATAAAAACTAGCTCAATGCAAGAAAAAGGAGGACCGAAAAGCATTTTTAAAACACAACGAAGTGCTGTTCATTTATGACCCGATTGCATCAGTCGATTTTACCTTCTTCACACCCAGAATCTCTTACGAAAGAGAGGTTGGTGGGTGGTTTTCAGAGGGTGAATCCGAACCTTCATACCCGACAGTAGACACAATATTCTACCAATTCGACGACATCACAACCTGAAAGATTTTGGGCCCTTCCCTAGTGGATTGGCGTCGAGATCAAGCTCTAACAGGGCGGCCCGCTTGGGTACCCTGCATGTTCTCAGTTTTATTTGATTTATTTTGTCATCACATTTTTACCATACGTTACAGTTTACGTTGTTCGTTTTAATCTATTCTTTTATACGTTATAGCTGATCGAATATATATATTACCATGCTATTGCCGTTTTAGACATCTATCGTATTTAATCATGTATTTCAAATGTTTTCCTGCATTACGTCCTCTAATGTTTACTTGGGTAGCCTGAGTTGCTTTATTCGTGTATTTAATCAATCTTTGCACGTATTTCTTTTAAACGCTCATCATGCTGTGCATTCAAATGTATCTTGCGAGCAATAGTATTTGAATATGCATATATCATAAAGACAGCTATCGAATATACCATGTCTTCATATATGTTTGGTTCTCTGATCAGAGTAGCAGCTATTCGTTCATTACGTATTTTATTCTGATTAAACGTGCACGTCATTCACATTCGTTCTATGTACTATTTTTAACGATCCTAAGCATACATCTTTCACTTATTTCAAGATTCACTTATTTCGCTTATTAACACAGGTGCTACTAAACGATTTTTGTTGTTTCTCTGAACGCAGGATAAGCAGCAGTAAGTAAAGATTTATCAAGCATAAACGGCGGCAACATTTTGGCCCGCCTACTTTGCATGTGGGCATGCGGGAAAGAAGACCACTATTCATCTGCTGCAATAGAGATATGCTAAACTCTCCCAGCCCTTGAAAAGGGAGGAGACGTATTGTAACCGGGTTGGAACCATATGAATAAAAAGGGTTGTGCTCCTACTTTTGATATATCAAGCTGGTTATTTTACATTGCATCTTAAGTGTTTCTTTTATTTTCGGAATCTCATGCTTTCAGTGGCGATCACGGTGGGACCGTTCCCTGAATTTTAAATCACAGAAACTAATCAGATTTGCTGTGTTTTAACAGGTACCTTTTTTTTTTTAAGCCGAAGGTCAGAAACAGCAAATCCGGGCAGAAAGAGGTAACGGTTTTTAACTGTCCATGTCATTTTCTGTGAAATTTCTGTTTATTTTACTTGTTTAATCTTTTACTTTCATTCTTTTTAATTATTAAAGAAAGGTAGAGAAATTTTTCATAAATTTTTCTTGCTTTATTTATTTACTTAATTGCTAAAAAAAAAAAAAATTAAAATTTTTACTTGCTGTTTTCCGGTTTGTAGTGTTTCTTGCTGTCTTCCGGTTTGCATAGGGAAAGTTTCTTTTTGTTGCTCGTTTCATTTTTATTAAATAAAAAATGAACTCCACACACTGCACGCGGTAAATTTGAACCAAGGAGCTGGTCGTAAAACCCCAGCCCTTGAGCAAGACCAACGGTGGGTTCATCACCACCTTGGCTTAGCTTTGCATCCATTTCCCCGATTGTCACTGTTGTTAGACGTAAATCCTGACGAAAGCTGACCGAGTGTTGCTGGGGTGATTCCCATGCACGCGAGGATAAGTCTTCTATGGTAGGTGTCATTAACAGGACAATCCCCCTTTCGTACCGCCTATGTTCCACGTACCATCTGCTCTCACGTACCTATAGTTTCCCTCTCGTAAGGGCGGGTATATAGAGAGGTTGGTATATCGGTCCGACAATGGTATATTGAAGGGGCGACCATTTATGGGAGTCATATGAGCCAACATTATGCATTTAAACGTTCTTCAAAATTTGCAAAAACATAACAAAACATCAAAATGCACTAAACCGAGTTTAGGACACACTATCAAATCCTTAAAAGAGATAATCACGATTTTGTGTATGAGTGTGTTCATTTCATGCTTAGTGTAGACCAAAAGACAAATCACCATAAACGAGATAAAATCTGCTTAGATAGTAGAGAAGCGCCACAATGGTGTACACCCGTAGCCAAGCCCAATCAAGGGCGGACGCTGCGGAAGGTGCACAAAGAGAGGGCGCTAGTCGCCTTCATTTTAGCCCTGAGGACTTGGCCATACCGCCTTGGCGGTCTAGCCTACAAGAGAGTCCATATCAGGCCCCATCAAAAAGAAATTATTGGGAGCCTCCTCATTGGGGTATGCCCATCCAACACAGCCCCTTTCGGGAAGACGCTTTACACGTAGATCTCAATGTAGGTAGACAACCGCCTCTTGAGGCTAGATTTGAATGGCCACAGTGCGATGAAGCGCTAGAGAGGCATACTGTCCATTTGGAGAGACAACGTGGATATGGCGTCTCTTCTTTACCTCCCATCAGAACAGAAAGACAACATCCAGAGCGCAGGGCTCTTTACACAGGGCAAGCTAACTCCGCCCGCCCCTTTCACACCCATGAAAGGGAGTACGAGGAAGATCATCGCATTCCTCGGGAACAACATACAGCGTGGGAACCTTGTGTTTCTGCGCCTGCCAGATATCATGATCACACATCAAGGCTAGAGCCTCAAGCAAATGTCGCCTACCTCGACAAAGGGAAGCAACCCATTGAAATTTTAGACCATCAAGATCGAGGCAAACACATAGGCAAAACATTCAAGCCTCCTCAACAAAAGAGGGCAGACCCAGTTGACCCGGCGGTCGTCAGACATGCCGCTCGCCAAGCTCGAATCACGTAGCTTGAGCAGGGTCATCAGGAGTTAGAGTACTTATACCGCTTGAATAAAGAGCGCATGCAGCGCGAAGCGGATGAGTTGCGCTATAAGCTACCTGAGAGGGTGCCAACCCCTCGCACCCATAGAGAAGAACAATATGAGAGGCACAACCCTTTGATGCTGGACAGGTCTCCACGACCTCGTCAAGCTTTGCCTCCGAGACCTTATAGACCCGAGAGGGAGGCCACTCCCCGAAACAATGATGGGTACCCCCAACGGGGACTCAATCAAGGTCATAGGTCTCGCCCAGAGACTCCTCAAGAAGTTTATGAAGAGTACGAACCAGACATAGAGCGGGCCAAAACGCCCCATCAAGGTGGGAGGGCTGCCACTCGGCCACCCCCCCATAGGCCTCCAGTCTCCCATGACTCACAACGGGAGCAAACAAAAGAGGAAGAAATAAAATCTTCCGATGCATACAAAGCGCTATTAGAGCGTTTGGAGTCTATGGAGACAAAAGCTTCGGGCATCAAAAACCCACATTACGTCAACTCCGCGAGTCATCCGAGTGCATCCCTCGGTGCCTACACCTCTTTACCCCGAACACTTCAAGTTGCCTCAATTGGCAGTCTTTAAAGGTGAAGAGGACGCACAAGAACATGTCACAAGGTTCCTAAGTCAATGCTTCGGCATCCAAGATAATGATGCATTGTTGCTTCGAACTTTCATAACCACATTCGCAGGCCCTGCCTCGGATTGGTTCACACAATTACCCAAACACAGCATAAACAATCTCGATCAATTAGTAGATGCATTTCTTGAACGCTTTGCTTTCAACACAAAGAAGAAGGCATCACTGAGTGATCTGGCCAGCCTCAGGCAATATGAGGAAGAAACAATGACAGCATACGGGAATCGATGGAGGGCTTTGCTTTCTAAGCTACCCTACCGTCCCCCTATGTCTGATCTTACACAGATGTTTGCACGGAGTTGCTTAAAATCAATCTCGGGGCTATTGCTGCTGCAGCAATACGACAACTTAGAAGAAGCTTTGGCACAAGCCAGAGTTATAGAAGAGATTAAGATAGGCGAAGGCGCAATCGCCAAGCCTAAAAAGAAAGAGTGGAATAAAACCACTAAGACTGGGAATACGCAATCACAACCCGCTGTGGTTAATCAAGTTGCGATAAATGTTCCCAAGCCTGTGCAAGAAATGCAGCCCCAAAAGGCTAATTACCAGGCAGTGCCTCCTAGTTATGAAAAAGACAATAAGAAACAGGAGCAGAATCAGCAGCGTCGCCCTAGGCGACAATTCACCCCTTACACGGAGTCCAGGGACTCCCTATTTGACCGCTTGTCAGCGACAAATTTAGTCACCTTGCCAGAAATCCAAACTATAGACCCTAACGCCCCCAAGCCTAAGGGATACAGAGAGGAATTGTATTGTAGATTCCATAGGCGCAGGGGACATGATTTAAATGGATGCTAGAAATTCAAAGGATTGATCCAAGATTTAATCGACAATAAAACATTGGCCGTGGACAACCCCATAGCACCAAATAATCAACAAATGGGGGTATTCAAGGACCCTTTGCCTACCCACGAGGCACAGGCAAAACCTCTCCAGGTTAACGAGGTGCGAGAGAATCTTCCCATGCAAGGATTTGTGGGAATGATCAGCATAGTGACAAGGAACAAAAAGTACCCAGCAGTTGCCCCTGAGGTAGCTACGAGGGAAGTCCCAACAACATCGCAGCCTCAACAATGCCCTATGCAGTCACCTCCGCCTAGACCCGAGGTCACGATACGGACCAAACTCACGTAGAGTTTGCGGACCACATCGGCTAGGCTTTCCATTTACGAGCTTATTCAACAATCAACACCTCATAGAGAAGCTCTTATGGAAATATTAAAAGCCATCGAATTACAGCCTCACGAAGCAAATTCTTTCAACAACTTCGTGGGACATGTGAAACGATGTACTGAGCCGGTCATCACCTTCAGAGAGGATGAAGTCAAAGCAATATCGAATGACACGGTAGATCCACCCCTGCACGTTGTTGCACGGGTCAACGGGATCCCGTACAAGAGAGTGTTGGTAGATACTGGCTCGTCCAGTAACATCATTACCACTGCAGCGCTAAAACATTTAAAGCTGCCAGCCTCTCATATCACAGCCTCCACATACACATTACGAGCTTTCAATGATGCAATATGCTCGACAGTCGGCATAGTTGTTCTACCTATCCAGGTAGGACAAAAGACAATACCAACATTGTGCCATGTGTTGGAAGGCGAGATGGCTTACAATATACTACTAGGGCGGCCTTGGATCGGGGGACATGAAGTGTGTCCCTTCGATCGCTCACCAGTGCTTAAAATATGCTTTTGAAGGAGAAATACATGTAGTCCCGATGGACTTGGAACCCTTCAAGTATTGCAATGCGGTACAACTAATGCCTCAATCGACCCTCCCTTCAACGCATTTGGATTTCCAGTTAAATCCATCTAAACAAGGTCCAATACCGCAGGCACCATTGGTGACCAAATCACCAAAATCCCAGCCAGGTGAATCCTCATCATCTGCTCCTTCATTACCAACGCCACCGTCATGGCTAAACAAAAGGACAAGGGAAAACAGATCATGGAAGAGGCTCAGCCCCTAGAAGAGGGTTTGCCCACAATATCAACGGTATCAACAGAGGAAACACCTAGCACTACGGAAGCTGAGACTCCAAAAACACCAAACATGGAATGGACTCAGGAAGGACTCCCGTTCCCTCCCTCCCAAGCATCAACAATCACTATTGAAATGGCCAGCACGGGCCTAGGGGAGTATTTAGTGCAGAATGTTGTGGCAACGCCTACAGTAGAATCAGTACAGGATATGGGGAGACCTCGCCTTCCCATAGGAACAGTTGTTCCTCTAGGTCACCCACCCAACCAGACAAATTTTGTGTATGGGGGCCTTGATCATGGTCTTGAACCATGCAAGCAAAAGGAAGCAGACGAAGAGCCTTTTGTTGAAAACATCAACTATCTGTCAAACCCAAACTTCGCCCTAAAATATCTCGGCCAATGCAATTGGCATGGATACGGGCTAGGCAAGATATGAGCAAGGGATGCGGGTCCTTTGCCAACCAAGATATCAGATGCCATATGATAAGTCGGGAGTAGGGTTCAACCACCCCTGCCCTTAGACATCTTGGTAGAAAATATGCAAGGCCTAGAAATAGGCAACAAGGGGGGATTGGCACCAGATCTTTATGCCAACCCGAATACAGAATATACATTGGGAGACTACCTCCCATGGTCAACAAACACCCTTGGCAACAGCAGTAATCCCTTTCCTTTGCTAGCAAGAGGTGAAAGTTCGGACACTAATCCTCAAAGAGAACATCAACGATGTCCAGACATCTTTTTGAAACTATTCCCCTTAGAGGTTCCAGTTGAGTCAATACCATGTCAAGAGAATCAGGTCCCTCCACCAAGAGTGGAACAACCGCAATGGGACCAGATTAACTTCTTGGAACAAGGAGAACCCTCAATGTCGCAAGTAACAATTGCTTGAAGAGAATGAACATTTTTGGATCTCTCGAAAGTGATTCAGAAGATGAGACTGAGATGATCTATCTCAGACATGCACGACGGAATTATCGCCCTTTAACTCATGAAGATCTAATGGGACAGATGGGCATAAGGTTAGGACATGAATGGTGGGTAGACCCAGCGAGGTGGGACCAAGTGTTGGATCCATGGCTCCAAATTCATGATGAACACCGTCCACCCCGAGACCCTATCATGACAACAGTGCCGAGGGAAGACCCTGTCCTCCTTTTAGCACATAGGGCCGATCCATTCGTGCCCGTTCCCCTAGAGCCAGATCCAGAGTATAGGGAGCATCTAGAAGAATCAAGTTATCACACCCATGGTAATGGAGACCAAATTCATTCCATCCACATGATCTCCATTGATTTGACCGCACCCATCCGCAATCCGGCCGATCCAACAAGGTCATTGCATCTAGACATAGATGCCATCGACTGGGATCGCGTCAATTCACCTTTGTCACCATCAGAGTACTGGCCTTTCGGTGAAATGCATCATTTTACCCCAGGGACAACTCAGGATATTTTTTAGGCTGAAGAGGAACCCGAGGTTCCCAACGCAGATCTAAATTCAGCTAATGATATCCATTTGATCCCGACTCCACATCAGTTGGAGGACGGATCCCACATGTCAGTCGAGGAAACGACTGATGTAGATATCGGCATAGATCCAATGAATCCATAGATTCTCAAGTTGGGGGTAAGCCTTTCCCCCGAAGAGCAAGCCGACTACATTGCCCTTCTCAAAGAGAAGAAGGAGGTTTTTGCATGGTCATACAAAGATATGCCAGGACTAGACCCGTAGCTAGTCACGCATAATTTAACGCTTGATCCGACAATCAAACTCGTAAAGCAAAAACTACGTAAGATGCATCCAACAGTGGCCTTAATGGTCAAAGACGAATTGCAAAAACTGTTGGATGCACGGTTTGTCATCTGCGTGGATTATCCGCCATGGCTGTCCAACATGGTTCCCGTCAAGAAGCCCGACGGGAGGATTCGCATATGCACCGATTTTTGAGATCTAAACAAAGCGAGTCCTAAGGATGATTTCCCCTTGCCAAGCATCGACGCGTTGGTAGACGCTACAGCAGGTCACGAAATGCTCTCCCTAATGGATGGTTTCTCGGGATACAATCAAATTCGTATCAATCCTGAAGACCAACTAAAAACGGCGTTCACAACGCCTTGGGGGACATTTTGTTATAAGGTCATGCCTTTTGGCCTTAAAAATGCTGGCGCCACCTACCAACGTGCCATGACATATATCTTCCACGATTACATGCACAAAACTTTGGAAGATTACATGGATGATTTGTTAGCCAAGTCTCTTTTGCGCTCAAATCATATCGATGACTTAAGCAAGATCCTCGATCGCCTCATGGAGCATAAAGTTAGACTAAACCCCAAGAAGTGCGTCTTTGGCGTCACATCTGGAAAACTCTTGGGTTTCATAGTCTCAAAACGAGGAATCGAGGTGGACCCAAAGAAAGTCAAGGCAATCCTCGAAATGGTTCCCCCAACTACAATCAAGCAACTCAGAAGTCTGCAGGGAAAGGTCGCATCGATTAAACGCTTCATAGCGCAATTATCTGACAAGTGCCGACCCATGAACAAATTATTGCACAAGGGAGTTACATTTCATTGGGATGACGAGTGCCAGTCAGCCTTTGACGAGATCAAACAATACCTAGTTTCGCCACCAGTATTGGCACCACCTAGACCAGGAGTGCCATTCTACTTATACATCTCAGCTACTGAGGTGGCACTGGGCGCCATGCTAGCCCAGAAGAATGAACTTTACAAGGAACAGGCTACTTACTATCTTAGCCGCACCCTGGTTAGTTATGAACTTAACTATGCATACGTTGAGAAACTCTGCTTGGCAGTGGTGTTTGCTACCAAAAAGCTACGCCACTACATGTTGAGCAACACTACGTATGTTGTGTCTAAGGAGAATCCATTGCGATACATGATGAGTCATACTTATCATAGTAGTCGCACGATGAAATGGATCATGTTGTTGACGGAATTTGACATAGAGTTTATTGGACAAAAATCTATCAAAGGACAAGTCATAGCCGATCAACTAGTAGAGGCTCCTCTTGAAGACGATCAGCCTCTGGTCATAGAACTACCCGATGATGGGGTCTTCCACGTCTCAGAATCGCCAGATTCTGATGAGCCTGAGTCACAGGCCGACATAACCCTATTCTTCGATGGTTCTAAATGTGAGCAAGGTGGTGGCACGGGAATTGTATTCTTCACACCGCAGGGTGCTCCAATACCCCTGTCATTTAAATTAAACTTCCCGTGCACCAACAATAATGCAGAGTATGAAGCCTTGCTCCTAGGTCTTCAGACAACAATCGCCATGAACATCAAAAGACTGAATATCTTTGGTGATTCGCTATTAATAGTCAATCAAGTCAAAGGGGTCTATCAATGCAAATGCCCAGTCTTGCAGGCTTATAAAGCCCTCGTGGACAAATTCTTGGCAAAACTTGAGTGGTATGACATTGAGGCACTCCCTCGATCATCGAATCATTTTGCGGACACAATGGCCTCCTTGGGGTCACTAATTCCGCAAGACCTTTCCGGTGATATGACAACCATTCAAGTCAAAACCTTATCGCAATCTACGATGGAGCGTGCAAGCTTAGACTTGACGCCAGGAATCCACATGATCCAGATTGAACCATCCTCGGATAAGTTCTCTCGAATCCAAGATCGTCTAAAACGCGCCAACTGGGGGTCCTTGTTCTCCCCTACTCCCATTAATAGCAACACAACGCTCTTCTTACAGGTTCTATCCCATTCAGCGTTTGCTAGGGAGGAACTTCAAGAGAGATTGGTTGTTCATACTATCGAGGTTTTTGATCAATAGGACTGGTATTTACCCATCAGAGACTACCTCAAGTTAGGTAATCTCCCCCTTGGATTGACTCATGCCACAAAATGAGCACTCAAGCAGAAAGCGGCTAAGTATGTCTTGATAGGAGACATTTTGTATCGTCGCAACTATGAAGGAATCCTCCTTCGTTGCTTGGACCAGCAAGAGTCCACTTGGGCAGTCGCCCAAGCGCACGATGGTACATGTGGTGGCCACTTTAGTGGTATGGCTATCGCAAAGCGCATTCTTCGCATGGGCTATTATTGGCCATCTTTAGAGCGAGATTGTTGCACCTATGTCAAGAAGTGTGTGAAGTGTCAACATCATGCCAATTTGATGCACGTACCTTCTCAGGCCTTGCAGACAGTCCAGTCTGATTGGCCGTTCTCGCAGTGGGGCTTCGATCTAATTGGAAAGATCTCCCCTGCATCGTTAGGCCGTCACACGTTTATCATAACGGCCACAGAGTATTTTACCAAGTGGGTGGAAGCAATTCCGCTTACCTCTACGACAGGACCCCGCATTGTGGAGTTCATTTTGCATAACATCATATGTCATTTTGGTATTCCATCCAAAATAGTCTCGGATAATGGGACGCCTTTCAAGAACAAAGACGTGCGTGCTTTGACCACAAAGTACAAGATTCAGCATAGCTTTTCAACACCCTATTATCCGCAGGCGAATGGGCAAGCAGAGGCGTCAAACAAAATGCTAGTTGCCATCCTTAAAAAGACCGTCACAGACAGTCATAAGGATTGGCACATTCAAATCCCACTTGCCCTATGGGCCTATCGCACTAGCATTCGGACACCCACTGGGGCCACTCTGTTTTCGCTTGTGTATGGCTCCGAGGCAGTCATGCCTCTCGAGTTGGAGATTCCTTCCCTACGCATATCCATGCAAGAGTTCATCGATGATGACTACGTGCGGCAGGCCCGGTTAGACCAGCTTACGTTGCTTGACGAACGACGCGTTAATGCTCTCGAGCATTTACGTATTTATCAAGAGCGACTTAAGAAAGCTTACAACATGAAAGTTCACCCGAGGGACTTTCGGGTTGGTGATTTGGTTTTGAAGGAAAACCAGCAAAATTCTAGTTTGCCGTCCCACCTAAGGGACAAGTTTGCGGCAAATTGGTTAGGTCCATATATCATTGATAGCAAAATAGGACCCGGGACATACCGGCTAGCTTCTCTTGATGGTATCAAGGAAACAGAACCCTTGAATATCAGTCATTTGCGACCATTTCATATCTAAGAGAGCCAAATCCCAAAAGAGTCTAATAATGTCAGATTCTTGCAATCGCTTGGTCAATCCCAAAAATGCTCCAAGGATTCTTGCAATCGCTTGGTCAATCCCAAAATGCTCCAAGGATTCTTGCAATCGCTTGGTCAATCCCAAAAATGCTCCAAGGATTCTTGCAATCGCTTGGTCAATCCCAAAATGCTCCAAGGATTCTTGCAATCGCTTGGTCAATCCCAAAAATGCTCCAAGGATTCTTGCAATCGCTTGGTCAATCCAAAAATGCTCCAAGGATTCTTGCAATCGCTTGGTCAATCCAAAAATGCTCCAAGGATTCTTGCAATCGCTTGGTCAATCCCAAAATGCTCCAAGGATTCTTGCAATCGCTTGGTCAATCCCAAAAGGCTCCAAGGATTCCTGCAATCGCTTGGTCAATCCCAAAATGCTCCAAGGATTTCCACAATCGCTTGGTCAAAAATCAAGAAAATTCAAAAACAACAAAAATCATCAAAAACAACAAAAATTTGCATCTCATTTCTAGGCATACTCAAATTCATCAATAAGAGAGTTCTTCTCGCACTTCATCTTCATATTCACAAAAATCAATCCATCAAAAATACAAAAATACATAGCTGCATTAAAGCATTGCATCCATACATTGCATATTTGTGGTCGTACAGGTCAAGGGCACCATAGGCTGTAATAAATCCGCTAGTCCATCTTGTTCCACACTGTTCCATTTTCCAAAAACAACAAAAACACCATGCATTGCTTTTACCATACTAGAGTCAGTGGTCTTTTAATGTATCAAGGGTTTTTCGTGATTCAGTCATCATTTTGCTCTTTAGCCATGTAATGTATCAAGTCAAACAGATTTTATGGAGGTAGAGTTACACTTGAAATACACCTTGTTACGTAACATCCCAACACAAATTAAAACACATAAAGATTCCCAAGTTGTGTGAACGAAAGATGAAACCTGCACAGTAACCCGAGTCACCATAAGCGAAACGGTTATCTTGCTCATCCCCCCGTGCGAATGGTTCTAGAATGCTGAGAATTGACAAAAGGACGAGCTCTTTCCTATCCATTCACCTCCAAATACAGTGGTTTTCACCACTACCAAATCCCAATCATAGTTGGTTCCCAAAGTTGTAAGGATTTGTACTACACGTCCCTGCCAAGGATGGGTAGTCATCCCCAAGACCACAGGGATCAACACCATTCACAAACAAAATTCCAACATATCATCATCCTAACACTTTCCATTCACCTTTGGTCTCCAAGTTGTAAGGATTCGTACTATCCGCCCCTAACCAGGATGGGTAGTCATCCCCAAGGCCTAACAGATCAATGCCCTTACTCCATAACCTCCATCATCCCCTTGGTCCCCAACGTCGTAAGGATTCGTACTATCCGCCCCTAACCAGGATGGGTAGTCATCCCCAAGGCCACAAGGATCAAAGCCATTCAAAAAATCCACAATACTCAAAACACAAAATCAAATAACAGTGGTCATCGCCACTATTCAAAATCCTTGCTCAAAAAGAATTAATAGAAAATAAACAGTGATTTTCATCACTATATAGACGAGCAACCCTCTAAATCATTCAGCCAACAAACATCCTGAACTTGAATCCCTGGAATTCTCAGCATTCGAAAAACCATCTAGGTGATCCTCATTACAGGTTTGGTTGATAGCCTATCTAGCAATGGTGGTATCCTACCCGCATGACGATATGTCTGTCACATTCGCTTTGCGTGTGTATAGACCAATGTTTGCATAAGGATGAGCTAGCTTATGGTATCCTGGATAACACCGCAGATTAATCTAACTAAATACAACAAAGGAGTTAGTGGAGCTAATTAGGTGATCCTCGATACAGGTTCGGTTGAAAGCCCATCTCGCACTGGCGGTATCCTGACAAATACCACATAAATGAACTCAATTGCACACACAGGGATGTGAAATAGCTTGGTCAAAAACAAGTACGATTCATACCTTGTTCAAAAGTCTTGTAAGATAAAGTACAGTCATGGCTAGTAAGTTAAAACCGTCTGAGTCTCAGAAAACTTTAGCTACATTTCTAAACCAACTGCGCTATTTTTCATCCTTACAATACCATGTATACATACAAAGTCGTGCATCACAACAATCGCCTAAAAAAAAAAAAAAGACAAAATAATGGAGTTCTAAACAGTCTATGGTGCCATAGCCAAACATCACAAAGTCCATCCATCCATTTCATTTCTGCACATCACATACAAACATTTGCATTCATCACATCACATTTGCATTCATCACAACATATGCATCCATCAATATAAAGTAGCATGCATCCATCAACATCAATCATTGTGCATACCATAATATCATGACATATACACAAAGAAAGAAAATCAAAACAACAAAAACATCATAAAAATGCAACACAAAAACCATAGCAATAAGCATTGCCGACCACAAGTGCTCTTGCACTTAACCTCTTGGCATAAAGAAAATCGATGTCGGGGCTCAAATTGTCACTCTCCCACTTCCCCAAGAAGGCTACCATAGCCGGACCGCTCCACGGGAAGATGGGTTTTTGATGATTTCACCCCATTATGGCATCACCAAAAGGGTTAACACCCACCAAAAATAGGTCCAAATGTCGAGAAATTGCACGTGCTTAAACGGTAAAACATCTCAAGGCACCCTTGCACAAGTCATCTTGGGTCAAGCGACTCGTCGCTTTTCTCACGAAGGTCATTCCCTCATCGATTCGTCGCTTGAGGGGGTAGTCACACTTAGTCACCAATCAACAAGCACACACCCAATCAGGGCAATGACATGCATTCAAAGAATCATTGACAAAGACAATCACGCTCCTGCTTGGGGTAGTAAACAAGCAATCATTAAATTGATCAAACACTTGGCATTCCCGAAGCATGAACACAAGGTTTCCCCTGTGGACAAAAGGTTACGCCCTTTGCCTAATCATGACTGATCAATGTCCAAGCTCAAGTCACACCTCACCAAAATAGGTTAACACTTGAAATCAAATTCCTTAGCTCGTCAGAAGCAAGGATTCAAGAATGCATGCCCTTTCCATGCTTGGGGCATCAAAAGTTGGTTAGGTTACCAAGAAACCCTAATCATTAATGCTTTGGCTATCTATTTTTGCTCAGCACTGCGTCACCCACAGCGCTTCCCAAAAAGGGGCATCTGTAGACACCAAAATAGCACCAATCCGACTAAGTGACTACAAACACTGATCGCATTGACATACACAACTTTCAGGGCAGCCTTCAGAGGTCAAACAGTGGTCCTAACCACTCACACAGCAGTTTAGAAGGTCAAAAATTGAGCAGAGCAAAGTTGGTCGTTTTAGCAAACCTTTAATCAAAGCCTTATCAAAGCAAGACAAAGTCTTCAAAGCAAAGCCTTATCAAAGCAAGACAAAGTCTTCAAATCAAAGCCTTATCAAAGCAAGACAAAGTCTTCAAAGCCGGGCCGAAGTGTCGCGATATCGCGACACTTCGGGCCCTATAAGCCGGGCCGAAGTGTCGCGATATCGCGCATTCGCAAGCCCACAACCAGGCGAAGTGTCGCGATATCGTGACACTTCGGGCCCTATACCCAAGCCGGGCCGAAGTGTCGCGATATCGCGACACTTCGGCCCAAACCAAAGCCGGGCCGAAGTGTCACGATATCGCGACACTTCGGGCCCTATCGGGAACGCCGCCTACCAGCCGGGCGAAGTGTCACGATATCGCGACACTTCGGGCCCCAAACCAAAGCCGGGCGAAGTGTCGCGATATCGCGACACTTCGAGCCCTATACCAACCGGGCCGAAGTGTCACGATATCGCGACACCGGCCCTATACAACCGGGCGAAGTGTCGCGATATCGCGACACTTCGGGCCCATAGCCAAAGCCGGGCCGAAGTGTCGCGATATCGCGACACTTCGGGCCCTATAGCAAATCGGGCCGAAGTGTCGCGATATCGCGACACTTCGGGCCCTATAGACAAAGCCGGGCCGAAGTGTCGCGATATCGCGACACTTCGGGCCCTATAGTTAAGCCGGGCCGAAGTGTCGCGATATCGCGACACTCGGGCCCCATAAGCCGGGCCGAAGTGTCACGATATCGCGACACTTCGGGCCCAACAGCCGGGCGAAGTGTCGCGATATCGTGACACTTCGGGCCCCTAACCATCCGGCCAGTGCCGATATCGCGACACCGGGCCCTATAGCAAGCCGGGCGAAGTGTCGCGATATCGCGACACTCGGCCCCAAACAAAGTCGGGCCGAAGTGTCGCGATATCGCGACACTTCGGCCCCTTTGCCAAAGCCGGGCCGAAGTGTCGCGATATCGCGACACTTCGGGCCCCTAGCCAAAGCCGGGCCGAAGTGTCGCGATATCGCGACACTTCGGGCCCTATAGCCAAAGTCGGGCCGAAGTGTCGCGATATCGCGACACTTCGGGCCCTATAGCCAAAGCCCGGCCGAAGTGTCACGATATCGCGACACTTCGGGCCCCAAGCCAAGACCCGGCCGAAATGTCGCGATATTGCGACACTTCGGCATCAAAGGCAGAAGCATTCAAAATCAACATTCAAAGGCAGACATTCGACCATTCAAGAGACGCCATTAAAACATCCAAGGCATGGCCGCCACGTGGCACCCCTGCATGCCCATTTTTTTAAGAGACCACGTGGGTCTGTAGAACGGCGGACTTCACCAACTGCAGTAATGAGACGAGCAGTCTCAACAACAAATCCGGTCCGAGGCCATGCCTCATAACTACTGATGTGATTTCCTAGCGATAATCTCTGTGCGAGCCATGCCTCATAATCATCTGACAAGGGTCAAATCTCAGCGGCCCCTACGGACTTAGGGTTTGGACATTAATATTTTAGAGGCGAAATCCTCTATAAAAACTAGCTCAATGCAAGAAAAAGGAGGACCGAAAAGCATTTTTAAAACACAACGAAGTGCTGTTCATTTATGACCCGATTGCATCAGTCGATTTTACCTTCTTCACACCCAGAATCTCTTACGAAAGAGAGGTTGGTGGGTGGTTTTCAGAGGGTGAAGCCGAACCTTCATACCCGACAGTAGACACAGTATTCTACCAATTCGACGACATCACAACCTGAAAGATTTTGGGCCCTTCCCTAGTGGATTGGCGCCGAGATCAAGCTCTAACAGGGCGGCCCGCTTGGGTACCCTGCATGTTCTCAGTTTTATTTGATTTATTCTGTCATCACGTTTTTACCATACGTTACAGTTTACGTTGTTCGTTTTAATCTATTCTGTTATACGTTATAGCTGATCGAATATATATATTACCATGCTATTGCCGTTTTAGACATCTGTCGTATTTAATCATGTATTTCGAATGTTTTCTTGCATTACGTCCTCTAATGTTTACTTGGGTAGCCTGAGTTGCTTTATTCGTGTATTTAATCAATCTTTGCACGTATTTCTTTTAAACGCTCATCATGCTGTGCATTCAAATGTATCTTGCGGGCAACAGTATTTGAATATGCATATATCATAAAGACAGCTATCGAATATACCATGTCTTCATATATGTTTGGTTCTCTGTCAGAGTAGCAGCTATTCGTTCATTACGTATTTTATTCTGATTAAACGTGCACGTCATTCACATTCGTTCTATGTACTATTTTTAACGATCCTAAGCATACATCTTTCACTTATTTCAAGATTCACTTATTTCGCTTATTAACACAGGTGCTACTAAACGATTTTTGCTGTTTCTCTGAACGCAGGATAAGCAGCAGTAAGTAAATATTCATCAGGCATAAACGGCGGCAACATTTTGGCCCGCCTACTTTGCATGTGGGCATGCGGGAAAGAAGATCACTATTCATCTGCTGCAATAGAGATATGCTAAACTCTCCCAGCCCTTGAAAAGGGAGGAGACGTATTGTAACCGGGTTGGAACCATATGAATAAAAAGGGCTGTGCTCCTACTTTTGATATATCAAGCTGGTTATTTTACATTGCATCTTAAGTGTTCTTTTATTTTTGGAATCTCATGCTTTCACCTTCATGAGTTTAAAAGGTTATTTTACCCAAGGGTAGGCTCTTCAAGAACAACCAATTCTAGACCCAAAATTAGAAGTACTTCAAAATATCAGAGGGATGTCGAGTATAAGAATCAAATTTCCTATCCATCTCTAGGATATATATATATACCTAACTCCTACATTACATGAACAAGGTTTGAGAAACCCCTATCCCCATAACTTACATAACTCTTTTAATGTAGTAGTGTTAGGAGTTGGTCATCTTCAACTTCCTATATACTATCTCCACTACTTACATCATTCATTTTATACAATAGTGTTAGGGTTAATTCAACCTGAGCCATACTCCTCCCCTTATGGCTCACTCATTTCCTTTTACATATTTTAAAAAAGGTAAATATTAATATCCACTTCTCCACACATGTCAATTTGTGTAGTAGCACTTAGAATTATACATACTATACATACTTTAATCCCTCTTCCATCAAGAACTTCTTCTTTATTTATATTCATGGACAAATATTATATCCTTACTTTAATGTTCTGGATATAAATAAAGTAAACCAATGTTTCTTAGGAAAAGTAACTTCAATTTTTTTTAAACATACATGAAACATATATCAACTCTCACAGCAAACATAAAATTTCAAAATTATTTCCTTTCCTATATTGTCTATATCCAAGGAACTAAGTTTTCATTTACCAAATGCAAAATGTCTTTGCATTTCTTTAACAAAATACAATATCATCATATAACATTTAATCAACTTGTTTAAAGATCTCCAAGAAAATCTAAATTAGAATATGTTTTACATGGCATTACCTTCTCTCATATGTATTGTTATTAACTAACAATCCAACCTTACACTTCTATGGCCAATCATATTTAACACACTCAATCTCACAACTGAGTAATAGATGTATTCATCAGATATTGATGATACAAGGTACGTTGATCACTTGGCTTGGTTATGGCTTCATTATATAATCCATAGTCCAAATAGTAAATTTGGATAAACATCATACATTGTATCACATGTTAAGTTACTAAATTGTACCTAAATTTTATTATATCAAATAGCACTCAGTGCTCCCATACAACCCATATGGTTTCTATCATCCCTGCTTCATCAATGGTATTCCCAAACCAACTACATAGTAGTATAAGTTTCTCTCAATATATTAAAGGTACTTGGGTAACACATTGAGACAAAAGACATTAACCCACATAGGATTATATTTTTTTAATAAAAATAACCATCATCAAGCTACTCTCTTTAGGCTCATAGATCTAGCCACATTCAAACCTATGAAAGAATAAAATTCTACAGTATTTTCCTTTTAATATAAGATACAAAATTACTATGGATGACACCTCGGATACCAGAATCGAAGAAGAATACATCTATCAATGCTCAAGAAATATTTTGTCTTCTACAATAAATTAATGCTACCAAGGTAAGAGTTTGTTCAACTTACTATATTGTCTCTCTTGAAACCTGTGAGTTCATCCATTTGCAAAGCTCTTAGATGGCCTAAACGGGCTTATAGATGGCCACCAAGATTGAGTGGTGGTAAGTTAGAAGGAGGTTGGCACCAATATTGAGTGATGGAAAGATATTGCTAGCTATAAAATTTAGGCTAAAGAGACTACATAGATGATTGGGCATGCAGCTGGTTTGATTGCTAGTTAAAAATCCTATAAATAATGTAGTCCATGATTTTAGCCTTAACACAATGAGTTGCTTAGTTAATCCATGAAGATAGGAAGTCTAGCTATAAATATTGAAGTTTTATTGATATTTTTACAAAAACATCAAGGGCTCACAAAAATGCTATGATATTTTTTAGGGTTCAAAAATGCTATGCAAAAATTGAGCAACAATTTGAGGTACTTTTGTAGCACAACATTTTGAAAGGTCAAATGATAGTTAAATATAATCATGTTTATACATGTTGGAAAACACTTTTTTATAGCTTTTTAACAGTGTCAAATTGATGAAATTTGGATATGATTTTATAAATGAGGAAGTTGATGGTGTTTTTTATTTCCAAATTTAGGCATAAAAAGGGTGATTTGGTCAAATTAGTCAAAGGGGGCAATTAGCAGCATTCCTAATGCACAAAATTGGATGTATACATATTGAATTAAATACAAGCCATATATCCCTATAAATAATTAGCCACTAGCCAATATTTTATCCTCAATTTATGAACTAATAGAAGATGATGAAGAAAATTTTTAAGAGGAACTTTAATGATTAATTTAGACTCAAATCCAAATTCCATTTAATCACTTTTAAATATATGATAAACCTAGCCAATGTCTATTAAACTTGTATAATAACCCTCTAAAACCTAGCCAATATTTGTTAAACTTGTATAATAACCCTCTACCTTGAAGAACCATTATATCATGCTCAATCATATCGTCCTTGATAATCATTTTTGATGTATAATAGACAATGTCTTATTGTAATACCATTATATGATTTGCAAAAATACCATCCACTACGTGGTTTGTTAAAATACCATGGTCATATATGATGTAATACAAGTGGCTTCTATTTCAATCTATTTCAACTAACTATAAAACTAATGTGCATCTCAATGTCCTTAATTTTTATCTTCATAGGGTTTTTATTATACATGTACAACTTTTAGTGGATTATTATTTTTTTGATTAATCATCTTATATGTATTAAGACACAACCATTACAATAATATCTAACATTGATATTCATTCAGTAAACATGGTCCAAAAAATAATTGGTAGTGAAAAAAATCTTAATTAATAACTACTCATGGCAACTAATGGGTGATGTCTCTGCTTAAATAAAATTCTAGACGCTCCTTAACAATGGCCTCCAACGTGGGGCAGCTTTTCCCGTAGAACGTCCACGAGAGTCCATTCACTGGCTGCGGAAAATCTTGTGTGTGTAAATGACGGAGGGCATAGGCAGAGGATACAAAAATGAAGAGGATCATGACAGAAAAAGTAACGCCGACTTTGGTTGCCATTGCTATTGGCTATTGCTATTGCTGTTATAGCTGCAGATTTTGCCAATATGCTTTGATTTCGAATGCACCTGGTAATGAAATTTTATAGAGTGCCAAAGATGGTGACTCCATCGAGTGGACAGCTCGAGCACATGTCGGCAAGGCAAGTTCTTGGAACCCTACACACTCCTGAGGGGCAGCTGTCCCTAGTGACGTCACTTATTCTCCACCCACAGTGTCAAGAGTGACTTCACTTATGGCCCATGGCACTGACTGTACATCAACCGTGTTGAATACAAATATCATTGACATCAACTTGCAATTGCAGGATGTGCTCAACATTAAAAAAATGGATCCATTTGTCGGTACTCTTTCTTTTTCTTCCACCTTGCGTGGGGATGTTCGTGATTTGGCCCAGTGTTCAACGCAACACAGAGCCCCAAGTCATAGGACACTACTTTAACGCATTCAAGGCACATTCAGTGAATTAGGAAATGCCTTGGCATTGGTATCATTTATTCAATGATTTTCTGAGTGCAGAGATTATTAAAAAATAGTATAGGAAACTTGTATGGTCAAGTCGTCACCTACCCTGTGGCCACCCTATTTCAATTTCAATTTAGATATTAGAGTTTATTTAGATTAGAGTTTTTAAAAAAAATTAAGATATATATTTGTAAGAAAAACTTGTAGCAAAAGCGGTATATATATATAATTTTATTTATTTTAATTAAAATTAAGATATATATATTTTAGAAAAGAAAGGTTAAATTAAAGGAGATGATTTATTATTAAAAAAATCATGTCACTTTAAGATAGAATAGTGATAAAGCTATAGTCAAGCTTATACCATGGATGTTTAAATGTAAAACAATTTATTATTATACGCTTATTGGATTTAAATTTGAACCATAAAATTATTTAATAAATTATATAAAAAGTTTGTTAGAATCATATATTTTGATAATTAAAATTTACTTTGAAATTTGAATAGGTGTTCAAGGTTTGAATCCTATGAGGGATAGGGTTGTACATCATACTTTAGTAAATAAAGTATGGTTGGGGATAACCATATATTGGGGTAAGCAATATCTATCTCATATGGCCTATGGCCTTGAAGATGGTATTTTATGCTTTACCATTCAAATAATGTGAAAGCATACAAATTATGCAAATTCATTCGCACCTTTTCATCATTCCTGTAATCTAAAAAAACACATAATATATACACAATATCAATTATATGTTCAATTTAGGTGAACTATTTTATTAAATTAATAATAATTATGATATATTTGTTGTCCTTCAGCTTCATACAATATTCCTCACTACATCACAGCCATTGTGGCCATCTCTCTCCACTCCATAAAATCTAATGATGATACACAAGTTGGATGATCCACCCAAGTAAGGATGGATGGATAATTCAACTAGTGGTAATACACTAGTATATAGAATCATTACAATAATTTTTTTAACTATTACATTACACTTTTTTATCTTTACATCTAACTTTTTATCTTAACAGTTGCCTTTTCTATTTTTTAAACTTATTTTTTCTCTTTAAGAAAAACACTTTTATGGGATTTTTCACATCAAGCATTACTTTTTTACATTATAAAATTACTTTCCAACATTAAGCATCATTTTTTCCAACATTCTTGTCCTTAATGCTTAATGTTCTAATTTTCAAAAATTTTAACAAAATATCGATTTCTTGAATACACTTTTATTATCTTACTACTGCACATACACCTTCACTATTGTCTATTCGTATTTGCATTTATTCACTATTCTCATTGTTTCCTTTTCTTTTTTCTTCAATATGAGTGTCATCTAGGACTCAACCAAAAGTGGCCTTGTGGTAATATTTTCATCCTACTAGACTACATGGAAAACTAGTCATTACAACTGCTAAGTGTAATAGAGTAGCACTACATATGATGTTCACTTTGTTGTTTCTCTCATCGCTCCCCCTTTCTCTTTTGGGGATACTATTGTTGCTTCTATGTTCATCAATTTTATTACTTCAGATCTCATACCTCATTAAAGTTATGGGCCATATAGGATTTGAATCTAGGACCTCCATCTCCTTAGGTTGCTCCACCAAAGAGCTTTTGGATCCTCCTTGAACCAACCTATAATTTGAATATAGGAGTCTTACTCATTGTGCTAACATTCCTCCAAGCCACTCCATGAGTAGTAGGGGCACCTAGCTTCAATACAAACTATAATACCAATTTTTATGATCAAATGCTTTGATACCATGGCTTTGGTACCACTTCTCAAGATCATATGATCTGATAATAATTGTAACAATCATATTATCTAACAATATGTGCTAGGATCAAAGACTCTAATAATCAAATTGCTCTAATATTCAATGCTTTAAAAGTATAAAAAATATTTCATAAGTGTGGAAGCATGTAAATTTATTCATATACACAAGATATTTCATAATATAATTTATATGATTCAACTATTCCACTCAAATAATAACCATTATGATAGATTTATTGTCATTCAACTCCATACAATATTATTCACTACATCACATAATATTTATGGCTATATTTCTTCACTTCATACAATCTACTCTAATTATGGATGATGTAGATGTTAGATAATCCACTTAACTAAGGATGAATGGATAATTTAACTAGTGGGAAATACATCAATATATAAAATAATTACACTAGGTTTTCATACCTAAGAAATTTTCTATATTTAGATCTATATTTTTATTTTTACATTCATTTTTTATATTTTACCATTTCTCTTTCTTTATCACAATTACTTTTATATTTTTTTAACTTATTTTTCTTCTTCAAGAAACCACTTTTATATACTTTTTCACACTAAACATTACCTTGTTCTAACAAATTTTATTAGTAATAAGTTTATCCAAAATGTATTTATAATCAAGAGACATAAATTGACACAAAACTCATCCATGGACTAGCTTGATTGTTTTTATCCATAGACAAAATTCTTAAAATTTGGCCACCCAAGAGCCCCTCTTTCTTCCTAGTTAATTTTGGTTCTAATTTTTTTGAAACCTAAATCTGGTATAAAGTCCATTATCTTATAATTTTATACGTAAAAGCATGCATCTTTAAGCAATTTTACCGTAGCATAGCATAATTTTTCCACATGATTGTAACTTAATTCATGTTTTTTAAAGTTGATGCTTAAAAAAGCTCTGGGTTGATCTATCTCATCGTCATTTTTTATATCAGTATCCCAACTATCCATTTCCATATGCATATGATAATAATACAAAATGCTTGTCATATTTTAGGCATGTAAGAGTAGTCATAGATATAATCACTTCTATTATTTTTATAAATGTATGCTTAGCCCTTTCATTCCACATAAAGGAAAAATTCCTCCTAAATAGAGTGATTAATAGATGAATAATTTATGTAAAGCAGGTAAAAAATCTATAAGAATTTAATTTTATAAAAGAAGTATTATATTCCTTTTTGTTCACATATGGTGGGGGTTCTTTGATTACTCATATTTATTTAAATTCAAGTCTATTTCCCCTAATAAAACACAATATGCCTAAGTAAATTTTCTTCCTACATGAAAAATAGATTTCTTTGGATTAAGAAAAATGACAAATTCTCATCATATTTTGAAGACCTTTCTAACATGAGTAATCTGATCTTTCCTCTTCTCTGAGAATATTTCTAGATCAATTTATTTTTAAAATATTTAAAGGCATAATCCATGGATCTTTGGAAAGTAGCACTAGCATTCATCAGTACAAATGACATTCTTTAACAAGCAAATACTCCCTATGGAGTCAAAAATATGGTTTTGTATTGATATTCTACAACCACCTAAATTTGATTATACTTAAAAAAACTATCAAGCATAGATATCATTTACAACATAATGACATCTTGCTAGAGTTGATACATCATAGAAAGAGGGCAATTATCTTTTGTTGATGCTTGATTTAAATTTTGAAAATATACATAGAGCCTAATTTTCCCATTCATTTTTATAATGGGCATGATGTTAGCAACCTAGATAGAATGTTATGTTAATAAAATAATATCTTTCTTGAGTAACTTATCCACCTCCTTCCTAACCACTTCTTTGATTATTGTGTAAAACTTGTGTTGCTTTTAATAGAAGGTTTTATCATATTTCTTTATTAGAATCACATAACACAATTTGTATAGCTTACTTGTTTTCAAGTCATCATATAACAAAGTTAAGACATCTTCAAAATATTTAAACAAGAAAATAAATTTGTCTCTTCTCAGTTGTGTAAATTTTCCAAGTTTCCAAATAAAATATGTCTAGTTCATTCCTCTAATCCAATGTTTTACTTGTTCATAATCTCAAGAGACAAGAGAGATACCCTAATATTTTCCTTTCAAATGTTGCTCATGGTGATGAAATAAAACTTACAAAATAACTAATCCCATTGTGATCATATTGCTTTAAAACTAAAATTTAAGTCTTTTATATCAAAAAAATTGAGAGGCATGACTACCTTTAAAACATGGATGATGATATTCTTATGAAAGTTGTAATAATTTTCTAGTTTTTTATTAGTTTGAAATTGTTTTCCAAAAATTAAAATTATCTATCACTTGAGGTATATACACTATTTTTGTGGGGTAGCAAAGAATAGGAAGTGAATAATTTGGAAAAAACACAAATGTAGAGATGGCTAATACATCTTCCATCATATTCATCTCTCGTAAAATAGCTTAAGAATTAAATACCTCTAAATCATCCAACACTAAGTTCTTGTCATTCTTGATGTAATCATTTTTTTATTTAGAAATATTTATTTGTTTATTTGATGACCATCTCTATGTCATGAACACTATAAAATGGTGATATTGATTTCTATCCAAATTTTAATCCAAGAATAAAGGATTTATGTTTTATTGTATTATTTGCATAGTCAAATTCTAAATAAAAAATATAGAAAATCAATTCATCTATAGGTGCTTGGAATACCACTCTTGCTTTGGTCATGCTGCCATCAAAGTATATTAACCAATTTTCATTGGTTTTGGTAGCCACTTCTTCCTTTTTCTTAGTCAACATTCACACCCAAAGGCTAGACACTCAAGATGTAAGTTCCTAGGAAAAAATCATCAAAAATGATGACATTTCTAGAATTGGATAGATCTACCTCATTTAGATTATCTATCAAACCCTTCATAGTTTCTCTTGAACTGTAATCATTAAATGAAACAAGTCCATATTAACATGCCCTCTAATGCCTTTATAAAAACTTCTACTAAGAAACATGCCCTAATTATATGACACATCAATTACTATAACCTGTAGAGTATGTAGGTGTATGCAATGTATCATGTGTGTATTTGTGACGTATAAAATTTAAGAGTTACATATATATAGCAAGATGTAAATCCAAGAGATTTGAGATGTTTGTCTTATGCGTGGAATAGGAAAGGATGCATCTACCAAATATGTGAGAAGATCAATAGGTAAAGTATTGAAAGGTCACATCTAAAGTTATATTATGGAGATAAAGCTCCATGTATTATATTGAGAAAATATATGATGGGAAATTGTATAAAAATCTTGTATATTTGATCAATATTATTGTGAGTACTATTCTAAAATATAATTATAATTTCATTAATATCTTAGATTTATATCAATCAAATTTTTGTATGCATTCATATTATTCTTTGAATATACCTTCACATATTTATATATTCTTTATTTGATCCTAGATATTGGGACCTATGATTGAAATTGGCTAAAAATACAACAATTGTTTCTCGCAATATGCCATAAAAATACCTTATGTGTTGTTTATCCTAAACTCATCAATGGATACTAACAAGAGCCCCATAAACCCCCTAAAAACAATCATTCTAATATGAATGATCTAGTTTTATCTCAAATAGATAACGTTACCTTTTTCTAATCAATGGAAAATATTTTATCAATATTTGACATAAATAATTATGAGGTGGAAGATTTAAGCCACAACCCTCCTCAAGACAACCCCATTGATTATCTTAATTAGGAAAAATCTACTAGTAGAGGGTCTCTCTTACAAATATAAATTATTGATCCCTCATAATCATCTGATTTTGAATAATTTACTTTAGGTATTACAATCCTCAAAAAGTTAGGAATGTTACCTACCCCACAACAATTAGAAGATGAATCCCATTTATTAATTGAAGAAGCAAAAGATATCAATATTAGTTCTCAATATAATCCTAATATTATCAAGATAGAAAAATTCCTAAGCAAAGGATATACTAAGTTGTTGACTAAATTTTATGAAATATTCACCTATCTCTACACACATATACCAATATTAAATCCTTTGTTGGTAGTACATTATTTAGTCATCAAGCTTGATGCTAAACTAGTAAATCAAAAATTGAGAAAGATGCACCCTAAAGTTGCAAATCTAGTCAAAGAACTTTAAAAGCTCTTAGAAGTCAAACTCATCAAAGAAACCAATTATTCTAACTAGATTTCCAACATAGTACCTCAAGCTAAAAAGGAATATGTTGTGCAAGTCTAAATTGACTTTAGAAACACCAATAAGGAATGTTTAAAATATTATTTTCCTTTACCTAACATATATATGATCACTAAATGTACCATAGGATGAGAGACACTATGTTTAATAGACAAATTTTCTAGATATAAACCAATTCTAATCACACTAGAATATCAATTTAAAATAACTTTCATCACGAGCTATGACATACATTTATCATGACATGATGCATAATATTACTGAATAATATATTGATGATATTCATAGACAACCTATAAAATGATAATATCACATTCAAGATTTAAGGTGAATCTTTAATAATTATGAGAATATAAGTTCCACTTAAAGCCTTATAAACATGTATTTAGAGTAACAACATGAAAACTACTAGGTTTTATTGTAGTTACTCTATATTGGTAGTTTCAAGAAGTCTCTAAAACTTAGCTCTTATACCAACTATAACAACCCATTCTAACCAGCCCAAAGAGAGTATTTTTTCATAGGTAGGGTTCACAAAGATGTGTTTTAATTTTCTTTTTCTTTTTTACAGAAGACATTACCACATTTGAGATTATATTGTTATATATGACTCTCAAGTGGATAGGAGTGGCCAACATCCCATAGTATTGGGTTTCCTCTTTCTTTACCTACATGGTTAAAATAACGCTTTAATGATATCCTCATATTTATTAAACTCTTCTTGAATGTAAGACAATTTGACCATAATGTGGGGATTATTACTACTTAGTATTTATAAAGGGGATTCCAATTCCCTCACCATACATAAGTTAATATATGTTGGTACTTTCTAGCATAATGCCTTAAATTCTAGTTATCACACCTCCACAATAGGATTCTCTAGCACTTAAGTACCTAATTACCACACTTCCATGGTGGGCTAATTAAGGCTATTATCACTCCATGTAATAATAATCTTGGCCACCCGATCCTTCCCATTCAAGGTGCCAACACAACTTGCAAATGATAAGTCTTGCCAAGGAGGGTTGTAACATACTATAACAACTATCGGATATGAGACAACAAACTTAATGGAGGATTATTCTATGGTAAAAACCTTGTCCCCTATGATTATATGATAGGTTTTAATTTCTATATCCTTTGGTAAGCATTTGTGTTATAGTGACCTATTGCTCCTTAAACCATTCTAGAATAGAAGAATTCTAACTGTAACAACCCAACTAAACCATCCTAGAGAGAGTAAATTTTTTAATCCCAAGTAATATTTACAAATAAGTCCTAAAAATATTTTATTATTAATAAGGCATAACCATATTTCAGATACTATCATTGTAGATGACTCTCAAATGGATATGATATACCAACATCTTGTAAGTTCTAGGGTTAACTTTTCTAAAACTCAATGGTTATAATAGATGTCTTTTAGTGGTTTTCCCACATTCCTTACACTCTCCCCACATATAAAGCAATCTAACCACAATATAGGGATTATCCATTTTTAGTCCATCAAAAAGAGGGTTCTATTTACTTAATTCTACATAGGCATATTTTTGTAGAACTAATTGGTATGATGCCTTAAATCCTAGTTATATCACCTCTATTATGAGTTAAATAGAGACTTAGTACTTAATTACCACACCTCCAAAGTGGATTAATTAAGGATAGTATCACTCCATGTGAAAATAAGCATGATAACAAATTTTTTCCATTCATGGTAATCATCACAATATTATTTATGAATAAGTTTCCAACCTCCAAGATAGAAAACCTAATCTATGCTTCTCCATATAGAATTCCTCCAAAAATATTATCATTTTTGGGGTACACCTAAGGCTTACTTCTTAGGATATTTTATTCACAAAATACTTGTATGTTGCATCCCTTGCAACATTCTCCAGGTTTAGGAACATATTGACTCTAGGATACTAGTAAAGCTTTAATGTGTTTCACAAGGAGAACCCCATTTAAAACCAAAGAGTCAATAATATAAAGAACATTGAACTCTATATTTTTCCAAATACATAATAAGTTCAACATACTTAACTGAAAATAAAAGTATAAAACATAAACAAAACTCTTCTACATTATTTTAGCAATAACAAAAAGCTTTCTAAGTAACATTGAACTTTTATCTCAAATTAATTGAATCATAATTTCTGTAAGCATCATATGCTTTTATCATAAGCATATTCTTTTTATTTTTTCAAAAATTTCCATAAGTATTCATTTATTCAAAATAATATAAATAAAACTAAATTTTATCATTACATAATTGAGAAAAAATGTTTTATTCTATCATCATTTTAATAGCATCCATATAACATAAAATATTGCATCATAAACCTTTACACTATCCAAAACTCTTTTCCAAGGAAACTATTTCCTTAGACATACTTTCCATACTTACACAACCCATGGATAACAATGATTTTGCAATAGAAATATTTACAAAAGAATCATATCTTTATACTTATTATAAATTCAACAATTCTCTTGGCCCCCAAATCTAGTTAATTCCTTTCGCTCCAATGTATAGTGGTAGTAATATAAAGGATTATGATAACTTTTGTTCATGAAATATAATTAATATCCAAAATGCCAAGAAAAAATCATAAATTCAATCTTATGAATAGACTATAAGCAATTACAATGCATCCAAATATTTCAACACATAATTTACTTTAGCAATACCATGGGAGAATCCCATACTTCTTCCAATAATGGACTCCCCATCCATTCTCCCATTTTATAAATGTTTTTAAAAAATATATCTTTAGATAATTTAATATTTCCAACAACCAAATTAAACAAAAAAATATTTCACTAGGGCAATTTCCAAGATTCTGTTAACCTCTTTTTTATGTCACGTCCCTCCTTGGAAGGAATATTCTAGTCTTATATATTATTTGTGATCATTGCTTGAAAAATAGTTACTCTCTTTCCTAGTATGATTAAGTTGGGTTGTTATAATTGGTATCAAAGATCTAGGTCACAAGCCAAGAATATTTCATGAGAGAACCTAATATTATCCTAAGTTGATGTGTAAATTTGATAAGACTTGCTACTCTAGATACCTTAACATGAGCTAGGATACAATGGGTCTTACACACAGATGGGACTAGTACCAACCACGGAATAAAAATACTAGAAAATATAGTCTCTTATTGGGTATGGCATCTTGTCTGTAGAAAATGTGATCATAAAAATTATCAAGTGAATGATAATATTGTATGTTAGTTCATAGGGATGATAAAACTAACTAGAATATAGAAGTATAATTTAGAAATAAATTATAACCTAACTTAGCTCTCTTATGGCTAGAGTGAATAGCACCTTGTGGTGATGGAAGCATGACCACGATAATTATCAAATGAGTTATAATGGTATTATCAAATATGATACCTTCTAAGTAGGAAAGTTTGACCATGGACGTTATCTGGTGAATTATTATGGTCTTATCAAATATGACATATTATAGCGATACAAGTATGACCATGAGCTTCATCAAGGGAGTGATAATTATCTAAGCTAGTTCATACGAAGATGAAACTAATTTATTATAAATACAATTTAGGAGAAAATGTGATTTACTCAACTCCTTTTTATAGATAGGATATGTCACTTGGTTGAAAGGGGGATCATCCAAGAAAGTAGGGTTAACTACGTAGGAGTAAGATGTAGTATATTTCTACAAGAATTCTGGGATAACAATGGCCTTCAATAAGAGAACTAGAAGAATAATGAAATCTAGTAAGAAGTATAGAAGAACAATAGAATGTAATAAGAAAATAGGTAGAACAATAGACCCTAGTAGAAATTCTAAAAGGGTAACTTAATATGAAAATAAAAGTGAAAGAACAATAGGTTTTAGAGAGAAGTAAAAATATTTCTTACATAGTTAAGTTGATGTAAGTGGAAATAGACAAAAAATGGAAGATGTTGATAAGGAAACAAATATTAGGTGTTTAAAGGGTAGAACAAAATAAAATATTGCTAGGAGAATTTCTAGAGGAAGGATAATTCAGAACCCAAACCTCAAAAGCAGATTGATTCAACTTAGAAAGAGAAAAAAAGCAACAAGTATCTCATACACTAATGACTAGTTGCTTCGTTTATGGGAGTCCATATTATGTGAACAAGTTTCTTCAATGGATAGATCAAAAGAGTACAAAATAAATAGGATTTGAACTCCAAGTCCTGAGGAACTATTTATCGGGAAACCTTTTGAGCTAAGGATAAATCACCAAGCTTAAGGTAAAGAAGGTGGATAGAGTACCTAGCTAAGCATGATTTTGGATTAGATCATACCAAAAGAAATAAAAATAAGGATGTAGATGCCTTGAGTAGAAGAATACACATAATAGTAGTAACTTGAAGTCATATAGATTTGATGAATAAAGTCAATGAAATAAAACTACAGGATCAATATCACATAATCGAGGCTAATATTGAGAGAAATCTAGAGAAAAATAAGGATTTCAACATAAAAGGTAGACTTTTATGCTTTAGAGATAGGGTTTTCATATGCAAAATTGGTTAATTGAGGTGAATGATTATGTAATATGTGCATAGATATCCTTATTCTACTCATCTAGGAGGGTCAAAAATAAGAGAGAATATAAAATACTTTCTATTAGGCACTAAGATAAACATCTATTTTTCATATCATCTAAAAATATATAGGAAAAATAGAGAGGAGGAACCATTATTTAGAGGACATGCTTCGCATATGCTATATGGATAAAAATTCTTAGTACATATACTTTTTGTATCTAGTGGAAGACTTTATACATATAATAAAGGATACTATACATTCTTAGGAATGGCTTATTTGAAGCCTTTTATGGTAGATGATGCATAACACCTCTATCATGGGATAATCCAGAGGATTGGGTGGTGATTGGACTGGATACTATTAAATAAATTGAGGAGTATCATAGAGATATTTGATAAAGACTTAAGGAAGTTATCTATCATCAGAAGAGGTATGTTGATTTAAAATATCAAGAAGTTCTCTATTGGAAATAGAGATTTATTGAGGATAAGACCCAAAAAACTTCCATAAAATCAATTAGGTTGGATCCTTACTATGGAGGGTCTTTTATAAATTATTAATAAGTTTAGACTAGGCTTACCTTACCATCCAACCTATAAAAAAATTAATTTTTGTACTTGAGAAAATGTTGAGGAAATGAGGAAGTATTTCCCATTTCTTTTTGTTTGAATGAATTATTTGCATGTTATAGAAAATATAGAGGACTATGTTTATCCCAATGGGGAGAATATATCATGACCCTCATTAGCAGGACTTATCATTGATATTGATTATGTATTGATGTACAAATTTTCAATGATTAATCTTGTTTTATGATATCATGATAAGTAGTTAATTCTATTTTATATTTTAATTATGGTGGAATATGGCATTGATGATGTGTATGGATGCAAGACTAGGTACTCTCATGGTGGATTGAAATGAGACAACCATCAAATTTGAGAGACATAAAGAAAAAGAGAAATGATGTCATATTAAATGTTATATGAAAATTTCACGGTAAAAGGTTACCCTCATGTAGATGCATTTTATAATTGCATGGTTGATATAATTTACACCACTAGTCGAGAAGTTTTTTGGGAAATGGAATCTTCTTTAGTAGTTAGGAGATGGTGTGATAGTCATATTAAAAATCTTGCTACTCAAAGATAAACTGTGGTGCAATATCATTGTGTTATGGTGAGCATTTCTTTTAAGTATTCTTATGTTTGATGAACAAATACCATAACCTTGCATATGTTTAATTCTTTAATGAGCAAGTGTTTTCATCAAAAAATCATAATAGTTAGGAGGTACTATTACTATATTTGAAAATATAATGTTCAAAGTTGATTTTTGTATTAATTTTTTATTACATTAATTCGGTAATTAATTTAATAAAATGTTATGCATCACTAAGGTTTTATGAGAAAAAATGATAAAAGTGTTAATTGAAAAATAAAGATTTAAAAACTTTATCCTTCTAATGGTATATGGTAATATTTAGCATTAGGTAATGAATATGGCAATTATATTAAGAAGTCAACTTTATACTACCAATATAACCATAGGAGTATTTAATTAAGTTTATACACATTAGAAAATGGACCATTATGTGGAATTTTTTGTATGTGTCATACCCCACCCTGGAAGGATTTTTTTGGCTAATAGATTATGTATTTATGAATGACTAATGGATGCTTTGTTTAAATGCTTAAATTATTATTGCATTAACTATATTGATTTATCTTGAAGAATATGGTACTACTAATATATTGTCGATGTGTAGCACCAGGTACATTAATGGGTGGTAGAGGTAGAATCAACCACCAAGGATGGAGTACTTGAAAAGGAAAGTGATGATTCAGATAGATGAGGGTAGTATAACTACCCTCATATAGGTATGCATAATCATTTTAAGGATAATCACCAGCTAGCCAGCCACCTAGAACTAAATTTGGTAGCCTATAAATTATCTGATTGAGATGGGTGACTAGGTTGATAGAAAGAACTTCCACCTTGTTTGATGCACCTGATTATTTGTTTGTTTTAAAATGTTATCTACGTGTAGAAATATTTGATTAAGAAAATCCATTGAAAAAGAGTTAATGGATATAGAGTATCCATTTTGTTAAGGAACTCCATCAAAAAAAGAGTTAATGGATAAATATGATCCATTACCTCAAAATTGTTTGAATATGCCATACTAATAGTTGATATTAGTATGGGTATATAATTTAAAAATAATAAATCGATTTTATTATTTAATTAAATAAGATGTTATTTTGAGAAATCAAATACAATTTATTTAAGAAAAATATATATGAGAATCAGCTAGTGAAATGTTCAATTTGTAATAAATTTGGCCATGTCCCTAGATCATGCCCAATCCAAAATAGGAAGGGTCATTTCAAGTAGAATTGGGAGAAAAGGAATCCAGAGAAAAATCAAGACCAACTCCTAGAAAAGAAGGCAAGATCTGATTTTGTAGGTCCCTCAGGTGAGGCTCCTAGTTTGAAGGAATTTATTGAGGAAGATATTCAATAAATATCTTCAAAAAATGGATAAAATGGGTGTATGATCTCGGGAAGTACTTATTTTGGCCTACAAGTGCTCAAAAATAAATATTTAACTTTTGATACTCCAATCCCTAACAAGTTTTTCCAAAATACTTTTCAATACCTAAACATGGAGGAGGCTGAGCAGGATGACTCTAGGATCCTCAGTTTGGAGAGGGATCTCCTCAGAATATGGTGTTGAAAATGGGCCTCCCAATTTTAGGTGATGTCAAATCCCCATATAGCAATGTCAAATCTCTCGCTGAATAAGGTTTCATAGAAGTAAGGATGTTGCGTCCTAAAACTAGAAGTTTGCATAAGGGCCCAATTGATGTAGAATTTCCAAGGAAGGTAGAAAAACCGTCCAATAAATCTTAGAAATTAGAGAGGTGGAAGATGATATTGCATATGGAGTTCAATTTAAGCTCAAGTTTTAAAAGGAAAAGGATACAAAAGATAAGCAATTGAAGCTATATTTATTTTTTCAGTCCTCCTAATCTATGGATGTGGGATTTATTTCTAATAATTTTAAATAAAAAATTTATCATCGAAAATTAGGGGCCTTAATGGGCTACCTAAAAATTCTGCATTGGAATCTGTCAAAAATTATTTTAAACCAAATATAATTTTGCTACAAGATACAAAAATGGATAGTAGTAGTGTTGAAATAGTTAAGAGGAATTTTTGGAAGGAGGCTATGCTTGTAGCTAACTCAACTAATGGTTCCTTAGGAAGTCTCTTGTGCATGTGCGACCCTAGAACCATTAATGGATTGATTGTGTTCATATCTGACTGAGTGATTAGCATCCTATTTTGTTCCAAGGAGTCAAGAGTTAAATGGATAACCTCGAATATTTATGCCCTAAATTTTAGATCCCCTAGAAGCATATTTTAGGATTTCCTTGGTTCTATGAGAGAATGTTTTAAAGGAGAGATCTAGCTTTTGGTGGGTGATTTCAATACACCCTTATATCCATTTGATAAAAAAAAGGAATCTCAATGCTCAATAGCATGGATGAATTTATCTATTTTATTTACTCCTAGGAGCTGATGGATTTGGACTTGAAAGGGTCAAGATTTACATGGAGTAATAAGAGAATTCAAAGTCAAAACATTCAGATTATGCTAGATAAAATACTCGTATCTAAAGAAGCTATCCTATTTTTTGATTATACATCCTTATGCTCCATCCCTAATTTGGCCTTTGATCACAATATAATTTTACTTCAAAAAACACAATATTTGACCTTCTTTCCGCAGCCATTTAGATTTGAAGTAATGTGGCTTCAACATCCTAGTATAGAATCCAACATTGAGGAATGGTGGATTCATAGATTTATATATTCTCGAATGACACAAATAGCCTCTAAGTTGAGATTTATAAAGTTTAAGCTAAAGTATTGGAATAAGTAGGTTTTGTAAATATTATCACCAAAAATATGGAGATTTGCAACCAATTATATAAGGTTGAGTAGATAGTCTAAAATCAGGGTTACTCTATAGAATTAAAGAGGCAAGAGCTATCTATTATCACAGATCTCCATAATGTTTTTGTAGGAAAAGAAATTATGTAAAGGTAGAAAGTTAGGGCCCTGTGGCTTAAGGAGGGTGATCAAAACACAAAAAATTTTCACTCCATGACACTGAGGTATAGGAGTAACAATAGGATCAGGGTGATTATGAAAGAAAATGGAGAACTCTTTGAAGACATCGAAGATATTAGATTTGAGGTAGTGATTTTTTAAGGACCTCTTATGTTCCTCATAAAAAAAAATCAACAATTTGAACCTCTCTTACTGAATAACATACCACCTGTGGTCTTTGTAGATATGAATAATATTTTGGATACTCTATTTTTAGATGAAATTAGTAAAGCAATTTTTGTAATCGGCGAGCTCAAAGTACTAAGACCTGATGGGTTGCCCCAATATTTTTTCAAAAATTTTGGGAATATTTTGGGGTTGGAGATCTGTGATGCCATCAGAGATGTTTAGTCTTTAGAATGGACTTCTTCAGATGCCAATTCTATATTTTGGTGCTTATCCCTAAAATGGTTGATGCTAAGGATTTTGCAACTTATAGGTCTATCATTCTATGCAATACTATTTCTAAAATTTTTACAAAGACCCATTGAGAAATAAATATTGCTACATATACTAGAAATTAACAATCCTATCAAAGGGTCCCAATAATAAAATAAGAGATCATAAATCAAAATATAACATCTATGTTACAAAGGAGGAATAGGAACAAGTACTTAAAGGATTACATTAAAAGAAGTTAAATATAACTTAATCGTAAATTGTCTAAAGTGGTTATTCTTAGAATTATAATTGACGAAGACCCTAATGAATAGATTAATTTTTTTATTACTAGGCATCATTGATATCCCATAAAGCGATTTTGTGGCTAGGAGGCAAATTTTAGATGGAATGATTGTAGTCCATGAAATCATCCATTTGACTACCAACTGTAGTAATTTTGGGACCTTTCTCAAGCTAGATATGAAAAAAGTTTAGGATAGGTTTGATTGGGAGTTTCTCTTCAAAGTCTTGAAAAAATTTAGCTTTAGTCAATATTGGATAAGTTTGATCAAATCATATGTCTCTTTCATCAAGTTCTCGGTTTTGGTGAATGCCTCTATGACATGATATTTTAGGAGTTGTAGGGGAATTCTTCAAAGAGATCCATTGTCCCTATACCTTTTTATTTTGTTGGTAGAATATTTGGGGTGGGCCATCAAAGCTGACTATTCTATTGTAGATCTTAAGCCATCTATGCCCATCAGTCCCATATCCCATCATAATTTTGTTGATGATACTCTTATGTCATTTCAAGCTTCAATTCCATAATAAAAATCAATCATAAGTATTCTATAATATTATGAACATGTGATAGGTCAAAAGGTTAATTTTAGGAAAAGTGTTATTTTTTCTTCAATAATCCTCTACAAAGGTAGTTGAGGATTGTAAATATTCTAGGAATATTATTGGGTCTCTCCCTTCAACCTACCTGGGGATGCCAATGTTTTTGGGGGTTTCAAGATTATCCCTATAGGAACCAATTGTGGAGGGTATCCATAGAAATCTAGCAAGCTGGAAAGAGGCTCTCCTGATACAAGAAAAAAAAGTGATGTTAGTTAAGGCCACCCTACAAAGAACCCTAGTATATTTACGTTCTCTATTTCGAATCCTGGGTAAGGTTCTTGAAAGAATAGAATAGATCCAACACTCATTTATTTTGTCAAGGAACAAGTGAAATAAATGAATCTCATCTAGTGGCATGGGACCAAGTATGTATAAAGAAGGATGAGGGTGGTTTGGGCCATAGAATATTGAAATCCATGAACAAAGCTCTTGTTGCCAAGCACGTTTGGAGACTAGTTCAAGAGGAGAAAGTGGGATGGATTTATATTTTCAAATCCAAATACCTAAATAATGGGAGGTAGTCTATTAGAGAACTTTTACCCCTCTAGGTTTTAGCTTTTTGGTCTAGCCTGGTATGGTGCAGATCATATATCCATAGAGTGTGTAAGGGGTGTTTGGGATATGACATTTTTGTTGACTTCTAGAATGATGTGGGGGTAGTTGAGGTTTTGTTTGAGTCAATATTAGAGTTGGATTTAGTCAAAATAATTATAAATCATTTTTGGGGGAATATGGTTTGTGATTTTATTGAAAGGATTGAAGAATGATCCTTATGGAAACCATTTTATTTCCCAAGAATTTTGGTGAAGGAAAGGAGGGCATTTGATGAAATTTTCAACAGGGTTATGCACAAGGGCGAATTTCGCAATTTATAGCGAATTTTAGGTTTTTAACATTTTTTATTTTGCTATTTTTGGGACCCTAGAGGTCGGCCCATTCGCCCAAAAATTATGGGAATTATTTTTTTAGGGTAAAATCACCCCTATACAATATGTATTCCCGCCTAATATTCACCCTAAAATTATTTGAGAAAAAAATTATCCCACCAAAATTGCCTCTTGTACCCCCACTATATATAGGTAACCTTGGAGGCTGGGAGCAACACTCATAGTCTCAACTTGACAAGGCGACCACAAAAAGTGACTGGCAGAAGCGAGGGACAAAAGGCTATCGATAGAAGTGACAGACACGCAGTGACTGTCACCGCACGACTGACACGGTGCGATCGACACCGCGTGACTAACTCCGTGACTGAAAAGTGCGACTGACAAGTGTGACTAACAAGTGTGACATACAAGCGTGACTGACAAGTGCAACTGACAAGAGTGATTGGCAAGTGCGACTGGCAAAGCGTGACTAGCCCTACGTGATTGGCACCCGTGACTGCCACGTCATGACTGATAAATCACGATTGACAAGTCATGACTAACAAATCATGACTGATAGGCCATGAATGACAAATTGTGACTGACATTCCATGACTGTCACAATACGAACACCAAGCCACAACTGTCACAACATGACTGATAGGCCACGACTGCCACAACGTGACCATCACACTATGACTGTAACAGGGTGACTGACATAGAGGGCCAACCATTTTTCGATAAGTTTTTATTATCAATTTTATTTCTTTTTTATACATTTGTGTTCATTGACGCTCAATAAGGAGGTTTGTGATGTGTCAGATATTGTGATGTCTTGAATAGTAGTTCTCTCTTTAACCAGTTATTTCCATTTTTCAAAATGATTTTCTTGTTACTCTTCTTTTTATATAGGTAAAATGTCACCTATTGGCAATGGAAATAAGGGAGGCCAGTCTTCCAGTTTCGATAAAAGGAGTATCCTCAAATACTTTCGTAATATTTCAAATTCTAGTCAGCCACCAACATCTGCACAAATTGAAGGTATGAATGCCTTTACTTACTAACCAATTATTTTTTGTTCATTGTTCATTTCATATATAATGTCTTCATTCATTAAGAAGGGTGATTTTTGGTGTATGGCTTTGTCCATTGTTTATCTAAATTTTTCAAAAGAAGGTATGCTTTTAACAGAATGTATGCTTTTAAAAAGAATAATGATAATGACCCTGGTATTTAGTATTGACCCTAGTATTATCTCTACAGAAAATAGTGTTGACCCTCGTATGAATCCACTTCCACATGACTACGATATTGAAAAGTCCACAGATGAAAATTTTCTTAAAGAAATGGAACAACAACATGAAGAGATTCCTGAAACAAACATGCCAAATGGAAAACAAAGTAATAGTTCTTATGCAGTACCCACTTTCGGAGAATCTTCTTCTAAAAAACATAAACGTGCCAAGTCATCTAGATGGACAATTAACAGATCATTTCAGCTTGATTGGGTTTCAGATTTTCCATTTGTTGAGCCAGTGCTTCCAGAGAATAGTAATGAGGTAATAACATAATTGAGATGCATAATTTGTAGCTGGAAACACGAAAAAGATCACAGATTGCAAGTTAAGAAAGATACAGTAGAAAAACATTGTGGAAAGGTTTATATAAAAACAAAAGAAAGTGATGGACCAATACAGAAAAATTATAGGTGGAAGGATGCATCAGAGTGTGCCCATATCAGATATGCACAAGAATATGATAAAGCAATGAAAGAAAAACAAACTTTGGTTGAGAAAGGTGCAACGATTCAAGCCCAATTTCAAAAAATGCAAAAGTTCACTTTAGCTTCAAAAAGTTTACAGTTTGTTGTTGTACTCACTATTCTTAAAAAGGGTAGACCTATGTCAGATTTCACAGATTATAAATCTCTATTTTGACTAGCTGATGTGCAGAATTTACCCAACGCCCATTGGTCAGATCAAAGTGGTTGGGAAATTGCAAAATGTCTGTCATTGGTTGAGCAGGATGACCTCAAAGAGAAAATTAAAAAGGCCAAATTCATATCACTTTCAATTGATGAGGTGACTGTTGTTGACAACACATCTTGGATTTGCATGCATGTTTACACATTGGAAAATCATTTAAGGCAACCTCATTTACTTGGACTACGTAAGATGGTGGAAAATTGCAATGCAGAAAACACTTACAATGTTGTTGTTTCTAGTTTAAAGGAAATAGCAGGAATGAATGAAATGGAAATAGCCACTAAGTTAATATGTGTCGGAGCCGATGGTGTTGCTACAATGCAAGGACACAAGAACGGTCTTTGTGTTAGACTACAAACATCTGTTGCCCCATATTTGATCCCTATTCATTGCATGGCTCATAGAATTAATCTTGCATATAAAATTGTGGATACATTTATAAATGTAGCTAGAGTGGAAGACCTTGTCCATGAAATTCATGATTATTTTTCGTGCAATCCAAAAATATTTTTAGAGTTTCAATAGTTTGCACTTGGAGTTACTGATGGTAAAAAACTCTTAAAATATGTGGATACTAGATGGATTTCAATGTATCAACCGACATATAGAGTTTTCAAAGAATATCAGTCCTTGGTAGGGTTTATGTATGTAAACCGTAGGGCAGTTGATAAGGCTAAGGATTTGCTATTACGAATGACTGACTTTGAAACACTTCTCACATTGTGTGGTATTCTTCCAATGTTGGAAGAAATGAATACTTTGATCAAAATTGCACAAGAAAGATCGATTTATATTGTGGATTTCATCAGGGCGAGAAAATAAATTTGCTTACATATTGATACGATGTACGCATCTGGTGAAAGTTTTATGGATCCCATGTTTGAGAGTTGGAGAGCATTGACAAACATCCATGATCCTCAAAACTTTTTGAAGTTCAATATAAACGATCATCTTTGTATTAATGTCCATGGAAAGGAAATTCCTTTATATTGTTTTTGTCAGTGAATGGATATTGCTACAAATGAAGTTGAACAAATGCCCGTAACACAATAGATTTCATGTAGTTGTAACAGATACAAAAATTAAACTGAAACACATAGCATAATCATTGACAAAAGAGATCAGAGACCATTTTCAAAGAGATGAATTGCTTGAGGCTATGGGTGTGGTTAACCCGATTTTTTGGAATCCTTGTAATGAATACCAGAATATAAGTGGTTTGTTTCAAAAATACATGGGCAATCTTGCTAGCCATTTCACTAAACCTGTGGTATTCAATGGTATTGAAATCAATGGCATTCTCAACAAAGATCTTTTGACAAGCCAATCAAACTATTTTGGAACAACAATGTCTGCTCAAGTTTCACAATTTGCTAATCACCATGAGAGGGGTTCTATTTCACGTTTCTGGAAACATTTATATCCCAGTAGTATCCTGCAAGATAGTATGAGTGAATATTTTAATTTGTATGAATTATGCCAAATGATGATTTTAGGATCTGTTGAGGATGAAAGGGTATTTAGTGCATTATCATATGTAAAATCTAAAGTTCGGAATAGATTGGACAAAAATTTGGAAAATTGTTTGAGATTATATGTGTCGATCTATGAGGTTGAGAAGTTTCCTTATGAAAGAGCTTTGTCATATTGGAAATATTTGGCAGAGAGAAGAGGTGTCATGAATACTCTGGATGATGAGGATAATGGTAACACTGATGACACTGTGATGACAAAATTTTATGGAATGAGTGCAGAAGAATTTGCACAATCTGAAAAGAGGTTGTTCCAGCTTTCACCATTATGATGCAAAGATGCTTTCATTTCCCAATATTATATTGGGATTTAATTCATTTATTTGATTTGATATCAAATATGGAGATTTGATTATATTTTGAGACATGTTTCATGTATTTTGGAACAGAATATTGATTACTGCATCACAGATATTACTATTTTTTACATGTATTTTGATTTCATATATTATGCTATCAATTGTCAACAAAATATGTGTATATTATGATTTCATGTATTTTGAAAAGTCCATGTATTCAAAAAACCATGTTTTGAAAACTATGTATGGCAAACCATGTATTGAATAAACCATGTATTGAAAATAATGTATGGCAGACAATGTATTGAATAAACCATTTATGGCAAACAATGTATTGAATATACAATTTATCGAAAACAATGTTTGGCAAACCATCTATTGAGAACAATGTATGGCAAATAATGTATTGAATATTAAATTTGTTGAAACCATGTATTGAATATCAAATTGGTTGAAACCATGTATTGAAATCATGTATACAATTTAGTGAAAACAATGTATGACAAACCATGTATTGAAAACAATGTATGGCAAACAATGTATTGAATATCAAATTGACTGAAACCATGTATTGAAACCATTTAAACAAACCATGTATTGAAACCATTTATACAAAAAACCATGTACTAAAACCATGTATACAAACCATTTATGGTAGACAATGTATTGAATAAACCATTTATGGCAAACAATGTATTGAATATCAAATTGACTGAAACCATGTATTGAAATCATGTATACAATTTAGTGAAAACAATGTATGACAAACCATGAATTGAAAACAATGTATGGCAAACAATGTATTGAATATCAAATTGACTGAAACCATATATTGAAACCATTTAAACAAACCATGTATTGAAACCATGTATACAACAAACCATGTACTGAAACCATGTATACAAACCATTTATGGCAGACAATGTATTGAATAAACCATTTATGGCAAACAATGTATTGAATATACAATTTATCAAAAACAATGTTTGGCAAACCATCTATTGAGAACAATGTATGGCAAATAATGTATTGAATATCAAATTGGTTGAAACCATGTATTGAAATCATGTATACAATTTAGTGAAAACAATGTATGACAAACCATGTATTGAAAACAATGTATGGCAAACAATGTATTGAATATCAAATTGACTAAAACCATATATTGAAACCATTTAAACAAACCATGTATACAACAAACCATGTACTGAAACCATGTATACAAACCATGTATTGAAAACAATGTATGGCAAACCATGTATAATAAAATGTTTATAGCAAACTAGATATTGGTGCTCCATTATTGCATCCACATAATTCAAAATTATTTATTGCATCCACACAACTGATCAAACCATTACAATATTGAAAGAAAAGCTAAAAAGTAATATAACATTTATATAATATAAAATATTATGTTTAAAAATATGTTAAAATAGGAGTCTTTGAAACCATGTTTTTCACCACAATGCCACATTCCTGAATCATCAAATAAAGAAACAACAGTTCTACTTTTCTATGTTTTCTTGCTGCAAAGTGCTTGAAGTGTCAGCTGCATCTACCTCAATATCCTTTGCTTCCAATGCACCAGACCGTACCAAACTTTTAGTTGTAGTGTTTATCCCTGATAGCATTAAACCTTCTTCCTTCGTAGGATCTTCCTTAAATGGTGCATTCAGCTCTTTCTCATTTTATTTTATTGAAGCATCCACATCCAGGCCCTTTTCTTTGATAAGCTTCTTCAGCCAATTATTTTGTCGAACAGTGTGTTGTAGTCTCTTTTTCAATTCAATAGCATTAGTCACACTGATTTTTGTAGTCTTGATCCAGGTTTTCATGGCTGACACCTGTTGCTTTAAATGTTGATAATTAGACTGCAAAATACAAGAGAAAAATATTAATATTAATTAAAAAGTATATTAAAGAAAAAATGATTTTCAGATATGTGTAAAACTTACATCTGTTGTAAGTCTTGTAGTTTCTACCACTGCTACTTTCTTCTTGGATAGTTCCCATTCATTGAAATATGCTTGGGCTTCGGCATTCAGGTTCTCTAATCGGTCAAGTATAATGGCCAGAACTTCATCACTACTTGTAGCATCGACATTGACGGTGCCAGATTGGGCTTTTAGTAACAGAGCATCGAGCTTTTGTGGCTCATTCTCTACCTTCGAAAATAGCTCCTTTCTATGTCCAAAGTTCTTGTATCGACCATTTATTGCTTTGATCATAACCTTGGCCTGATATTCCCATTGTCGTAATATATCAATGTCAACAAGAAGATTATTAGTAACATTAGCCCTACAAACATTTGCTATTAAAATATTTTCAAAAAAGTTTATTTTATCATCATCGGTCGGATGATTATCGGTATCGACATGCTGGTGGGGGGAAGTGGAAACATTGGTGGCATCTCATTCAACATTCTCCTGTGCTTCATCACCTAACCCTAGACCATGAAGCAGATCACATGTTTTTAAGGGCAAATTCAAATTATTCATATCTTGATACATAAAATCATCTTCCAGATTGGCATCTGGAGGGGGCATCTAAGAAGCGCTCTCTACATTTGATAAATTATCAAGTGTTAAAAGAGGGAACCCCATCCCTGAAACAACAGATTGAGTCTGAGTCTGAGTCTGAGTCTGAATAGGCTAACGCGATGGTGTGAGGAACTATTTCCCATGCATGCGAGATTGGTTCCTCACAGGTGGTGCTTGTTGTGGTGATTGTTGGACTTGTCATGGATGAACTTGGCATTGGACTTGCGGTTGGATTGATTGTTGTGCACCCGATGGAGGCATCTATTTTTTGAGTCTTGTAAATCGAGTCGGTCCCTCTACAAAATTCAACATGAAAATTATAAATTAAAACTAGTTTTTAAAAACAATGCCATTAAAATATAATAATTTTAACTAAACATACCCGACTTGGACTCTACAGCCGTTGTCATTGTTGTTGCAATGGTTGTCCTTTGCTCTTCCTCTAAAAATAGTTAAAAATTTTCTCAAACTAAATATAATTGAATATTGTTAAAATACATTATTAAAATTAGAACTTTTGAAAAATATGTTTACCTTGTGAGGTGGAGGTTTCATCTTCAATGTTCACTATAGCAGATGCATGTCCAGAAGTATGAGGAGCAACACATGTATGTTGTCCATCAGGAGACCTCCTACGTTTACGGGTGGAAGGTGTCGGTGATGATTGCGACTGTGAGTCAGAATCGCTAGACGCTTCTTGAATCCTGATGGCGGCATCCCTTTTACTGGATGAGTGAGCTGCTCTTCTCTATTTTCAAAAGAAAATTAAAAAATAACAAGATTGATTGAAATTTGAAAAGACAAAAAAAAGAGACTATTCCAATATATAATTTTACCTGTATTTCATTGTCACTTAACCCAATACGCAACAAATCTGGGTGCAATGTAGTTGGAGGACTTTTTGTTTGAATATTGTAATAAGCTTCATAAAAAAGACAAAGAATATAGTTGTTGGAGGTTACCGTATACGCAGATTGAATTTTTTACACAAAAAGGAGGTCATGTTTTATACGGTTAGAAATTAAAGTGGACCAATCATATCTCCCTCCATCAATACAATGAATCAACAATGACAAAGCCCAAAAGGGCATATCTATAGGTCGGCCCTACAGAATAAGCCTTCCCAAGAACAATTCAACATAGCCATAAAGAAATTTATCTAAAATGTTTGAAATGTTCAGACCCCTTTTCGATTTTGAAGAATTAACTAAAAAATAAAGAGAACATTATTAGAGAATGGACATTGGAAACAACAATACATCAAAATAAAGGATAAAGAAAAATGAAATTTTAAAAAACGTACCTTTCAAATGGTCTGGATTCACGGCATATTTGGATGCCAGCGTTGATTTGTCAGAATCAGTCAATGCGTACTGGTTGTTAACCAGGAGACCATCCAAAAATGGTAGTCCTATTAATCATTGGACATCCGAGGGGTTCACAGTAAAAACAACTTCCTTGTTGTCAAATAGGATCTGTACAGTGGACACATCATGGTCATAGAAACTAACAATATGTTGCATGAGGGAGACATTGACGTACAACTGTGGCATCTTCATGACTCCAGCAAGTCTGAAGGTGTACATCCAGTTGGAATATTTTCTTAGAACGTTACAAAGGTTCTTCACATTCGAGCAATAGCAACTCTTGAATGATACCTTGGTTGGGAGAGGAGAGGAACCGCTAGCCATTTCTAAAAATGTAGGGAAAACGCTGGGAAAATGATCAAAATGCTTGAAAAGGTCTAAAAATACCCTAAAAATGGCCTAAAAATGATCTAAAAATGCCCTAAAAATGGCCTAAAAATGATCTAAAAATGCCCTAAAAATGACCTGAAAATGATCTAAAAATGCTAAGAAAAATGCCTAGAAAAGGTCTAAAATTGGTCTGGAAATCATCGTGCGAAAGGTAAAAATGATGTTGCTACTCTATTTATAGAAGTTTGCATGCCTAAAGTCGATGGATGCATGACACATGGCAAACGAGAGGACACGTGGCAGCATCTTATTGATGGTAATTAGTGGTTGCATGGCACGTGGCATACGAGAGGTCGCATCTTGATAGTCGCAACATGTGAGGCACAATATGGTGGTCACCTCTTAATAGGCATACCTTGTCAGTCGCATGGTACCATCCGCACCTTAATAACCACCTCTTATCAGTCGCCTCTCATCAGTCACCTCTTGCTAGTCATCTCTTGATAGTCACACCTAGCCAGTCGCATGTTACCAATCGCATGTCACCAGTCACACTTTGACAGGTGCCACTTGACAGTCACCAATTATCAGTCGCATCATACTAGTCGCATCTTGCAAGTCACACATTTCTAGTCATTGTTTGTTAGTCGCACCTTTCTAGTCGCTACTTTCTAGTCACTCCATTCTAGTCACCACCTGTTAGTCGTAATTTGACTTAATAGTCACTACTTATCAGTCGTCTCTTGTCAGAGACCACTTGTTAGTTGCCTCTTTCCAGTCATCTCTTGTCGGTCGCCTCTTGTTAGTCACCTCTTGCTAGTCGCCACTTGTCAGTCACCACTTTTTAGTCACCACTTATCAATCACCACCTGTCTTGTTGCTTTTATCATTAGCATTGTGTCAGTCGCATCTGTTATTCACATTGTTTCAGTCACTTCTATCATTTGCATTATGTCAATCACGTTGTGCTTGTCACTTTTGTTAGTCGCTATTTTTAAGGTTGAAGAATTTGCTGCATGGTTTTCAAAAAATCGCCACAATTTGATAATTTTTCTACAAAAAAATGAAAAATTCGCCCCAATGTCTATACACCTTAGCACTAGATTCACCCCGATTTTATAAATACACTTTGGGGCCGACCCCTTATGCATAACCCTTATTTTCAATATCATTAAATGGATTATAATTCATGGAAGAGAAATTATGGATTGATTCATCTAGGTATTAGAGAAGGATACAATTTTTTTTGTCAAATAAGCTTATTTAGTAGTAGATGGTCCTTCTAATCCTTGGTTTCTAGAAGGTAAAATTTGGTTAAAAAGACTGAATCCAAAAATCAACATTTTCTTTTGGTTGGTCATACCAGGGAAAATTCTATCTTTAGACAGTCTCAAAAAAAGAGGTATGATTTTGCTTAATGCTTGTTTCTTGTGCATAAATGTGGAGGAATATCTACTTCATATTCTTTTCAGTTGTCATTTCTTGTAGGAGTTTTTCAGCTACTTATTCAAATAATTTAACATCCAATGGGTGGTTTTGAATAGCCTAGAGGATGTGCTAATCCAATGGGTTTTTCCCTTCCTATCTATCTACCTTCGTTGTTTTTAGAAATTTAGCCTTCCTCATATTTGGTGGCAAATTTGGAAGGAAATAAACTCAAGGATGTTTAAGGATACTTCTCATTTGGCTAAAGTTGTGGCTTTGTAGGTAATTTTTTTTTCATGTAGAAGATGATAACCCTAAATCTGAATGATGTGATTGTAGAGCAATGATGATCAGTGGAGATATCTCTTGGATTCAATGCAAATCCTCAATAATCCATACCTACTATGCTTTCATATAGATCCAAGGTTAAGTGGGAGCCACCTCCAACTGGTTGGCTAAAGTTGAATTTTGATGGTGAATCTGAAGGGAATATGGGTCCTACAGGTATTGGAGGGATTGTAAAGAACCATGATGGCTTGATAATTTTAGCTTTTTTTGATAATCTGGGCCATCAAACCAATCACTTCATTGAATATAGGTCCCTATTCCAAGGGGTTTCTCTATTATATTTTGTAAGTTTAAGGAAACTAATCATTGAAGGAGACTCCATTAATATTATAAATATGGCAAGAAGGACTCAATCTCATACTTGGACTATTTCAAACCTTCTCCTGGAATTTTAGAGATACATCTAAAATATGGAAGAGGTTTAGTTTAGGCATACATACATGGAAGGTAATCAAGCAATCTATCTATTGGATAACAAATGAGTTATTCATAATGGTTTAGTGGTGTGGCAAGATAATTTCCCTGTGGATATTTCTTCTATCAATAATGATTCCATACACAAATAGTCTTTTCTCTACTCTGGTCAAGTTGTTGTAGATGAATTAGCTACAAAATTTGGAGGTGCTTGTTGATTTTGGGTTTTCATACCAAATTTTATATCTCCAAGCTATTGTTTTCTCCCTATAAGCCATAATCTCCAATGCAAAAGAAATTCTTTCCCTGATGGATTGATGGGCCTAGGAAAGCAATGATCTCAAGGGGAATAATGGGATTGGTGCATGGCTCCATTTGTGGTAATACCAGATGTAAGCAATTTTGGCTCCCTCTTTTTGGGTGAAGTGTACTCTATTTTGTACAATATTTGGAGATCTTTTCAAAAAGCCTTCATCCATCTAATAAAAATATATATTAATCATTAGTACGATATTAAATGGGCCAAGAATTAATAGAACATCTATATCTATTAATTATTTTTGAAGGGGATTCTTTACCAAATCCACTTATACAATGATGTCTATGTAAAAAAAAGTGAGCAATCAAATGCATCAAACATGTTGGGTGACTCATCTAAATTCCAATTGCCTATCGTAGCTTAAGACTTAAGGTAACTTTTAGGTTACCAGTTTTTGGTTACGAATGGCTAGATTGTTGATGATCACCACAAAAGAAATAATGTATGTATATATATAAAGGTAGTTGTTCATGTTATCTTAAGCTATCATAATTATCATTTCCCTTTTCCTTGGTACCTCAATCTTGGTGGTTGAATTCCTTGCCACCTTCAAGGGTACTTATTACCGAATTCAAGCTAAAACATTAGTAATACCATATCCTTAAAGTAATAAAACAACATTAATATTGTAAAACATAAAGCATTGAAACATAATTCAATATATAGTCTATTTCATAATTTAGTCTACCCCCCTTGGATAGATCCATCTAGTAGTACAGATCCATCGCAAGCATGTGGATTATTTGAATCATTAAACAAGGGTATTATTGTAGGAAAAGGATAGATAATAAATTAGAAAGTGGGAACCAAAAGAGATGAAAATAACTCCACAAAATATTCATGGAAGTGAATTCTAAAATTCCTACTACCAGTTTGATATATTTTCTTAAATAAAACTCAAGAGAGTTCTCAACAATGGCTTCCAACTTGGAGAAGCTTTTCCCGTAGAATGTCCATGAGAGGCCATTCAATGGTTGCGTAAAATATCCTATGTGTGAATTATGGAGGGCATAAAAAAAGGATACAAAAATAAAGAGGATAATGTTATTAAACTAACACTGACATTGGTTGCCATTTTTATTTATATTATAACTGTAGATTTACCAATGCTTTGATTTCAAATGCATCTGGTAATGGAATTTTATAGAGTTACAAAAAATAGGTTATTTATTTGGTTGTGATTTCATCATGTGCATGTCATAAAGCCATGTTAGTGGAATCACACACACTATTAAGGGGTAGCTATCCATAGTGGCTAACTCACTAATGCAGACATCCACATGAGAGAGGAAATGTTGAGATGACCTAATGAAGAAAAGATGAAGGGATGATATAGAAGAGAGAATATAATAGAGACCTACAGACAAAGGAGTAAGCTTGTGCACATGTCAACAAGCCAAGTTAGTGGAACCACACACACTCACAAGTGAAATTTATCCCAAGTAGCTTACCCACTAATGCAAGAGGCTGCTAGACCGAGCAATCTTGGCTAGTTTCTAATAGAGAGAACCGGAGAATAGATGAGGAACAAAAGAAACTATATTAACATTCATTGATATAGGATGTCGATAGATTGGAAGGATTGTAAATTACAATTATCACAAAATCATAAATATAAATATAAATATAAATATAATCTAATATATATTTTAAGAAGGTATGGGTTTGATATTAAAATGTGAGAATATATTTTTTTTAAATAATTTGAAAATTTTATATTAAGGCAAGATTATTTATACATTAGGATGATACTCCTCCCTGCCTTAGATAACGAGAATAATTATTTACAATAGTGAAATAATATTTGCATTGGATCCAAATATCCTAAACCATACATCTAGAATGGTTGTCCAAGTTAGCTAAACATTGGATTTGTTCACCAACCTTCCTAATATTCTCATATTCAATAGCCATATCACTATGCCATCAAAACTCTATCTCATTCTTGGTAAAATTGCGTGTTGTTATTTTAACCCATCATAGGTTGAATTTTTTTGGTAAAAATGTGTAAGTTGCATAGTCGAAAAATGTAGACATCTATTCAATGAGTGTTTTTTGAAGGCTAGCTAAGGGATATTGCCACTAGAAGTGTTGTAGTCAAAATAGTTTATTGGAAGATATCATCTTTTAGGAAGTTGGAGATAGTTTTTGAGGATAAATATTTAGCCTAAACTTATTACCTTGGAGTGAATACTGTATGAACTTGTAAATCCTACTACTCACATTTTTTCTAAGTGTGCTAACATGGAGAGAGAGCTTGCAATGACATAAATATTATCATAGCAAACAAATAAATGGTAGTTGACTTAGAAATAGAATGATGTCATCACATGTTGGGAGTTTATGGATGTTGCTTGCTAACTTGAAAAAGCTTACCATTAGGGCCTTGTATTGAGTAGTTATCGGCATAGGTCTATCATCAATGATACTGTTGTCATTATAAAATTATCTACCTGAGTTATACATAGTATTTACTATCATAAAACCAATTGATATAAGACCTCCATCTTAAATATATCCGACTAAGTTGGAGTGGTAGAAGGGATTTACCAATTTTGACATCATTATTGAAGAAATTATTGATGAGTTGAAACCCATCCAATGTGTGTCATCATATGACTAAATATATTATCATCTGAAATCTATTTTGCTGATTGAAATCAATTACACCTTGTATAATGCTACATCATTTTGGTATCAAACCAGAATATCATTAAGGTATGATGCATGTAAGAGGAATTATGATATATTGGGGAAGAAGAAGATCATGAGGACCTCAAACTTTAGATATAGATGAGATGCTTAGGGAAGATATTGTCTGATTGAAAGTTATTGAAACTATCCAAATAAGATGCATTCATATTTGAGGAATTTAGTTATAGCAAATAATATGAGGCTAGTCACATAGAAATTTGATATGGAGAGCAAGGGGAAGATATAGAAGAGTGATTTATCTAGATAATTTCCAACATGGATTGAAATCCAAATATAAAAACCCTATCATACAATGAAATCTTGAATCTAGAAGAGCTCATAGACTATATTATAGAGAAGGAGAATTATTTTGACTTTGAATTGATAATAGATCCCAAGAAGGTGAAGTTTTCCTATAAAAAGTTGAAGCAAAATTTGTCTTTGTTGTGGTATCATGACCAAAAAGAGAGGCAACAGAGAGGGAAGGATAAAATTCAAACTTAGGATAAGTTTATCATTAAATTGAAGTCTAAATTTTTTTGCATTTATTACCAAATAAGGTTATTTAGAAGACTCTAAAACCTTAAGCAAAATGATCTCAGAGTGAAGGAAGGAGGAGTTTTATAAATGACCATAAGGGAAATTCACATTGAATATGATGAAGAAAATGTGGTAAGCTATATAAATGGACAAATATTATTCATAAAAGATGATATTGACATGATTATAATCAATATAATTGAAGATACATACCCATATATGCTCAAGGCATATGAAAAATTGTTGCACAGGGAGCAAAATAATATGAGAGGAGGAGGATGATTCTCTCAAGAAATATAACAATCAAACAATAATAGGCAGGTAACATGTACAAGAAGAAGAATAAGCTAGTACTTATCAAAATTATTCTAGTCAAATTGCCTAGGAAAAGGTGAATCATTAAGAGGATGAGTTAGATTTTGTAGAAGAAGAGGATGTAGTTTTGTTGTAAAGTGTTATAGAAGTGGATAATATTGACATTAGTCATTTGTATGTCCTTAAGTACAATAAAATAGTAGGTATATAAATAAATCACGTAATAAAATTGTACAAGAATATTAGGAGAGTGTTGCTTAAGCAAAGCCTGTGGAAGAACCAAAACAAGGAAAATATCTCATGATGGAGAGAGTGTTATTAAAACCCATCAAGGAGATGCATGAAATTGAGCAAAGGAAGAACCTATTTAAGATGATTTACAAATAATAAGGTAAGTTTTATAAGGTGATTATGGATAGTGGAAGCACCAACAACCTAGTGGCAACTAATATGGTAGAAAAAATTGTATTGAAGCAAATCGATCACAAAAACCTTTATAAACTTTCATGGTTGCAAAAGATATCAGATTTTGGTAACCAAACAATGTATAGTAGATCTCCAAATTTGATGTTATAAATATGTGATTCTATGTGATATCATGCCAATGGATGCATGTCTTGTTGGGAATACCATAGTGTTTCATAAAAATATATTGAATGAAGTTAGTGAGAACACCTACACTATTGAAAAGGATGTCAAGAGATATAAATTAAATTCATTGAAGGACAAAGGGAAAGAGAGGATAAGGAGACAGTGGTGGAATATGAACCTCATCAAGTCATTGATAACTACAAAAAAATCAATGTTGCTAGAGTTGATAGTGAAAATGGTACTTCTAGGTGTGTTGAAGGACATTGTGATGGTGATGATAGAGACAAAGTGGAAATGAATATTTTGAGTTCTTTGAAAGGTACACCAAAGGCATTGGCTCCAAGTTGATGATAATAATGGGGTACAATGATTAAGGATTGAGAAGGTATGGGCAAGATGTGAAAATATTCATATTACAAAAACTAAGGCCAAGGAATTAAGGCCTTGGGTATGCAAGTCCAATGGGAGTTTAGTAAATTTGTGATAGGAAAGAAAAATATAGAAAATGAAGGTTTGAGAATGGGTTGTTATAGTTAGTGTGGAAGACTTGGATATATTACAGAAGGTTTTGGAACCTACATCCTTGTGAGAGTTGTGGAGGACATGATTACTTCAAAAGAAGGTGTTGGTAGCAAGAGGAAGTCACAAACAAAGCATATGTTGATTGTGGTTGGATGGATGTAAAACAATGGAAGAAGGTGAAGAGAATGTTGAGTGCATTGTATACAAGGAGCATTGATCCTTAGAGGAAGGCCAAGAGTTGTAGAAGTCTAGAAAAACACTTCATGAGCTAGACATCAAACACTTTTCTTATTTGGTGACTCTAATGTAGATATCTATGTAGGAGAGAAAATAATGAAATAACCTAAAAAAGAAAGATGAAGAGATGAGGTAAAAGAGAAAATAAATTGGAGGTTGGGTTGTAATAGAGAGAACCAAATAATAGAGGAGAAACAAAAAAATAGAATAGTAATCGCTAAGATAGGATGTCAATTGATTGCAAGGATTGTAAATTACATTTTCCATTAAAGCATAAATATAAATTCAAATATAATTCCATTTTATTTTGAGCATTTATGGGTTTCATATTAAAAAATGTGATAATATTAAAATTGTGTGTTGTTATTTTAACCTGTCAAAGGTTGGAGGTTGTTGGTAAACTTGTGTAGGTTGCATAGTTGACAAATGTTGATATCTAGAAAGGAATTTTTATCTAAAAGATAGCTACCAAAAGTGTTGTAGTCAAAACATGTTGGTGGAAGCTACCATCTTCGAGGAAGTTAGAGATAGTCATTGAGGATAAAGATAGTCTAACATTTATGCTTTGGAGTGAAGACTATCCAAGCTTATAAATCCTAATGTTGTCACATTTTCTTGAGTATGTCAACATGGAGAGAGAGCATGCAACGACATCAATATTATCATCACAAAATAAGAAATGGAAGTCGAATTAAAATATAATGATGATGCCATCACATATCGGGAGTTGACAAAAATTGTTCATTGACATGAAGAAGATTACTACCAAGACCCTACATTTAGTTATTGGTAACATAGGTCTATCACCAAAGATATTGTCATTATTATGACATCCTACCACCATCTACATGAGTTATTCATAGTCAATGTATGCTATCAAAAAACCAACAAACATGTTGATGATGTTGGCATGTTTTTCAACATAATATAGAGCCCATATTTGAAGTACATAATCTTATACTGAGATGGGGGATGAACAGTATAACATCAAATTTTTACTTTCTTTCCAAACTAATATCAATTAGTGTCCTTAATTGCAATAACCAAATATAGTAGTGTGCATTAATGACATAGATAGCAATAGTAAACAAGTGCACAAATCACCACACACAATTGAGACACAATATTTAACGTGGTTCCCCAAATGTGGGGTACTCCACAAGATAATCTCCTTATAATATTTCACATAGAATTACAAGTCCTTATCCCAATACAAATGATAATTTTGATCTTATGAAACCTAGGAAATACATTGATCTTCTTAGGTAGGCAATCCACTAATTTGTTTCAGCAAGCTCACCAAGTGTAGACACCAAAACAGCACCAATCCGATTATGTGACTGCAAACACTGATCGCATTGACACACACAACCCCAAGGGCAGCCCCCAGAGGTTAAACAATGGTCCTAACCACTCTCACAATAGTTTTGGAAGGTCAAAAATCATTTTGGCACCTTCAGGAACTTTGCTCAATATCCATTCCACCCAGGGACAAATTCAAACTGGGATTCGCCCCACCCAGGGACGAATTCATAATTCGCTCCAGGGTGGGGCGAATTGCAGGTTTGATGGGAAAAAAGTCAAATCTTGGCAAATGGCAGCTCAGATCTGCCACTTAACGCTTCCTTCATTGCATGGGAGTGTGGGTGAGCGTTTTCGAGCATTGGAGGCTATTACAAGGGCAGTCATGAAGTCCCTATTCAGGGAGGGACCTCCTTCCCCTTGGGAAGGCATGATTGCCAAGTGGCGCCTCTGCATGCCCAATTCAAGAGACCTCCAGGTCTATAAATTGGTGAATTTATTCACCCCAAAAAGAGAGAGGAGAGGGAGCATTTTAAGCAACGAAGTGCTGCCATTTTATTTCCCCATACACCCTTAGTTGATTTGTGCCTTTCACATCCGTGATCTCTTTTAGAGAGGAGGTCATTGGGTGATCATTGGAAGGTCAAATATTGAGCCCAAAACCCAAAATTTGGCCATAGAATACCACCCAATTTTTTGAAAACACATTACAAGAGATTTTGGACCCATCCCAAGTGGATTGGTGCCGAAATCAGGTTCCAACGGTGGGCGGCCTGCCCGGGCGCCCCCGCACTGCTGCAAGCCTAATCGTCCCTTTTAGGAATGATTAGGAATTCATGGCAGATTGTTCTCTCTATCATTTTTTTATCTTGCATTTCATCTTATGCTGCTTAGATAGTTCACAATTTCGATTTCGTAATGTTTTGAGCAAATCTTACCATGTTTTATCATTTTTTTGTCTTTACTAACTTGCAAGTAGCATCATCAAATTCCCATTAATGGAGGCCAAATTGGGAAAATATGACCATCTGGGTCTTCCCAAAATACCCCCAATTAGCTAACCCCAAGTTTGTAGGTCTTTTGGAGCTTTCTAAGTAGGACATTTGGGAGAATACCTTTTCGGCGTTTAGTTGCAGGTAAATTCGTCCCGCCCAGAGCAAATTCAAATCGGTGAGGAATTTCCCAACTGTTATTTTTTCAATGCCTTCCTCGTGATGTTCCTATGCCCCTATCAAATTTTTAGATCATTTGGATACATTTTAGTCATAGTTTAATTCATTTTCTCATTCGCTTATCGTAGGCTTGGGGATTGCATGCTTTGTTTTATCCACAGGTGCTACTAACCTTTTCTTGTTCCTTTGAACGTAGGGTCTAGACATTGGAGGAGCAGCAAGGAATCTACACTCATATACACAAGCGGTGGTGACATTTTGGTCCACCCATCTTATATGTGGGCACGCGGAAGAGGGATGGCTATCCATGGATGTAACCAAGAGACGAGTCTAACGCTCCTCGCCCCTAAAAAGGGAGGAGGCGAATTGTAACCAAATTTTGAAATACATCAATAAAAGAAAAGGGCTGTTTGTTTCATTTGGGTTTCAATTTGTTTATGCTTTCTCCATTTTACGCATTTTTAATTCGTAGCGTTAAGTTTAGTTTCGTTCTTGCATCGTACTTGGAGTTTTTCCCTTTTTGTTTTCGTATCCTCGTGCTTTCAGTGGCGATCACGGTGGGACCTTGTCCTCTATTTTTAAGATCAGAGATCTGATCCAAACTTGGTTGTTTTTGCTTGTAGGTACCGAGTTTTCATACGCTGACTGTTGTTCGTTCCATCAGGAGGCGGATGCAGAGCTGTAATTCATCTTACCCAGGGACGAATGGGAATTTGCCCCACCCTGTGATGAATACAATCCTGTAATTCGTCCCCCCAGGACGAATCCCTATCTGTGTAGTTTTCGGGCAGAAACTCAGAACCGACAGATTTGGGCAGAGAAGAGGTAAGGATTCTAAACTTTTCCTATCATTTTATGTCTTCAGTTTTTCTGTTTTTAGGGTACTTGCTTGCTTAGGGAAAGTAGTTTTCCTTTACTGCTTGATTTTTTTTTATTTTGCAAAATAAAAAGAACCCCACACACCACGTGGCAAATCAAACACCAAGGAGCTGGTCGTAAAACCCTAGCCCTTGATCAAGACCAACGATGGATTTCATCACCACCTTGGCTTGAATTTTTGCATCCATTACCCCGATCGCTATTGTTGCTAGACGTAAATCTTGACGAAAGCTGATCGAGTGTAGCTGGGGTGATTCCCAGTGCATGAGGATAAGTCTTCTATGGTAGGTGTCATAAACAGGGTGATCCCCCTTCCGTACCACCTACGTTCCACGTACCATCTGCTCTCACGTACCTATAGTTTCCCTCACGTAAGGGCGGGTATATAGAGAGGTTGGTATATCGGCTTGGCAATGGTATATCGAAGGGGCGACCATTTTTGGGAGCCATAAGAGCCATCATTTGCATTTAAATGTTCTTTACAAAAACCTTCAAAAAAAAAAAAAAACAAAAACAAAAACAAAAACCAAAAACACACTAAACCAGGTCTAGGACACACTCTCAATATTTAAATGAGATAATCACTACTTTGTGTGTGTGTGTGCTCATTTCTATTTAGTGTAGCATAAAAATTATAAAAAGAGATAAAAACCTACATAGCTTGTAGAAAAGCACCACCATGGTGTACACACGTAGCCAAGCCCAATCAAGGGCGGAAGCTACAAAAAGTGTACAAGGGGGCACAAGTCACCTCCGCTATAGCCCTAAGGACTTGGTCATACCGCCTTGGTGGCCTGACCCACAAGAGAGTCCGCATCATTCCATGTCAATATGGAACTATAGGGACACCCCTTTGAGGGACACGCCCATTCATCATAGCCCCTTTCAGGAGGAGTCCTTACACGTGGCGCTCAACATAGACAGGAAGGCTCCCTTAGAAGCTCGATATGAGTGGCCACCGTGCGATGAAGCGCTAGAGCGGCATAGTGTCCAGGAAGAGATGCCACATGATTATGGCATCCCTCATTTGCCTCCCATCACTATTAGAACCAATAGACAAAACCCAGAGTGCAAGGCTCTTCAAGCAGGGCGAGCCGACTTTGCCCGCCCCTTTCACACATACGAAAGGGAGCACGAGGAAGACCATTACATTCCTCGAGAGCAATGTACAGCATGGGAGCCATGCGCCTCCGCACCCGCTATGTACCATGATCACCCACTGAGGCCAGAGCCTCGGGTAAATGCCACCAACCTTGACAGAGGGAAGCAACCTATTGAGATCTCGGATCATCGAGACTAGGGTAAGTGCATAGGAGAGGCATCCAGGCCTCCTAGGCTTAGGATGGTAGAAAAAATTGACCTAGCAGTCGCTAGACATGCCACCCACCAAGCGTAGATCATGCGGCTTGAGCAAGACCAGCAGCAGCTAGAGCATCTATATCTCCTTAGAAAAGAGTGCATTCGATGCCAAACAGATGAGCTGCTCCATAACCTGGTGCCTGAGAGGGTTCCAACCCCTCACACCCAAAGAGAAGAACCGTATGAGAGGCATAATCCCTTGGTGCGAGATAGGTCTCCATGACCTTACCAAGTGCTGCCTCCGAGACCTCCTAGACCTGAGCGGGAGGCCACTCCCTGGAACAATGATGGGTACCCTCCGTGGGGACCCACCCAGGGTCATAGGTCTCATCCAGAGACTCCTCAAGAAGCTTACGAGGAATATGAACAAGAAGAAGAACGGGCTGAAACACCCTACCAAGGTGGAGGGGTTGCCATCCAACCACCCCTCTATAGGCCTCAAGTCTCCCACAACCTACAACGGGAGCAAACTAAAGAAGAAGAGATTAAATCTTTAGATGCATATAAAGCGCTACTAGAGCATTTGGAGTCTATGGAGACCAAAACTTTTGGGCCCCAAAAGCCCACTTTACGCCAACTCCGTAGTCATCCTGTGCATCCGTCCGTGCTAGCACCCCCTTACCCTGAACACTTTAAGCTGCCTCAATTGGCAACCTTTAGAGGTGAGGAGGATGCTCAAGAGCATGTGATGAGATTCTTGAGCCAATGCTTTGGTATTCAGGACAATGATGCTTTGTTATTAAGAACGTTTATAACCACATTCGTAGGCCCTACTTTGGATTGGTTTACTCAGTTACCAAAGCACAACATTAACAACTTAGATCAGTTAGTGGATGCGTTCCTCGAACGCTTCGCCTTCAACACCAAGAAGAAGGCGTCACTAAGTGACTTAGCCAGCCTTAAGCAGTATGAGGAGGAAACCATGGTGGCCTATGGGAATCGATGGAGGACCTTGCTTTCAAAGCTGCCCTACCTTCCCCCTATGTTCGACCTCACTCAAATGTTCTCAAAGAGCTATTTGAGATCGATCTCTGTGCTATTGCAGCTACAGCAATATGCCACCTTGGAAGAAGCTCTGGCACAAGCCAAGATCATTGAAGAGATCAAGATACAGGATGGTGAGATAGCCAAACCTAAGAAGAAAGAATGGAACAAGAACACAAAAATAGGGACTATGCAACAGAAACCCATCATGGTCAACCAAGTTGCTATCAATGTCCCTAAGCCTGCACAAGCAACACAGCCTCAAAAGGCTAACTATTAGGCAGTGCCTCCTAACAACTATGACAGAGAAAATTAGAGGCAAGAACAGAGTTAGTAGCGTCACCCTAGGCGACAATTCACACCCTACACAGAGTCCAGGGACTCCCTGTTTGACCACCTATTAGCGAAAAATTTGATCAACCTACCAGAGGTTCAAACCATAGACCCCAATGCTCCCAAGCCTAAGGGGTACAGGGAGGACTTGTACTGTAGGTTCCATAGATGACAGGGACATGACCTAAATGCCTACTGGAAGTTTAAGGGTTTGGTGCAAGACCTAATTGATAACAAGACCCTAGCGGTAGATAATCCCGTGGCACCAAGCAATCAACAAATGGGGGTCTTTAAAGACCCCTTGCCTACTCATGCTCCGTAGGAAAAGACCCTACAAGTTAATGAGGTCAAACATAACTGCCCCATGCAAGGGTATGTAGGGATGATCAGTATAGTGACTCGAAATAGGAGGTACCCGAGCACAAATGCTCCTACGACAGCTGTAGGAGAGGTGCCAACAATGTCGCAACCACAACAACACCTTGCACAACCTCCTCTGCCTAAGTCGATGGCCACACTTTGGACCAAACTAACTCAGAGTTTGAGGACCACCTCGGCTAGGCTCTCCATATACGAGCTCATACAACAATCGACACCCCATCGAGAGGCTCTAATGGAGATATTGAAAGCCATCGAGTTGTAGCCCCATGAAACAAATTCTTTCAACAACTTCGTGGGACATGTCAAACGATGCACTGAGCCAGTCATCACATTTTGGGAAGACGAATTGAGATCAATGACTGATGACATGGCAGATCCACCCTTGCACATTATCGCGTGGGTCAATGGGATCCCATACAAGAGGGTGTTGATAGACACTGGCTCATCCAGTAATATCATCACAACTACGGCCCTAAAACATCTAAAGTTTCCCGCATCTCACATCACAACTTCCACCTACACTCTACGAGCATTCAATGATGCAATCTGCTCGATAGTTGGCACAATAGTCCTACCAATCCAAGTGGGACAAAAGACCATACCCACATTGTGCCACATATTGGAGGGTGAGATGGCCTACAACATCTTGTTGGGCCGGCCATGGATCAGGGACATGAAGTGTGTCCCTTCGATAGCTCACCAATGCTTAAAGTATACATTTGAAGGGGAGGTGCATGTAGTCTCGACGGACTTAGAACCCTTCAAGTATTGTAATGCGGTGCAGCTGATGCCGCAATTGACCCTGCCATCAATGCATTTGGATTTCTAGTTAAATCCATCTAAACAGGGTCCGATTCCGTAGGCATCCCCGTTAGCAAGTTCCTCAAAATCCCAGTCGGGTTCATCTTCATCGTCTGGACCTCCACCAACGACACCATCTTTGGGGGCCAAATAGAAGGACAAAGGGAAGAAACCCCTGGAAGAGGCAAAACCTTTGGAAGAGACACTGCCATCAGTATCAACTATCTCTACTAAGGAGATGCCTAACCGAATGGAAGTCGAGGCTCCTAGTTCACCCGACATGGAGTGGACTCAGGGAGAGCTTCCATTCCCTCCCCCTCAACCACCAACGATCACCATTGAAATGGCCAATACGGGCCTGGGGGAGTATCTGGTGTGGAATATTGTAGCAACGCCCGCACTAGAGTCCATGCAGGACATGGGGAGACCTCGCCTTCCCATTGGCACTATTGTTCCCCTAGGCTACCCATCGAACCAGACAAATTTTGTGTATGGGGGCCTCGATCATGGCATTGCACCATGCACGCAAGAGGACGAAGATGAAGAGCCTTTTGCCAAAAATGTCAATTATTTGTCTAACCCGAACTTTGCTCTGAGATACCTTGGCCAATGCAATTGGCACGGATATGGGTTAGGCAGGTATGAGCAAGGGATACGTGTTCTTTGCCAACCAAGATACCAAATGCCATATGACAAGTCAAGAGTAGGGTTTAACCACCCCCTGCCCTTGGACATTTTTGTGGAGAACATGCAAGGCCTAGAGATAGGCAACAAGGGGGGATTGGCATCAGATCCTTATGCCAACCCTAACACAACCTATACATTGGGGGATTATCTCCCATGGTCGGCAACCACCCTTGTTAACCTCAATAACCCTTTCCCTTCGCTAGAGAGAGGAGAAAGCTCGAGAGCTCATTTTAAAGGAGGGTATAGATAGTGTCAAGAGGGATCTTCGGAGGATGAGTCAGAGTATGAACCAACATCATATGACCCCTTCAAATCAAATAGTGATCATTCACAAGTAGTCCCCATGAATGACTATCAAGAGAGCCTCTTGACAATGTTCCCTCTAGAGGCTCCAATCGAGCCAGTGCCACGTCAAGAGAATCGGGCCCCACTATAGAGAGTGAAACAACCATAATGGGGCCAGATCAATTTGCTCAAGCAGGATGAGCCTGTCATACCTCAAACAGTTGTCAGAGCCAATGAGGGCTTTTGGATCTCCGATAGTGATTACGAAGATGAAACATAAATGACATATCTTAATCACATGCGGTAGATGCAACATCGATACCCCTTGGAGATTAACAACATATTTGAATAGTTGAACATAGTGCCAGGGCATGAGTGGTACGTAGACCCAGCGGGGTGGGACCAAGTGTTGGATCTGCCGCTTTAGGTATACGAAGAGCACCTTCCACCCCGAGACCCTAGAGTGATATCAGTGTCGAGGGTAGACCCTATCCTCCTATCAGCACATAGGGTCGATCCATTCATGCCAATACCTCTAGAGCCAGATTCGGAGCACAGGAATCATCTAGAATGTTCACGTCACCACACCCATGGTAATGGAGACCAAAATCATTTCATCAACATGATATCCATTGACTTAACCGCCCCCATCCACAACCTGATCGATCCGGCATAGTCATTGTATCTAGACATAGATGCCATAGACTGGGATCGCATCAATTCACCACCATCCCCATCAGAGTATTGGCATTTTGATGAAATGCTTCATTTTACCCCTGGGTCAACTCAGGATATCTTCCATGCTGAAGAGGAACCCAAGGTTCCTAATGATGATATTAACTCAGAAAATGATATCCATTTGATCCCAACTCCACACCAGTTGGAGGACGGATCCCACATGTCGGTCGAGGAGATGAATGACGTAGACATTGGCTCAGATCCAATGAATCCATAGATTATCAAGCTGGGGGTAAGTCTAACCCCCAAAGAGAAAGCCGACTACATTGCCCTTCTCAAAGCGAAGAAGGAGGTTTTTGCATGGTCATACAAAGATATGTCGGGGCTAGATCCACAACTAGTCATGCATAACCTAACGCTTGATCCGACAGTCAAGCCAGTTAAGCAAAAACTATGCAAGATGCACCCAACAGTGGCCTTGATGGTCAAAGATGAATTGCAAAAGTTGTTGGATGCATAATTTGTCATCTACATGGATTACCCACCATGGTTGTCCAACATGGTGCCCATAAAAAATCCCGATGGGAGGATTTGCATATGCACTAATTTTTGAGATCTAAACAAAGCAAGTCCTAAGGATGATTTCCCCTTGCCGAGCATCGACACCTTGGTAGATGCTACAACAGGTCACGAAATGCTTTTCCTCATGGATGGTTTCTTAGTATACAATCATATTTGTATCAATCTTGAGGACCAGCTAAAAATGGCGTTTACAACGCCTTGGGGGACATTTTTTTACAAGGTCATGCATTTTGGCCTTAAAAATGCTAGCACCACCTACCAACGTGCCATGACGTACATATTCCATGATTACATGCATAAAACTTTGGAAAATTACATGGATGATTTGTTGGCCAAATATCTTTTGCACCCAGATCATATCGATGACTTAAGCAAGATCCTCGATCGCCTCATGGAACATAAAGTTACACTAAATCCCAAGAAGTGTGTCTTTGGCATCGCATCTAGAAAACTCTTGGGTTTCATAGTCTCAAAGCGAGGCATTGAGGTGGACCCAAAAAAGTTCAAGGCAATCCTTGAAATGCTTCCCTCAACCACCATCAAGCAGCTCAAAAGCCTGTAGGGAAAGGTCACGTCGATCAAGCACTTCATAGCGCAGCTATCTGACAAGTGCCAACCCATGAACAAATTATTGCACAAGGGGGTAGCATTTCACTAGGATGATGAGTGCCAGTCAGCCTTTGACAACATTAAACAATACTTGGCTTCGTTGCCAGTATTGGCACCACCTAGACTAGGAGTGTCATTCTACTTATACATCTCAGCTACTGAGGTGGCACTAGGCACCATGCTAGCCTAGAAAAATGAACTTCACAAAGAACAAGCTACGTACTATCTTAGCCGCACCCTGGTAAGTTATGAACTTAACTATGCATACATTGAGAAAATCTACTTGGCAGTGGTGTTTGCTACCAAAAAGCTATGCCATTACATGTTGAGAAATAAGATGTATGTTGTGTCTAAGGAGAATCCATTGCAATACATGATGAGTCATACTTATCATAGTAGTCGCACGACAAAATGTATCATGTTGTTAATAGAATTTGACATAGAGTCTATTGGACAGAAATCCATAAAAGGTTAGGTCATAGCCGATCAACTAGTAGAGGCTCCTCTCGAAGACAATCAACCTCTGGTCATAGAACTACCCGATGATGGGATCTTCCATGTCTCAGAATCACCAAATTTTGATGAGCCTAAGTCACAGGCCGACATAACCTTGTTTTTTGATGGTTCCAAATGTGAGCAAGGTGGTAGCACAGGAATAGTATTCTTCACACTACAGGGCACTCCAATGCCTCTGTCATTCAAATTAAATTTCCAATGCACCAACAACAATGAAAAGTATGAAGCCTTGCTCATAGGTCTTTAGACAATGATCACCATGAACATTAAATGATTGAATATCTTTGGGGATTCGTTGTTAATCGTCAACCAAGTCAAAGGGGTATTCCAATGTAAATGCCCAGTTTTGCAGGCCTACCTTGTGTACAAATTCTTGGCAAAGCTTGAATGGTATGACATCGAGGCACTCCCTCGGTCATCAAATCATTTTGCGGACACTATGGCCTCTTTGGGGTCACTAATCTCGTAAGACATTTTTGGTGATATGACCACCATTCAAGTCAAAACACTATCGCAATCCGTGATGGAGCGTGCAAGTTCTGACTTAACACTAGGAATCCACATGATCCAGATTGAACCTCCTTAGGATAGGTTCTCTTGAATCCATGATCATCTGAAACATGCCAACTGGGGGTCCTTGTTCTCCCCTACTCCCCTTAATAGCAACACAACGCTATTATTACAAGTTCTCTCCTACTCAACTTTTGCTAGGGATGAACTTCGAGAGGGACTGGCTGTTCATAACATCGAGGCTTCTGATCAGCAGGATTGATATTCACCCATAAGGGACTACCTCAAGTTAGGTAACCTCCCACTTGGATTGACACATGTCACAAAACATGCATTCAAATAGAAAGCGGCAAAGCATGTCTTGTTAGGAGACATTTTGTACCATCACAGCTATGAAGGGATCCTCCTTCGGTGCTTGGACCAACAAGAGTCCACTTGGGTGATCGCCCAAGCGCACAATGGTACATGCGGTGGTCACTTTAGTGGTATGGCCATCGCAAAGTGCATTCTTCACATGGGCTATTATTGGCCATATTTAGAGCGAGATTGTTGTGTGTATGTCAAGAAGTGCATGAAGTGTCAACACCATGCTAATTTGACACACGTACCTTCCCAGGCCTTGTAGCCGATCCATTCAGCTTGGCCATTTTTCTAGTGGGGCCTAGATCTAATCAGAAATATCTCCCCTATGTTGTCAAGTCGTCACATATTTATCATCATGGCCACAAAATACTTCACCAAGTGGGTGGAAGAAGTTTTGTTTACCTCTACGACTGGAACCCACATTGCGGAGTTTATCTTGCATAACATCATATGTCATTTTGGTATTCCATCCAAGATCATTTCTAATAATGGGATGTCATTCAAAAACAAATATGTACATACTTTGACCACAAGGTACACAATTCAGCACAATTTTTATACACCCTATTAGCCGTAGGCAAATGGGAAAGCAGAGGCATCAAACAAAACGCTAGTTGCCATCCTTAAAAATATAGTTGTAGATAGTCATAAGGATTGGCACATTCAGATCCCACTTGCCTTATGGGATTATTGCACTAGCATTCGGATGCCCACTGGGGCAACTCCATTTTTTCTCGTGTATGGCTTCAAGGTTGTCATGCCTCTCTAGTTGGAAATTCCTTCCCTACGCATATCAATGCAAGAGTTCATCAATGATGATACTACGTGGCAGGCCCGGTTAGACCAGCTTACGTTGCTTGATGAATGACACGTTAATGCTCTTGAGCATTTATGTATCTATTAAGAGCGACTTAAGAAAGCATACAACATGAAAGTTCACTTGAGGGACTTTCAGGTCGGTGACTTGGTCTTGAAATAAAACCAATAGAACTCTAGTTTGCCGTCCCATTTAAGGGATAAATTCATGGCAAACTAGTTAGGTCCCTATGTAATTGATAGCAAAATAGGACCTGGAACATACCAACTACCCTCTCTTGATGGAATAAAGGAACTAGAACCCTTGAAAATCAGTCATTTGTGGCCATTCCATGTTTAGAAGAGCCATAGCCCAAACAAAATGCTCCAAGGATTTTTGTAATCGCTTGGTCAATCCCCAAAATGCTCCAAGGATTTTTGTAATCGCTTGGTCAATCCCCAAAATGCTCCAAGGATTTTCGTAATCGCTTGGTCAATCCCCAAAATGCTCCAAGGATTTTCATAATTGCTTGGTCAATCCCCAAAATGCTCCAAGGATTTTCGTAATCGCTTGGTCAACCCCAAAATGCTCCAAGGATTTTTGTAATCGCTTGGTCAATCCCCAAAATGCTCCAAGGATTTTCGTAATCTCTTGGTCAATCCCCAAAATGCTCCAAGGATTTTCGTAATCACTTGGTCAATCCCCAAAATGCTCCAAGGATTTTCGTAATCACTTGGTCAATCCCCAAAATGCTCCAAGGATTTTCGTAATCACTTGGTCAATCCCCAAAATGCTCCAAGGATTTTTGTAATCGCTTGGTCAATCCCCAAAATGCTCCAAGGATTTCCATAATCACTTGGTCAATCCCCAAAATGCTCCAAGGATTTATGTAATCGATTGGTCAATCCCAAAAATGCTCCAAGGATTTTCATAATCACTTGGTCAATCCCCAAAATGCTCCAAGGATTCCCATAAATGCTTGGTCAACCACAAAATGCTCCAAGGATTTACGTAATCACTTGGTCAATCCCCAAAACTCTCCAAGGATTCCACCAATCTCTTGGTCAACCCCAAAAGGCTCCAACAATTGATATTCTCACGATGACACTGAGAGGGGGGGTGAATCAGTGTAGCTAAAAATCTGATCTGCAATCCTTAAAACTGAAGCAAAGAGAACTAGAAAATAGATAAAGCAATAATCACAAGAGAGCACACCACAACACACAATGTAACGAGGTTCACCAAATTGGCTACTCCTCAAAAATGACTGCTTGGACTTCTATCCAAATCCAGCCTTTGCAAAACACCAATTTTACAAACACTTTACCAGCACCCACTGGAAGGAGCACCAACCCCTTGTTTTTTTGCTGCAACAGATAGGAGCACCAACCCCTAATGCCAAGCACCAACTTGGACTACAATTTTGATTTAATTTAGTGACATAAAAATGCCTTTCGTTGTTTACATGACCCTGATTGGTCTGTAATTAAATAAAATTGATTCAACTCTGCACACTCTCACGGCTCTGCTTATTTCTCTCTCGGCCCTCTTCTAACCCTCTTTGCGTAGCAAATTCTCACTTACAACAGCAACTATAATCTGTTTGTGACTGTCCTTTTATATTCCTTTTTCACCTTGAGACTATTCATCTTCTGTCGCTTTTGCAATCCTGCATGCAGTCTATTAATATTCTTTTCTGCCACTTGTCAACTGTAACTGCCTTTTTCTGTAACTCCTTTCGAATATATATAAAGGGCATTTTGTCGAACACGTTACATGCAACAAATACCTTTACTATGACTGTTCATCTTCTTGGTCATGACTGTTCGAGTTCTTTTCTATGCGTGCATGCATTTTTCGATTCTACTTATGCGACTGTTAGAATTCTTTTTCTATCCGTGCATGCCTTTTTCAATTCTACTTATGCGACTGTTCGAATTCTTTTTCTATCCGTGCATGCCTTTTTCAATTCTACTTATGCGACTATTTTTCAAAAAAGCTGCATGATTTCTAACTATCACTGCACTTGTAACTATCGCACAGACTCCAGTTAACTCTTCTTATTTTGGCTCCCTGCTTTTCCTCTACCACTGCCCCTTTAACTATAGTTCTGTTCTAGTTAACTGTCTGTTATCATGCTGTAGCGACCTGTCACGAAATCGTGACACTTTTGTCTCTTTCTGCCCTTCTCGCCTTTTACCCGCAAAAATATAGCATGTCACGAAATCGCGACATTCTTGGCCTCCTTGTTCACCTCCTGTCTTGCCACCACGAAAACTAGACATGTCATGAAATCGTGACATTATTCGCTTTCGTACACTCTACTTGGCTTGCTCTAGCGAAAACCAGACATGTCACGAAATCGTGACACTTTCGCCTTCTCGCTACTCTTCTTGGCTTGCTCTAGCGAAATCCAGACATGTCGCGAAATCGTGACATCTTTCTCTACCTTGTGCCTTTTTTGCCTTCCGCCTGCAAAAATGGAACATGTCACAAAATCGTGACATCTTTCTCATCCGTACACTCTTCTCCACAAGCCCCAGCAAAAACCTGACATGTCACGAAATCGTGACACTTTTTCTCCTTGGCGCTTCTTCTTCGAACCTGTCACGAAATCGTGACACTTTTTCTCCTTGGCGCTTCTTCTTCGAACCTGTCACGAAATCGTGACACTTTCTCTCCTTGGCGCTTCTTCTTTGAACCTGTCGTGAAATCGTGACACTTTCTCTCCTTGGCACTTTCTCTTCGAACCTGTCGTGAAATCGTGACACTTTCTCTCCTTGCTAGCTCTTTCTCTTCATCATGTCATGAAATCGTGACAGTCTTCCTTGCACTTTCTAAAGCATGTCACGAAATCACGACAGTCTTCCTTGCACTTCCTAAAGCATGTCACGAAATCATGACAGTCTTCCTTGCACTTCCTAAAGCATGTCACGAAATTGTGACAATTTTGCTTGCGCCTTCTCTCTCCTCGACCATGTCGCGAAATCGTGACAATTTTTCTTGCGCCTTCTATCTCCTGGTTCATGTCACGAAATCATGACAATTTTGCTTGTGCCTTCTCTCTCCTTGGCCATGTCATGAAATCGTGACAATTTTGCTTATGCCTTCTCTCTCCTGGTCCATGTCACGAAATCATGACAATTTTGCTTGCACCTCTCTCTTGGTCCATTTCATGAAATCATGACAATTTTGCTTGCGCCTTCTCTCTCCTCGTTCATGTCACGAAATCGTGACAATTTTGCTTGCGCCTTCTCTCTCCTCGTTCATGTCGCGAAATCATGACAATTTTGCTTGCGCCTTCTCTCTCCTCCGATATGTCATGAAATCGTGACGTTTTTCTTTCTGCCTTCTTTCTTCTCAATCTGTCGTGATATCGCGACGTGAAAACATGTCGCGATATCACGACAATTTTCTTACTTGTCTTTTTCTTGGATTTTTTGAATCGGGCCACTTCTGTCTTCTTGGAAATTCACTGTACATGTTCGATTGACCTCCGAACTCCCATCCACCTGCATCAACTGATCTATCTGTCTGTGTTGACAACAATGACAATACTTTTGCTGCACCTTGCTCAACAATCTCCCCCTTTGGAATTGTTGGCAACACTCATGCACTTTCCTGTAATTCTTCTCCCCCTTTGACAATAATACCAAAGGGCTGCTGTAGACTCCCCCTGAGTCTATGCACAACATTCTCAGATACACATTGTTATAGTTAGCAAAAATCATGAATATGAGTAAAACTATAAACATAGGCATAAATACTCCCCCTGAGAATGTGATCTCAATTGATAGTCAGTTCTTGGGAAATGTGACTACTCCCAACTTACTCCGAAGGTACTCAAAAACTTCCTTTGGCAATGGTTTTGTGAATATATCTGCTACTTGCTCTGTAGTCGGAACAAAATCCAATTTGACCTCACCTTCTGCAACTTTATCCTTCAAGAAGTGATACCGGATTGCAATATGTTTGGTTCGAGAATGCATAATCGGATTCTTTGATATGTTTATAGCATTGGTGTTATCACATTTAACTAAAATTGGCTCTTTGAAGTGAATACCAAGATCTTTTAGTGTTTGTCTCATCCATAATATCTGTGTATAGCATGTTGTTGCTGCAATGTATTCTCCCTCTGCTGTGGATAGAGAGACTGATTCTTGTTTCTTGCTGTGCCAAGCTACCAACCTATCTCCAAGATAAAATGCTCCTCCACTGGTACTCTTTCTGTCATCAATACATCCTGCCCAATCTGCATCAGAATATGCAATAAGAGTGAAGTCCTTACCTTTTGGGTACCACAACCCATACTCCATAGTACCCTTGAGGTACCTAAAAATCCTTTTTACCACTGTCACATGAGTCTCTTTGGGACTAGCCTGAAATCTTGCTACCATGCATACTGCCTGTAATATATCTGGTCTAGTGGTTGTCAAATACAATGAGCTTCCAATCATAGAACCTGTACATGGTTTGATCTACATCTGGAGATTTGTCATCCTTGCTCAACTTGCAACTTGTTGTCATGGGAGTGCTGACCAGTTTACTATCCTCCATTGTGAACTTTTTCAGCATTTCTTTCACATATTTTACTTGAGAGATAAAAATGCCCTTTTTACTTTGATTGACTTGCGATCCGAGGAAATAAGAAAGTTCACCAATCATTGACATCTCAAATTCTGTCTTCATTTTATTTGCTATGTCTCTACAATATTCATCCATGTTGCTGCCAAATATTATATCATCTACATAAACAACAAGTACAATAAGATGGCCATTCTCTATTTTGATATATAAATTGTTGTCCACCATACCTTTCTTGAACCCCTGTTTAATAAGATAGTTATCTAGCCTTGCATACCATGCTCTGGGTGCCTGTTTTAGACCATACAATGCTTTCTTTAACCTGCAAACAAAATCAGGATTGTCACCGAGTTGAAAGCCATCTGGCTGTTCAATGTAAACCTCTTCTTCCAGATTTCCATTCAAAAATGCTGATTTTACGTCCATTTGATATACTTTGAAGTTTTTATGGACTGCTAAAGCCAGAAACATTCTGATTGCTTCTAGTCTGGCTACTGGTGCAAAGGTTTCCTCAAAATCAATGCCTTCAACCTGAGCATAGCCTTTACAGACCAATCTTGCCTTATTTCTGACAACCTACCCGTCTTCATTTAATTTATTTCGAAAAATCCATTTAGTACCGATTATGTTTTTATTTGCTGGCCGTGGTACTAATTCCCAGGTTTTGTTTTTCTCAATCTGATCTAGTTCTTCATTAATTGCCTTCATCCAACTTTCATCTGTGCTTGCTTCAGCAATATTTTTGGGTTCAATGCTGGATAAAAGAGAGTAGTTCCGTACTACGGCTCTTCTTGTCTGAATACCAACTGTTGGGTCCCCAATAATATGTTCTCTGGGATGATTTTTCTGCTAGCTGCCTATTTTGAATTTCTTGTTCTCTTCTTCTTTTGAGTCAATTCTTAAATCATCTGGGTCAATTTTCTGATTTTCTTTTGTTTCCTTTTCTTCATCTCCTTCAATGACTTCTTCATAAATAGGGTAGTTTTCTTGATGAGTAATTTCTCGATTTCTACCTTCATCAACTTTAACATCTGCACTCTCCACAATTTTCTTTAGCCTCTTGTTGTAACATGTGTAGGCTTTGCTTTTTGTCGAGTAACCAAGAAAAATACCTTCGTCAGCTCTGTCTTTGAACTTACCGAGATTATCTTTAGTTCGTTTGATATAACACTTGCTGCCGAACACTTTGAAGTATCTTGTTGTTGCTTTCCTGCCGAACCACAACTCATAAGGTGTTTTGCTTTCATGCATCCTTAACATGCACCTGTTTTGAATGTAAACTATAGTATGTACTGCCTCTTTCTAGAATCTGTCAGCTGTTTTGTTCTCAGCCAACATTGTCCGTGCCATTTCTTGTATAGTCTTGTTCTTCCTTTCAACAACACCATTCTGATGAGGTGTCCTTGTTGCTGAAAATTGTCTTCTGATCCCATATTTTTGACAGTATTCTGCAAACTCCTCTGAGATAAACTCTCCTCCTCTGTCTGATCTTAGGCATTTAATTCTTTTTCCAATTTGATTCTCAACCTATTTTTTAAAAATCTTGAACATCTCGAAGGCATCTGATTTAAGCTTTAAAAATAGCACCCATGTCATTCTGGAGTAGTCATCTATGAACAACATAAAGTATTTGTCACCATTTATGCTTTGTGTTCTCATGGGTCCACATAAATCAGTATGTATCAGCTCTAACGGTTTCTTTGGTGAAGTATTCCTTTGCTTTAAATGTGGATCTGGTTTGCTTCCCTTTTTGACATGATGCACAGATGCTATTTACTGGTTTGCCAATAGTAGGTATATCTCTTACTGCTCTTTTTGAACTTATTTTTACCAGATTGTCAAAGCTAATATGACCGAGCCTCTTGTGCCACAACCAATTTTCATCTTCCTGTCCAATCAAGCATGATCCTTCTAAAGTTTCTGAGAGAGTATATATATTTCTAGAAGTCCTCGATCCAGTAGCTATCAGCTTCCCACTGTGTGCTTTTTTGACTTCACATCCCTATTTTTTAAAGATGACTTCATGACCTTTGTCACATATTTGACTTACGCTCAGTAAGTTGTGCTTCAAACCAACTACAAACAGAACTTCTTTGGAATTGATCTTTCCATCACTTATCTTGACTGATCCTTTGCCAACTATTTTGGCTCCATCATTATTTCCAAACTTTATAGAGCCCCCTTCATATTTCAGTAATTTTTCAATTTTTTGTTTATCTCCTGTCATGTGACTGGAGCATCCACTATCCAATATCCATGGTGTAGATTTGTTTTGTGCTTTGAATGCTGTCTCGTACAATCAAGGATTCCTTTTCTTCCTTGAGTTGCTCCTTTTCTTTCCATTCTGATTTGACCGTAGTTTTGGTCACTTGTTTAGACTTTTCTTTGTCAGTGTCTTGTACATGTTTATCTAGGAATTTTATGTTTTGCCTTAAACTGTTTGGTTGAGATCTTCTTCCCTGATATTTATTTTTTGCATATGTGCTTCTACAGTTTCTTGCAATGTGTCCAAAGTTATGACAATTATAGCATTCTACTGCATAATCCATCAAGGGTGAAAATACATTTCTACTGGAAAAATTTCTTTGTCCTATATTATAAATGCAGTCTGAAATCTTATGACCGTAAGTATTGCATTTAAAACAATAACCAGAAAAGGAATGATTGAACCTGGGAGTTGGTCTTTGCCAATTTGTAGTAGGAGCCACAAATTTTCTTCTCCTTTGATGTGTGACTTTTGTGAATCCCTCATTGTCAACAGTCTTCTCATGCCTGGCATTGTTGCTTTCTTTTGCAAGATTTATTTTTCTTTGGTCAACCTTGATCTTATCCTCTTTCTTTACTGGTTCTATAGTCATGGCCTTTGATCCACTTGATGATTCTCCTTCGACAAACCCCAAGCCAAACTTGATGCCTGTAGTCCTCTGACTATTTATAATCTTTTCAAGCTTTGTAGAACTTCCTTCAAGTTTGTGATAGCAACTCAATTTTTGATTCTTTTCTTCTAGCCGCATTCTTAAAACAACAATCTCTTCTTCTAGTTTTTTGCACTCATCTATTCTCATGGTTAATTGTACTTCAAGTTCTTCAGACATTTTTTTAAATTCTTTTGTCTAGTACTTTCAAACTATTTATTATGTCATTCGCATCCTCAAGCTTTCTTGAGACCTTATTGTTCTTTTTCCTTTCTGTCTTCAACTCTTTAAGTGCAGCAACCAACTCTCCTTCCAGATAAACTTCAACCTCATCCTTACTTTTTGTATCACCTTCCTATTTTTCTTCTATTTTTGCTTCTTCAAATGCCATGAACAGAGCTTCACCTATTTCTTCTTCAGAGTCTTCACCGAGCTTTCTTCAGAAGAGCTGACATTCTTGGATATGAAACTTTTTTTTTTGAAATTGCTTTTCCTAAAATTTGGTTTCTTCTTCCAGTCACTTCTTTCTTGGTGTGACCCTTCATCACTTTTGGTTTTCTCAATCATTGGACACTTAGCTGCAAAGTGACCGACCCCTCCATAATTGAAACACTTAAACGGTAACTTTCCTCTATACTTTCCTTTTCCCTTTGTAAGTTTTTGGACAAAGTTGGCTTTCGTTTCATCCGATGTCTCTTCATCCTCAGATTCTTGTTCAGCTTTTGTATTCTTGTGTGCTTTAAAAGCAGCTTCTCTGTCTATGGGCTTAGTTTGTCCTATTCTCATTTCGTATGCAGTCAAAGAACCATGCATCTCATCCATGCTAAAATTATTTAGATCTTTAGCCTCTTCTATTGCAGAAACTTTAGAATTAAATATTTTGTGAAGAGTTCTAAGTACCTTTTTCATGACAACCGCATCTTCGATCTCTTCGTCGAGTCCTCTGATTGCATTAATGACTCCATTGACTCTCAGCATATAGGCCTCTATGTTCTCATCGTCATTCATTTGTAATGCCTCAAACTGAGCTCGATGCGTTTGTAGCTTGGCTTCCTTGATCTTGCTGTCTCCTTCATGGATGCTCTTCAATTTGTCCCACATGTCTTTTGCCGATTTACAGCTCATGACCCTTATCAGTTCACTGTCTACTAGCCCACACATTATGGCATTCTTTGCTTTGGAGTTATTCTCAGATAGTTTCTTACCGGTAGTATCTGTTGGAGGAGTAGCGGGTACTGTGTATCCATTTTCTACTGAATCCCAAATGTCGTATCCTAACGCACTCAGATATGTCTACATCCTGAGTCTCCAGAATGAGTAATTAGTTCCATTGAATAAAGGAGCTTTGTTTGATGAAAATCCTTCATTACCTGCCATTGTGTTCCTTCCAAGATCACCTTAGCTGATTAAGCTTAGTTCAGGAACCTTGCTCTGATACCAATTGATATTCTCACAATGACACTGAGAGGGGGGTGAATCAGTGTAGCTAAAAATCTGATCTGCAATCCTTAAAACTGAAGCAAAGAGAACTAGAAAATAGATAAAGCAATAATCACAAGAGAGCACACCACAACACACAATGTAACGAGGTTCACCAAATTGGCTACTCCTCAAAAATGACTGCTTGGACTTCTATCCAAATCCAGCCTTTGCAAAACACCAATTTTACAAACACTTTACCAACACCCACTGGAAGGAGCACCAACCCCTTGTTTTTCTATTGCAATAGATAGGAGCACCAACCCCTAATGCCAAGCACCAACTTGGACTGCAATTCTGATTTAATTCAGTGACATAAAAATGCCTTCATTGTTTACATGACCCTGACTGGTCTGTAATTAAATAAAATTGATTCAACTCTGCACACTCTCACGGCTCTGCTTATTTCTCTCTCGGCCCTCTTCTAACCCTCTTTGCGTAGCAAATTCTCACTTACAGCAGCAACTATAATCTGTTTGTGACTATCCTTTTATATTCCTTTTTCACCTTGAGACTATTCGTCTTCTATCGCTTTTGCAATCTCGCATGCAGTCTATTAATATTATTTTCTGCCACTTGTCAACTGTAACTGCATTTTTCTGTAACTCCTTTCGAATATATATAAAGGGCATTTCGTCGAACATGTTACATGCAACAAATACCTTTACTATGACTGTTCGTCTTCTTGGTCATGACTGTTCGAGTTCTTTTCTATGCGTGCATGCATTTTTTGATTCTACTTATGCGACTGTTAGAATTCTTTTTCTATCCGTGCATGCCTTTTTCAATTCTACTTATGCGACTGTTCGAATTCTTTTTCTATCCGTGCATGCCTTTTTCAATTCTACTTATGCGACTATTTTTCAAAAAAGTTGCATGATTTCTAACTGTCACTGCACTTGTAACTGTCGCACAGACTCTAGTTAACTCTTCTTATTTTGGCTCCCTGCTTTTCCTCTACCACTGCCCCTTTAACTGTAGTTCTGTTCCAGTTAACTGTCTATTATCATGCTGTAGTGACCTGTCACGAAATCATGACACTTTTGTCTCTTTCTGCCCTTCTCGCCTTTTACCCACGAAAATACAGCATGTCACAAAATCATGACATTCTTGGCCTCCTTGTTCACCTCCTGTCTTGCCATCACGAAAACCAGACATGTCACGAAATTGTGACATTATTCACTTCCATACACTCTACTTGGCTTGCTCTAGCAAAAACCAGACATGTCACGAAATCGTGACACTTTTGCCTTCTCTCTACTCTTCTTGGCTTGCTCTAGCGAAATCCAGACATGTCACGAAATCGTGACATCTTTCTCTGCCTTGTGCCTTTTCTGCCTTCCGCCTGCGAAAATGGAACATGTCACAAAATCGTGACATCTTTCTCATCCGTACACTCTTCTCTGCAAGCCCCAGCGAAAACCTGACATGTCACGAAATCGTGACACTTTTTCTCATTGGCGCTTCTTCTTCGAACCTATCATGAAATCGTGACACTTTTTCTCCTTGGCGCTTCTTCTTCGAACCTGTCGTGAAATCGTGACACTTTCTCTCCTTGGTGCTTCTTCGAACCTGTCACGAAATCGTGACACTTTCTCTCCTTGGCGCTTCTTCTTCGAACCTGTCATGAAATCATGACACTTTCTCTCCTTGGCTCTTTCTCTTCATCATGTCGCGAAATCGTGACAGTCTTCCTTGCACTTTCTAAAGCATGTCGCGAAATCGTGACAGTCTTCCTTGCACTTCCTAAAGCATGTCACGAAATCGTGATAGTCTTCCTTGCACTTTCTAAAGCATGTCATGAAATCGTGACAATTTTGCTTGCACCTTCTCTCTCCTCAACCATGTCATGAAATCGTGACAATTTTTCTTGCGTCTTCTATCTCCTGGTTCATGTCGCGAAATCATGACAATTTTTCTTGCGCCTTCTCTCTCCTCATCCATGTCACGAAATCATGACAATTTTGCTTGCGCCTTCTCTCTCCTGGTTCATGTCACGAAATCATGACAATTTTGCTTGCGCCTTCTCTCTCCTGGTCCATGTCGTGAAATCATGACAATTTTGCTTGCGCCTTCTCTCTCCTCGTTCATGTCACGAAATCATGACAATTTTGCTTGTGTCTTCTCTCTCCTCGTTCATGTCACGAAATCGTGACAATATTGCTTACGCCTTCTCTCTCCTCCAATATGTCACGATATCATGACAGAAAACATGTCGCGATATCGCGATAGTTTTCTTACTTGTCTTTTTCTTGGATTTTTTGAATCTGGGCCACTTCTGTCTTCTTGGAAATTCACTGTACATGTTCTGACTGACCTCTGAACTCCTGTCCACTACATCAACTGATCTATCTGTCTGTGTTGACAACAATGACAATACTTTTGTTGCACCTTGCTCAACAACGATTCCCGCAATCGCTTGGTCAAAAACAAGAAAATTCAAAAACAATAAAATCATCAAAAATAACAAAATTTGCATCTCATTTCCATACATGCTCAAAATTGTCACAAAAATAAAGAGCTCCTTTTTTTTTTTTGCATATCATCTTCATATTCACACAAATCAATCCATCAAAAACACAAAAACATATAGTTGCATTACGCATCACACCCATACATTACATCTTTGTGGTCATAAAGGTCAAGGCACCATAGACTGTGATTACTTGGCAAAACCCTCATTTTCCACATTTCTTCGCTCTATAAACAATCCATCAAAAATAAATGCCAATCACATCTGTTCGCCATACTATAGTCAATGGTCTTCTAATGTATCAAGAGTTTCTGTCATTCAACTGTCAATAGATTTCTAGCCATGCGTTGTACCAAGTTAGATAGATTTTATGAAGGTAGAGTTTTACTTGGCTTACACCTTGTTACGTAGCATCCCAGCACAAATTAAAACACATAAAACATTCCCAAGTTGTGTGAACGAAAGATGAAACCTGCAAAGCAATCCAGGTCACCATAAGCGAAACGGTTATCTTGCTCATCCCCCTATGCGAATGACCTCAAGAATGCTAAGAGTTGGAAAAAGGACAAGCATCCTCCCTACCCAATTCCCCAAGAATCCCAAGTTCTCAAAAGTTGCAAAACATCAACAATTTGCAAACATCAAAAATCCAAATTTTGACATCACAACCAAAGTGCATACATCAATAAAAGAACATAAAATAGTGATTATCATCACTCCATATCCAAATCCCTTGCTCAAAAGAAAAAACAAAAATAAACAATGATTCTTATCACTACAAAAGAGCAAGTATCCCAATACAATTGAATAAAATAAGGGAGTCAAACTTGAATCCCTAGAACTCTCAGCATTCCAACAGGTCATGAGGCAAACCTCAATACCAGTTTGGTTGATAGCCTATCAGTCACTGGTGGTAAACCTCCCGCATGATGATATATCTGTCATATTAACTTGCATGCAAATCAATGTTTGCATGTGGATGAGATAGCTTATGGTATCCTAGATAGCATCACAGATTAATCTGACTAAATACAACAAAGGAGTTAGTGGGGATAATTAGGTGATCCTCAGTATAGGTTTGGTTGACACCCTATCTGGCATTGGTAGTATCCTGACAAACACCACATAAATGAACTCAATGGCACACATAGGGATGTGAAATAACTTTGTCCAAAACAAGTCTGATTCATACCTTGTTCAAAAGTATTGTGAGATAAAGTACAGTCATGGCTAGTTAGTTAAAACATCTGAGTCTTAGAAAACCTTAACTACATTTGAAACCAACTTGCTATATTTCATTCTCACCTTGTCATAAAAAAATAATAATAATCACAGATTCAACTCATTCATTCCATCTGCATATCATATAAATTTAAAAAAAAAAAAACATTTGCATTCCATCAAAACATAATACATCCATCAATATAAATTAACATGCATACATCCATATTCATCAATCATCATACATAACATCAAATCATGACACATGCATAAATAAAATAAAGTCATCTGTATATATCATCAAAAATGCCCACAGACTACAATGAACCGGTCCTGTGACACCGCAACAAAATCCAAAAGCTTGAAAACCCCCAAGCCTACGACGTCGGCCACCATGATCACATAGGATCGGTGTGACAGGAACTACCCCCCGTGGTGTGGGTCCTATGAGACCCCTCAGGGCAGCTACTGCTAGCCCCCACATCACGCCTACTCGAGCTCCCCTCATCCAATCACTTGCGCCGAGAGGATGCTGATTGCTCAGTCTCGTTCCCTCTCAAGCAATGCAATGATCCACCTCTACTGAATGTAGGAACCCACCTACCGAGGCAGCTAATCTCTACCTCTAGCTCCAACCGCTGTCACACCAAGTCCATCTCTTGCTGGCGATATGTAGCCAAGTTCTCATCGCATTGTGCCAAAGCACTATGCCTCTCTGTCAGTTGCGTTCGTAGGAGATCCCTCTCCCGTGCAACATCAGTGTCCCCATCCTACTGGTGGTGTGTGGCCCATGAATTTTCTTGCTCTGCCAGTTGCATGCGCAAGATATCCCTCTCCTGCAATGCATCCCCCAGCTCCTCATCGTGCCTTCATAGAAGCCCCTCCAATCATGCATTCTTAGTGCGTAACCTGGTCTTCGTGTCCTCTAAAACTACCTGAGGCATTGGCTTCTCTAGAATAGTAGCCTACTCTGGCTCCCACTACTCCATGATGTCCTGCATCTTTGGATACTATGGAACCCCAAGATACACATTCACATAATCCACCTCCACCATGTCTGCATCCTCTCGCGGAGATCCCCAATCATATCCTGGTGCCTTGACACCCTCCTCACCTACTGTTGCTACCTCCGTGCCTCCTAGTGGCCCCTCTCCCCGTCATCGCCATAGTATCCACCACTAGTCATACTCCGTAGTAGTCCTGATGTCATCCACGTGTGAGACATCAATCACTGCATCTGAATCCTCGCCCAGTGGCACGATGATCGATCGGTCCAGAGTCCTCTCGTCCCCCTAGCATCGATAGACCATGGGCTCACCAGGCAACCCTTGGCGCACCTCAAACTATTGTGTCACCCAGCTGGACAGTATCGATAGGGGTGCCAGAACACCTCCCTCGGAGAAAGCTGAGCGAAGGCATTGGCATAGTGCCCTATGACACCTACCCACCACCGACTTTTTCCCTGCTCCTTAGACCACCGCCATAGAGCCACGTAACCTATGTCCTTATCCATCATCTCCGCTTGAGTCATCCGTGGCAAACCAAAAGGCCTCTCCACTGCTATGTGCTGCCAAGCCCAGCTCTACAATAGATAGCTATAGATAATCACCTTTCACCTTTGGTAGCAAACCTTGTACAACTCACCATAGAGCTGTTCCAGCAGCATCTTTCCCCACCTCATGATCAACGATGCCTCCATTGGGAACTCCACCAACCGATAAACCACATCTAGTAGGTTCCATGAGAACCTCATGCTTGACGATTCAGGTAGTAGCATGTTAGAGATGAGGCCCATCAGTAATGTATGCCTCACTCCTAACACACCCCTTTCAAGCCACCATCGTGCTAGTATACCACCATTCTGGAAGTCACCCTCTACCTTCTCGACTGGGCTCTCCACATCCAGCTCCTCCCCATCCCCAAAGTAGCGTGTCAACACTGCTATCTGCTGATCCTACAGACATCGTCCTGATCGGTAGTCCATCTATCAAAATCCAAAGAATTCGATAGACATCCTCCAAGGTCACTGTCATCTCCCCTATTGGGATATGGAAGGTGTTGGTTCGGGGATCCCACAGGTTGATCAGGGCCATCAGATAGGCCCGATCCTCGACCACTGGCTTCAATCGAGCCACCTGCTTGAGCCCAAGGGCGTCAAGCCACTCCTAGTCAGCCATAGTTAGCACCTCATGCACTTTAGCAAAAGCAGTAGGCACACGATACCGGATCTTCACAACCTGCAAAAGAAAACCACACAAAAACATTAAAACTCATGAAAAACCGCATAAACAACAACATGAATATACAACACTACATCAAACAATGCACAGCTCAAAAAAAAAAACAACACAAACAACAACAAAATTAATTTGTCAGCCTAAAGTTTTTAACTTTAAATTGATAAATTAAACAAAAAAATCAAAATTCAAAACAAGTAATTTGTCAGCCTAAAGTTTTTAACTTTAAATTGATAAATTAAACAAAAAAATCAAAATTTAAAAACTTAATTTGTCAACCTAGGCTTTTGTACACTCAAATTGGTAAATTAAGTGAATAACAACAAAATTAGTAAAATTAATTTGTCAACATAGGGTTTTTAAACTCTTAACTGATAAATTAACCCCAAAAAACAATAAAACTCGACTAGGGTTAGCCTATGTTTTTAGCTAAGTTTCGATTTTGTTTTGTTAGCCTAAGGTTTCATTGGTTTACAAAAAAATGGACACAAACACACATGGTTCCACTAGGATTCCAACCTAAGTTTTAATGAAGCCATACAAAAAAGAATAAACGCATCCATTTCACTAAGGTTTTTATTTTTACATTTGAAACAAAATACACAAAAAGAGAAGTAAAAACAAATAAATTTGTGGCTTTAAAATTGTAATACAAACAAAATTAAAGCAATAACCGGGAGGATCACTTACGGGTATCGCTTCGGATCTGTCGCTCGATCCGGTTCATGCACTCATGATGTCAGGAGAAATTCGGCAATGCTGCTTCATAGAATTAACCTCCTCCTCCCCAGAGCTCCAAATTGCCAGAAAAAAAAAAGTGCAAATGAGCCCAAAACCTAGTTTTGGCCTTTAAATAGGCTTTTTGAGCCTGTAATCATTCCTCCCTAGGATGAGCGCTCTGGTTAGCGCTCGTTCCACCCTAGAATGAATACTACATAGGAATTTGTCCCACCCTAGAACGAATTCTGCACACAAATTTCAAAAACAACAAAAAAATGCACAAAAATACCCCAAAAGCAACAATAAAACTGTCCAATGCAGGTGCTTTTGCACTTGACATTCTAGGCATGCAAAACCAATATCGGGGTCACAAATCCTCACTATCCTACTCCCTAAGAAGGCTACCATAGCCGGAGCGCTCCACGGGAATATGGATCTTCGAGAATTTCATCCCCACACAAAGTCGCAAAAAGGGTCAAAACCCACCCAAAAATAGCAATAGAGTTGCCGAACGAAGGAGCCATCACGCCTGACCTTCTTGGCATTCAAAAAATATGTTGGGGTTACAAATTGTCACCATCCTACTCCCTAAGAAGGCCACCATGGCAGGACCGCTCCACGGGAAGACTGATTTTTGACAATTTTAGCTCAAAAAAACATCACCAAAAGGGTTCACACCCACCAAAAATAGGTCAAAATGTCATAAAACTGCACACACATTCAAATATAAACCTCTGTAGGCACCCTTGCACAAGTCATCTTGGGTCAAATGACTCGTCGCTTTTCTCATTCAGGTCATTCCCTCATCGATTCATCACTTGAGGGGGTAGTCACACTTAGTCACCAATCAAAAAATACACACCCAATCATAGAAACAACATGCATTCAAAGAATCATTGGAAAAGAAAAATAAGCAATAATCACAAACTGATCAAATGCTTGGCATTCATGAATCATGAACTCAAGGTTCCCACGAATAAAAGGTTGTGCCCTTTGCCTATTCATGACTGATCAATGTCCAAGCTCAAGTAACACCTCACCGAAAAAGGTTAACACTTGAACTGAGTTCCTTCGCTCGTCAGAAGCAAGGATTAAAAAATGCATGCCCTTTCCATACTTAGGGCATCAAAAGTTGGTTAGGTTACTAGAAATCCTAATCATTAGTGCTTTGGTTATCTATTTTTGCTTGGCGTTGTGCCTTACATAGCGCATCCCAAAAAGGGGCATCTATAGATACCAAAACAACACTAATAGGATTATGTGACTGCAAACACTAATTGCATTGACATACACAGCCCCAAGGGCAGCCCCCAGAGGTTAAACAGTGGTCCTAACCACTCTCATAGCAGTTTTGGAAGGTCAAAAATCATTTTGGCACCTTTAGGCACTTTGCTCAGCATCTATTCCACCCAGGGACAAATTCAAATTGGGATTCACCCCACCCAGGGACGAATTCAAAATTTGCTCTTGGGTGGGGCGAATTGCAGGTTTTATGGGAAAAAATTCAAATCTTGGCAAATGGCAGCTCAGATCCACCACTTAACACTTCCTTCATTGCATGGGAGTGTGGGTGACCGTTTTCGAGCATTAGAGGTTGTTACAAGGGCATTCATGAAGTCCTTATTCAAGGAGGGACCTCCTTCCCCCTGGGAAGGCATGATTGCCAAGTGGCACCTCTGCATGCCCAATTTAAGAGACCTCCAGGTCTATAAATTGGTGAATTTATTCACCCAAAAATGGAGAGGAAGAAGAATTTTAAGCAACAAAGTGCTGCCATTTTATTTCCCCATACATCGTTAGTTGATTTGTGCCTTTCACATCCGTGATCTCTTTTAGAGAGGAGGTCATTGGGTGATCATTGGAAGGTCAAATATTGAGCCCAAAACCCGACATTTGGCCATAGAATACCACCCAATTTCCCGACAACACATTACAAGAGATTTTGGACCCATCCCAAGTGGATTGGTGCCGAAATCAGGTTCCAACGGTGGGCGGCCTACCCGGGCGCCCCCGCACTACTGCAAGCCTAATCGTCCCTTTTAGGAACGATTAGGAATTCATGGTAGATTGTTCTCTCTATCATTTTTTTATCTTGCATTTCATCTTATGCTGCTTAGACAGTTCACAATTTTGATTTCGTAATATTTTCAGCAAATCTTATCATGTTTTATCATTTTTTGTCTTTACTAACTTGCAAGTAGCATCATAAAATTCTCATTAATGGAGGCCAAATTGGGAAAATATGACCATCCGGGTCTTCCCAAAATACCCCCAATTAGCTAACCCCAAGTTTGTAGGTCTTTTGGAGCTTTCTAAGCAAGACATTTGGGACAGTACCTTTTCGGCATTTAGTTGCAGGTAAATTCGTCCTGCCCTGGAGTGAATTCAAATCGATGAGGAATTTCTTGATTGTTATTTTTGCAATGCCTTCATGGTGATGTTTCTATGCCCTTGTCAAATTTTTAGATCATTTGGATATATTTTAGTCATAGTTTAATTCATTTTCTCATTCGCTTATCGTAGGCTTGGGGATTGCATGCTTTGTTTTATCCGTAGGTGCTACTAACTGTTTCTTGTTCCTTTGAACACAAGGTTTGGACATTGGAGGAGAAGCAAGGAATCTACACTCGTATACACAAGTGGTGGTGATGTTTTGGTCCGCCCATATTATATGTGGGCACGTGGAAGAGGGATGGCTATCCATGGATGTAACCAAGAGACGAGTCTAACGCTCCTCGCCCCTAAAAAGGGAGGAGGTGAATTGTAACCAAATTTTGAAATACACCAATAAAATAAAAGGGCTATTTGTTTCATTTGGGTTTCAATTTGTTTATGCTTTCTCCATTTTACGTGTTTTTAATTTGTAGTGTTAAGTTTAGTTTCATTCTTGCATCGTACTTGGAGTTTTTCCCTTTTTGTTTTCGTATCCTCGTGCTTTCACCAAGAACTTGCCCAAAATTGCTCTAGCAAGCTCACCAAGAACTTGCCCAAAATCTGCTTCAGCAAGCTCACCAAGAACTTGCCCAAAATATGCTCTAGCAAGCTCACTAAGAACTTGCCCAAAATTTGCTTCAGCAAGCTCACCAAGAACTTGCCCAAAATATGCTCTAGCAAGCTCACCAAGAACTTGCCCAAAATATGCTCTAGCAAGCTCACCAAGAACTTGCCCAAAATCTACTCTAACAAGCTCACTAAGAACTTGCTCAAAGTCTCTAACAAGCTCACCAAGAACTTGCTCAAAATATGCTCTAACAAGCTCACCAAGAACTTGCTCAAAATATGCTCAACAAGCTCACCAAGAACTTACTCAAAATATGCTCAACAAGCTCACCAAGAACTTGCTCAAAATATGCTCAACAAGCTCACTAAGAACTTGCTCAAATATTCTCAACAAGCTCACCAAGAACTTGCTCAAAATATGCTCAACAAGCTCACCAAGAACTTGCTCAAAATATGCTCAACAAGCTCACCAAGAACTTGCTCAAAATCTGCTCAACAAACTATCCACAAATCTATCCCAAAATCCTTCTCAAAGGCTCAATCAATCATACACAAAAATTGCCACAAATCTATCCACAAATCTATCCCAAAAGCCTTCTCAAAGGCTCAACCAATCATGCTCAAGTAGCACTCAAATCTCATCCACAAATCTATGAAGGCAAGGCTCAATGATGAATTCAACAATGAATGGCAATGCACTCTACAATGGATGACAACAATGATCCACAATGATCTCAACTCAAATCAATATCAACTCAACTCAAGTCTTATAGAAGCATAAAGAGAATTGTTAGAGACTCAATATGTTCTAATCTCAAAGCTCAATCTCAACTCAAATCAGAATTATAGAATTGTTTGTTTCATGGAACTTGAACAATCACCTCACACAATCACTTGACTAGGCTCAATCAACTCAACTCAACCAATCACCACAAGGGACAACTCTTTCTCACAAAACCCTAGTCCAAGCATGTATCAACCAACTCAAATGTTTCCAACAATGCTCAACCACAAATCTCACATAACAATGATACTCATGTTCTTTTCTAACTCAAGTTCTTTGCATAACCAATGGGCTTCAACAACTATGCTTATAAAACAAGGTTTAAACACAACTCTCAAACCAGAAAACCTTGAAGCATTCAACCAACCACTTTTGAAAAGGAAACCACAATCAATCCTTTTCTCTCCAATGATATTTCAGAAATCAACCACCATAAACAAAGTCAATGGAGAATATTGCTCATACCTTTTGATGCCTTATTGGATGTCCACTAAATCTGCCACACTCAACAAACTTCTTTTTCAACTTTCAACAAGGGTTAGAGATCATGATTAATATCACAACAATAATATCCAAATAACACCTTATCACTCCTACTCAATAAGATACAACATGTCCCCTCATGAAAGAATTAATCACCTTTGAAAAAGAACAAAACAACCTTCACTTTTGAAACCCTTTACAAAAATAGAAATATCTCTTTACATACACCTTATTTCTCCCTCTAAGCAAGTTAATCAAATAGCCCTCGAAATAAGCTTTCCAACGATATATAATATGATATACTTTCAAAAGGAGAAACACCAGAAATCTCTCTTTTTCTAAACATGCATCACAACCCTTATTCCTCCTAGGGCAACTTTAGAAAAAATAAAATATATTAAAAAAATTATTAACTTGCCTCTATCCCTGACGGGATTCGATCTCATGACGTCTCCTTGCTCAACACTTTAACCACAACCAACCTGCCATTGGGCCACACGCCCTCACGTGTCCAAAGGGACACGAACAAAAACTTATATCATAAACTTCTGCACCCTTCAAAAAACTTAACAATGCTTCGAGCGCTTCAACAAAGCAAATAACCATGGTGGGACTCGATCGTAGGACCTCCTGCGTAACACACAATGCATGAACCGCTAGGCCAAATATGCCTATGCATCTTATTAAACTCCATGAATGATTTTTCAATAGACCAAAGTCACACTTCTCTCTCTTTTCGCAATTCGTTCCCCAATCGAAGGCATTCAAAAAATAAGCGTTGGGAGTCATGAAGTCTAAGATTTTGTTGGCATATATATATGCCTTTCCTATTTATTTAGACATCAATACTATAAATTAATATAGCCTTTCCTCATTTATTTAGTCGATACTAAAATTAATATATTTAATTTTAAAATTTAAATTTAAATTTTAAATAATTTAAAATTTAAACTAAATATTTAAAATTAAATATCTCCATCACCGGGGCACATTTTTTGATGAAACGAAAAGCCAATATGGGTTTTAAGAAAAACCCATTTCAAATATACCATCCATAGTTTTAAATAAAACCTTTTATTTTGCCTACCTTGGTTTTCACAAAAACCCTGTATATATCCATGCTCTCCAAAATATCATAAATGCTTATTTATGAAATGCTTTGGCCACCAAAACTCAATGTGATCCATGTGACATCAATGAAAACATAAAATAACTCAAATTTCCAACAATATCCCCCTTTGTCATTGATGGCAACACCTCTAATGCAAAAACCACAATCACTGCAAAAACCATCTCTGAGAATCAAAGTTGCTCCCCCTGACTCAATACTCTCTATGGAGGCTGCTCCCCCTAACTCAATGCTCTCTTTGGAGGCTGCTCCCCCTAACTCAATGCTCTTCCCCTTACTCAAATCTCTCCCCCTTTGACATCAATGGCAAAAGGGACACCTATGGGGCTAAAAGATATGACTCTTAAGCTTAGCCCCCTCACCACCTTCTCTCTTGAGGTGATTAATTTTGGGGTGGGAGTACTTTTACTCCCATATTACATTGTTTCTTTCCTCTATCAACTTCCTTCCATATTTTTTTGATATCCTTCTCTTGATGAATTACTTGATCTTCTTGTCTTGAACCTGTTTGACCTTCTTGTCTTGAACCTGTTTGGAATTGAGTCCTACACCATTTTGCAATATGTCCAAAGTTATTGCAATTAAAACACTTGATATTGTAGCCTTTGGATGGTGCCCATATCCTGAATTCTTTCTTGAAATAATTTCCATATCCATTCCTTTCCTGAACCCTGTATTGTGAAGTTTTATTTTCATGATCATTATGACCATGACTTCTGAATTGTGTAGCTCTAAAACCAAAACCATGTTGCTCATTTTATTTGCACTGAGAAGCTCTATGACCAATCCTATTGCATAAGAAGCAATGTCCCTGAAAACCATACCTTCTTCCTTTGAAGTTTCTTCTAGAAAAATCAAACTTCTTTGATCCATGGATCCTACAGTGTATAGCCCTGTGTCCAAATCCATTACAAGAAAAACAATGTCCTTGAAAAGCCCTTTGTTCATGCCTTGGTTCCTCATACCTTTCTTGACCATTATCCTTATGATCATTTTCAACTTGTGCATTGCATCCTTGAACCTTCTTTGTAGTATCTAAATCCTCTTCCTTAGTTTCTTCCTTGCTTTCCTCTTCAAGAATTTCTTTTCCTTTTGAACTTGATTCACCTATCTCAAAACAAGATCCAAACTGAATATTAGGAGCCATAGGAACTTTGGAACTTTCTTCATAAAACTTAGGTGCTTCCTTGCTTTCATCTGTTAGAACTTCCTTTCCTTTTGAGTGTGATTCCCCAAACCTGAAATATGAGACCTTTGGTGCTTTGGGACCTTCCTCTTCTTTCTCTTCATTTGTGTCAAATAGCAAATTGGCACACATCTCTATAGCCTCTAAAATGCAAGTATCCATTTATGCTACTTCTTTTTCTTTGGGAACCGGTTCTTCCTTATAGATTTTTGAAACAAAGCCTCCTGATACAAATATAGGTCCTTGTGTGCTTATTTTTTATTTCCCTTCTTCATAACCAAGCCCTGTCTTTATAAATGGATCTCATTGTAAATCCAAAAATTATCCAGAGTTTTTGAATTCCTTTGAAATCGTGCTAACTCATTTATGTAGGTCCCCAAACATTTTTGATCTTCTTCTTCTAACTGATTACATATTTCTTTCTTCTCCTTCAATTTCTCAGAAATAGTGATGCCAAGCTCTTTTGTTTCTTGAAGCTCTTTTTCCAAATCTTGAATGTGTTGATTAAGCATCATTTTGACCTTTTCATTTTCATGAACCTTATTTTCAAGCCTTTTGATTTTCCTTTCCAATATCCTGATTTTATTCTCTTGTTTTGTGGATTCCTCTTCTTCATCATCACTACTACTAGAATTGTCACTAGAACTGTTGCTAGAACTATTACTGGAATTGCTACTTTCTTTTTCAAAAAATAAACTTTCCTTGTTGCAATTGTTGTAGTATGTGCAATCATCATCTATATGCCCAAAATATCTACATATGAAGCATTTTAGTATTCTTAGACCCTTCTTGTACCTATTTGCTTGCTCAATGGCTATGGCAAGCTCTTCATGTCTTTCTTCGATAGATATATCCTCTTCTTTAACTTCAATACCTAGGAATAGGTGTTCTTGCCTTTCTTCACTTATTCCAAAGAATGTACATTCTTCTTCATCTGACTGGTCTTCATTGTTGTGAACTGAACCATCACTTGCTTCTTCAATGTAGAAAGTTTTCTTTATCTTACGAAAACTTTTCTTCTTCTCATACCTATTTTGCTTGTATCTGTCATCTTTGTCATGCTTATGCTTTCCATCTTCTTTTCTTTTGTGACCCTACTTTTCATCATCACTATTTTCTTCATGTGGACACTTGTGTGCATAGTGACCAAAATCACCACACTTGTAGCATTTGAATTTCTTCATATCCCTATAATTTCTTAAGTCCTTTTTCCTTTTGATGAAGTTAGCTTCCTCATCATTATCTGAATCTCTATCTATCTCTGGAACTTTCCCTTTCTTTTTCTCTGAAGCCTTGAATGCAATCTCTTTTATTGGAACCTGATGCTTACTCACCCTCATCTCATAAGTTGTGAGAGTTCCTTGTAGTTCTTCCATTGTTAGCTTGTTGATATCCATTGTTTCTTCTATTGTTGAAACCTTTGCATCATACTTCATGGGAAGTGATCTCAAAACATTTTGAGTAACTTCTGATTCTTTCATCTCAAATCCTAGGCCTCTCATGGTGTTAGTAATCTCATCAACTCGAAGTAAAAACTTTGCAATATCTTCAGAATCTTCCATTTTCAATTCCTCAAATATTTTTCTATGAGTTTGTAGTTTTGCCAACTTTACCTTTGAATCTCCTTCATAAGTATTCCATAACTTGGTCCACATTTCATTAGCTGAATTACATACCATGACCTTTGCAAAATCTGTTTCACGTAGCCCACTCAAAATATAATTCATTGCCCTTGCATTGATCTCAACCAATTTCTTGATAGTCTTATCTACCTCGGGATCACCTTCAACCTTATACTCTTTTTCAACCATCTGCCATACCTCATATCCTTGTGATATCAAGTAGTTCTTCATTCTCATGCTCCAGAAAGCATAATTATTACCATCAAATAGTGGAGCCTTATTTGTAGATAATCCATTCTATGAAGCCATCTGTGTTCTTGTAGAATCTACCCTCAAGTTGTTAGCCTTTTCGAAGGAACCCGCTCTGATACCAATTGAAGAACACAAGCTTATACTGAGAGGGGGGTGAACAGTATAGCACCCACTTTTTACTTTCTTTCCAAACCAATATCAATTAGTGTCCTTAATTGCAATAACCAAATATAGCAGTGTGCATTAATGACATAGATAGCAATAGTAAACAAGTGCACAAATCACCACACACAATTGAGACACAAGATTTAACGTGGTTCCCCCAATGTGGGGTACTCCACAAGATAATATCCTTATAATATTTCACACAGAAATAAGGATCCTTATCCCAATACAAATGATTACTTTGATCTGCTCAAAGCTAGGCAATACACTGATCTGCTCAGGTAGGCAATCCACTGATCTACTTTAGCAAGCTCACCAAGAACTTGCCCAAAATGCTCTAGCAAGCTCACTAAGAACTTGCCCAAAATCTTGCTCAACAAGCTCACCAAGAACTTGCTCAAATTCTCTAGCAAGCTCACTAAGAACTTGCCCAAAATCTCACAAGCTCACCAAGAACTTCTCAAAATTCAACAAGCTCACCAAGAACTTGCTCAAAATCTACTCTAACAAGCTCACCAAGAACTTGCTCAAATCTGCTCTAACAAGCTCACCAAGAACTTGCTCAAAATCTGCTCTAACAAGCTCACCAAGAACTTGCTCAAAATCTGCTCAACAAGCTCACCAAGAACTTGCTCAAAATATTCTCAACAAGCTCACCAAGAACTTGCTCAAAAAATTCTCAACAAGCTCACCAAGAACTTGCTCAAAATATGCTCAACAAGCTCACTAAGAACTTGCTCAAAATCTGCTCAACAAGCTCACCAAGAACTTGCTCAAATTCTATCCACAAATCTATCCCAAAAGCCTTCTCAAAGGCTCAATCAATCATCCATAAAAACTACCACAAATCTTCCACAAATCTATCCCAAAAGCCTTCTCAAAGGCTCAACCAATCATGCTCAAGTAGCACTCAAATCTCATCCACAAATCTATGAAGGCAAGGCTCAATGATGAACTCAACAATGAATGGCAATGCACTCTACAATGGATGACAACAATGATCCACAATGATCTCAACTCAAATCAATCTCAACTCAACTCAAGTCTTATAGAAGCATAAAGAGAATTGTTAGAGACTCAATATGTTCTAATCTCAAAGCTCAATCTCAACTCAAATCAGAATTATAGAATAGTTTGTTTCATGGGACTTGAACAATCACCTCACACAATCACTTGACTAGGCTCAATCAACTCAACTCAACCAATCACCACAAGGGACAACTCTTTCTCACAAAACCCTAGTCCAAGCATGTATCAACCAACTCAAATGTTTCCAACAATGCTCAACCACAAATCTCACATAACAATGATACTCATGTTCTTTTCTAACTCAAGTTCTTTGCATAACCAATGGGCTTCAACAACTATGCTTATAAAACAAGGTTTAAACACAACTCTCAAACCAGAAAACCTTGAAGCATTCAACCAACCACTTTCAAAAAGGAAACCACAATCAATCCTTTTCTCTCCAATGATATTTTAGAAATCAACCACCATAAACAAAGTCAATGGAGAATATTGCTCATACCTTTTGATGCCTTATTGGATGTCCACTAAATCTGCCACACTCAACAAACTTCTTTTTCAACTTTCAACAAGGGTTAGAGATCATGATTAATATCACAACAATAATATCCAAATAACACCTTATCACTCCTACTCAATAAGATACAACATGTCCCCTCATGAAAGAATTAATCACCTTTGAAAAAGAACAAAACAACCTTCACTTTTGAAACCCTTTACAAAAATAGAAATATCTCTTTACATACACCTTATTTCTCCCTCTAAGCAAGTTAATCAAATAGCCCTCGAAATAAGATTTCCAACGATATATAATATGATATACTTTCAAAAGGAGAAACACCAAAAATCTCTCTTTTTCTAAACATGCATCACAACCCTTATTCCTCCTAGGGCAACTTTAGAAAAAATAAAATATATTAAAAAAATTATTAACTTGCCTCTATCCCTGACGGGATTCGATCTCGTGACATCTCCTTACTCAGCACTTTAACCACAGCCAACCTTCCATTGGGCCACACGCCCTCACGTGTCCAAAGGGACACGAACAAAAACTTATATCATAAACTTATGCACCCTTCGAAAAACTTAACAACGCTTCGAGCGCTTCAACAAAGCAAATAACCACGATGGGACTCGATCACAGGACCTCTTACATAACACACAATGCATGAACCACTAGGCCAAAGATGCCTATGCATCTTATTAAACTCCATGAATGATTTTTCAATAGACCAAAGTCACACTTCTCTCTCTTTTCGCAATTCGTTCCCCAATCGAAGGCATTCAAAAAATAAGCATTGGGAGTCATGAAGTCTAAGATTTTGTTGGCATATATATATGCCTTTCCTCTTTCTTTAGACATCAATACTATAAATTAATATAGCCTTTCCTCATTTCTTTAGTCGACACTAAAATTAATATATTTAATTTTAAAATTTAAATTTAAATTTTAAATAATTTAAAATTTAAACTAAATATTTAAAATTAAATATCTCCATCACCGAGGCACCTTTTTCGATGAAACGAAAAGCCAATATAGGTTTTAAGAAAAACCCATTTCAAATCTGCCATCCATGGTTTTAAATAAAACCTTTTATTTTGCCTACCTTGGTTTTCACAAAAACCCTATATATATCCATGCTCTCCAAAATATCATAAATGCTTATTTATGAAATGCTTTAGCCACCAAAACTCAATGTGATCCATGTGACATCAATGACAACATAAAATAACTCAAATTTCCAACAATCTCCCCCTTTGTCATTGATGGCAACACCTCTAATGCAAAAACCACAATCACTGCAAAAACCATCTCTGAGAATCAAAGTTGCTCCCCTGACTCAATACTCTCTATGGAGGCTGCTCCCCCTAACTCAATGCTCTCTTTGGAGGCTGCTCCCCCTAACTCAATGCTCTCCCCTTACTCAAATCTCTCCCCCTTTGACATCAATGGCAAAAGGGACACCTATGGGGCTAAAATATATGACTCTACTACCTCCCAACAACATCTCTCTTGGGGTGATAATTTTGGGGGGGGAGATTTTCTCACATCTTACATTATTTCTTTCCTCTATCAACTTCCTTCCATATTTTTATGATATCCTTCTCTTGATGAATTACTTGATCTTTTTTCTTGAACCTGTTTGACCTTCTTGTCTTGAACCTGTTTGGAATTGAGTCCTACACCATTTTGCAATATGTCCAAAGTTATTGCAATTAAAACACTTGATATTGTAGCCTTTGGATGGTGCCCATATCCTGAATTCTTTCTTGAAATAATTTCCATATCCATTCCTTTCTTGAACCCTGTATTGTGAAGTTCTATTTTCATGATCATTATGACCATGACTTCTGAATTGTGTAGCTCTAAAACCAAAACCATGTTGCTCATTTTCTTTGCACTGAGAAGCTCTATGACCAATCCTGTTGCATAAGAAGCAATGTCCCTGAAAACCATACCTTCTTCCTTTGAAGTTTCTTCTAGAAAAATCAAACTTCTTTGATCCATGGATCCTGCAGTGTATAGCCCTATGTCCAAATCCATTACAAGAAAAACAATGTCCTTGAAAAGCCCTTTGTTCATGCCTTGGTTCCTCATACCTTTCTTGACCATTATCCTTATGATCATTTTCAACTTGTGCATTGCATCCTTGAACCTTCTTTGTAGTATCTAAATCCTCTTCCTTAGTTTCTTCCTTGCTTTCCTCTTCAAGAATTTCTTTTCCTTTTGAACTTGATTCACCTATCTCAAAACAAGATCCAAACTGAATATTAGGAGCCATAGGAACTTTGGAACTTTCTTCATAAAACTTAGGTGCTTCCTTGCTTTCATCTGTTAGAACTTCCTTTCCTTTTGAGTGTGATTCCCCAAACCTGAAATATGAGACCTTTGGTGCTTTGGGACCTTCCTCTTCTTTCTCTTCATTTGTGTCAAATAGCAAATTGGCACACATCTCTATAGCCTCTGAAATGCAAGTATCCATTTATGCTGCTTCTTTTTCTTTGGGAACCAGTTATTCCTTATATATTTCTGAAACAAAGCCTCCTGATACAAATATAGGTCCTTGTGTGCTTATTTTTTATTTCCCTTCTTCATAACCAAGCCCTATATTTATAAATGGATCTCGTTGTAAATCCAAAAATTATCCAGAGTTTTTGAATTCCTTTGAAATCATGCTAACTCATTTATGTAGGTCCCCAAACATTTCTGATCTTCTTCTTCTAACTGATTACATCTTTCTTTCTTCTCCTTCAATTTCTCAAAAATAGTGATGCCAAGCTCTTTTGTTTCTTGAAGCTCTTTTTCCAAATCTTGAATGTGTTGATTAAGCATCATTTTGACATTTTCATTTTCATGAACCTTATTTTCAAGCCTTTTGATTTTCCTTTCCAATATCCTGATTTTATTCTCTTGTTTTGTGGATTCCTCTTCTTCATCATCACTACTGCTGGAATTATCACTAGAACTGCTACTAGAACTATTACTGGAACTGTTGCTTTCTTTTTCAACAAATAAACTTTCCTTGTTGCAATTGTTGTAGTATGTGCAATCATCATCTATATGCCCAAAATATCTACATATGAAGCATTTTAGTATTCTTAGACCCTTATTGTACCTATTTTCTTGCTCAATGGCTATGGCAAGCTCTTCATGTCTTTCTTCGATAGATATATCCTCTTATTTAACTTCAATACCTAGGAATAGGTGTTCTTGCATTTCTTCACTTATTCCAAAGAATGTACATTCTTCTTCATCTGACTGGTCTTCATTGCTGTGAACTGAACCATCACTTGCTTCTTCAATGTAGAAAGTTTTCTTTGTCTTACGAAAACTTTTCTTCTTCTCATACCTGTTTTGCTTGTATCTGTCATCTTTGTCATGCTTATGCTTTCCATCTTCTTTTCTTTTGTGACCCTACTTTTCATCATCACTATTTTCTTCATGTGGACACTTGTGTGCATAGTGACCAAAATCACCACACTTGTAGCATTTGAATTTCTTCATATCCCTGTAATTTCTTAAGTCCTTTTTCCTTTTGATGAAGTTAGCTTCCTCATCATTATCTGAATCTCTATCTATCTCTGGAACTTTCCCTTTATTTTTCTCTGAAGCCTTGAATGCAATCTCTTTTATTGGAACCTGATGCTTACTCACCCTCATCTCATAAGTTGTGAGAGTTCCTTGTAGTTCTTCCATTGTTAGCTTGTTGATATCCATTGTTTCTTCTATTGCTGAAACCTTTGCATCATACTTCATGGGAAGTGATCTCAAAACCTTTTGAGTAACTTTTGATTCTTTCATCTCAAATCCTAGGCCTCTCATGGTGTTAGTAATCTCATCAACTCAAAGTAAAAACTTTGCAATATCTTCAGAATCTTCCATTTTCAATTCCTCAAATATTTTTCTATGAGTTTGTAGTTTTGCCAACTTTACCTTGGAATCTCCTTCATAAGTATTCCACAACTTGGTCCACATTTCATTAGCTGAATTACATACCATGACCTTTGCAAAATTTGTTTCACGTAGCCCACTCAAAATACAATTCATTGCCCTTGCATTGATCTCAACCAATTTCTTGATAGTCTTATCTACCTCGGGATCACCTTCAACCTTATACTCTTTTTCAACCATCTGCCATACCTCATATCCTTGTGATATCAAGTAGTTCTTCATTCTCATGCTCTAGAAAGCATAATTATTACCATCAAATAGTGGAGCCTTATTTGTAGATAATCCATTCTGTGAAGCCATTTGTGTTCTTGTAGAATCTACCCTCAAGTTATTAGCCTTTCTAAAGGAACCCACTCTGATACCAATTGAAGAACACAAGCTTATAATGAGAGGGGGTGAACAATATAGCACCCACTTTTTACTTTCTTTCCAAACCAATATCAATTAGTGTCCTTAATTGCAATAACCAAATATAGCAGTGTGCATTAATGACATAGATAGCAATAGTAAACAAGTGCACAAATCACCACACACAATTGAGACACAAGATTTAACGTGGTTCCCCCAATGTGGGGTACTCCACAAGATAATATCCTTATAATATTTCACACAAAAATAAGGATCCTTATCCCAATACAAATGATTACTTTGATCTGCTCAAAGCTAGGCAATACACTGATCTACTCAGGTAGGCAATCCATTGATCTGCTTCAGCAAGCTCACCAAGAACTTGCCCAAAACTGCTCTAGCAAGCTCACTAAGAACTTGCCCAAATCTATCAATCTCACCAAGAACTTGCCCAAAATATGCTCTAGCAAGCTCACTAAGAACTTGCCCAAAATATGCTTCAGCAAGCTCACCAAGAACTTGCCCAAAATATGCTCTAGCAAGCTCACTAAGAACTTGCCCAAAATATGCTTCAACAAGCTCACCAAGAACTTGCTCAAATATGCTCTAACAATCTCACTAAGAACTTGCTCAAAATCTTCTCAACAAGCTCACCTAAGAACTTGCTCAAAATTCTCAACAATCTCACCTAAGAACTTGCTCAAAATCTTCTCAACAAGCTCACCTAAGAACTTGCTCAAAATCTGCTCAACAAGCTCACCAAGAACTTGCTCAAAATCTGCTCAACAAGCTCACTAAGAACTTGCTCAAAATATGCTCAACAAGCTCACCAAGAACTTGCTCAAATATTCTCACAAGTCCATAAAAAATTTCAAAACTTCTCAAAGCTCAATCAATCATCCACAAAATCTGTCCACAAATCTATCCCAAAAGCCTTCTCAAAGGCTCAACCAATCATGCTCAAGTAGCACTCAAATCTCATCCACAAATCTATGAAGGCAAGGCTCAATGATGAATTCAACAATGAATGGCAATGCACTCTACAATGGATGACAACAATGATCCACAATGATCTCAACTCAAATCAATCTCAACTCAACTCAAGTATTATAGAAGCATAAAGAGAATTGTTAGAGACTCAATATGTTCTAATCTCAAAGCTCAATCTCAACTCAAATCAGAATTATAGAATTGTTTGTTTCATGGGACTTGAACAATCACCTCACACAATCACTTGACTAGGCTCAATCAACTCAACTCAACCAATCACCACAAGGGACAACTCTTTCTCACAAAACCCTAGTCCAAGCATGTATCAACCAACTCAAATATTTCCAACAATGCTCAACCACAAATCTCACATAACAATGATACTCATGTTCTTTTCTAACTCAAGTTCTTTGCATAACCAATGGGCTTCAACAACTATGCTTATAAAACAAGGTTTAAACACAACTCTCAAACCAGAAAACCTTGAAGCATTCAACCAACCACTTTCGAAAAGGAAACCACAATCAATCCTTTTCTCTCCAATGATATTTCAGAAATCAACCACCATAAACAAAGTCAATGGAGAATATTGCTCATACCTTTTGATGCCTTATTGGATGTCCACTAAATCTGCCACACTCAACAAAATTCTTTTTCAACTTTCAACAAGGGTTAGAGATCATGATTAATATCACAACAATAATATCCAAATAACACCTTATCACTCCTACTCAATAAGATACAACATGTCCCCTCATGAAAGAATTAATCACCTTTGAAAAAGAACAAAACAACCTTCACTTTTGAAACCCTTTACAAAAATAGAAATATCTCTTTACATACACCTTATTTCTCCCTCTAAGCAAGTTAATCAAATAGCCCTCGAAATAAGCTTTCCAACGATATATAATATGATATACTTTCAAAAGGAGAAACACCAAAAATCTCTCTTTTTCTAAACATGCATCACAACCCTTATTCCTCCTAGGGCAACTTTAGAAAAAATAAAATATATTAAAAAAATTATTAACTTGCCTCTGTCCCTGATGGGATTCGATCTCGTGACGTCTCCTTGCTCAGTGCTTTAACCACAACCAGCATGTCATTGGGCCACACACCCTCACGTGTCCAAAGGGACACGAACAAAAACTTATATCATAAACTTTTGCACCCTTCAAAAAACTTAACAGTGCTTCGAGCGCTTCAACAAAGCAAATAACCACGGTGGGACTCGATCGTAGGACCTCCTACGTAACACACAGTGCACGAACCGCTAGGCCAAAGATGCCTATGCATCTTATTAAACTCCATGAACGATTTTTCAATAGACCAAAGTCACACTTCTCTCTCTTTTCGCAATTCGTTCCCCAATCGAAGGCATTCAAAAAATAAGCGTTGGGATTATGAAGTCTAAGATTTTGTTGGCATATATATATGCCTTTCCTCTTTCTTTAGACGTCAATACTATAAATTAATATAGCCTTTCCTCCTTTCTTTAGTCGGCGCTAAAATTAATATATTTAATTTTAAAATTTAAATTTAAATTTTAAATAATTTAAAATTTAAACTAAATATTTAAAAATAAATATCTCCATCATCGGGGCACCTTTTTCGATGAAACGAAAAGCCAACCTGGGTTTTAAGAAAAACCCATTTCAAATATGCCATCCATGGTTTTAAATAAAACCTTTTATTTTTCCTACCTTGGTTTTCACAAAAACCCTGTATATATCCATGCTCTCCAAAATATCATAAATGCTTATTTATGAAATGCTTTGGCCACCAAAACTCAATGTGATCCATGTGACATCAATGACAACATAAAATAACTCAAATTGCCAACAATATTAAACTTATAACTTCGTACATGATAAATTTATTGTCAACAGATGCTTCTTGCATTGTGTACTATGGTCTACAACTTTCTCTTATTCTTCTTACCCAACCATAGATATCGTTTAATGCTTTAGTTTTCTTCCCACTACATTAATATTTCCCACTATCAAGTAGCTGAGGGAAACACAGTTCCATCATATTTTTTATCAAAGAGGGAGAATATATAATGAGTTGCAGGTATATGTTACCTCAACACATGGACATCTATGGAGAGTTGAATACTTCACTACCCTAATGCATGTGCAACCACATGAAATGGATGTGTTAGATTTCACACCACATCATAATATTAATTAATATCATATTAACTTTCCTAGTTTATTGTTTTAAAGAGTGATTATATTGATCATCAAATTATATTACATATTTGGTCAGACTTTTCATCCATGTTTTGTTATTGAATACATAAAGATTATCTATCTCAATTATTGTACTAAGAACCAAAATATCTATCAATATAAATGTGTCATAAAAATTTAATCTCTACATATTACCAAAGAATTTTATTATCAATATATTGAATATGCATAAGTTCTTCCCTTATTTCCTGTGTCCACTACTTCAGAGGGTGTTCATAGCAAATTTTATCTCCCTTGTCAAAATCCTAGTTTGCCATACCATCAAATACCTTATTCTACTCTCTTGATATATGGGTGTATATCATCTCTACAAAATTGCTTTGTATTTATCTTCTTTTCTCTATAAATCTCTTGAATTCTTTAACTAGCATTCTTAATTCTCAATAGAGATTTAAGGTAGTTAATCAATAACAAATAGTCAAAATCCATTATTAATATATTCCATATGGCGTTAAGAGCCTCCTACATCCCTCTCAAAATACCATATCTCTCAGTAATGTTGTTGGAAAGTGTACATAAGTTTACTACAACATGAATGTCATAGTACAATTTGGTAGTCTAGTTATTTTACTTGTATTGATCCTACGTATGTTAATTTTTCTTTTTCGCTCCATTGGAGTATTCACAAAATACAATTTGCTCTTATGAAAGTTGATCTTTTGCAATGTCGCTCTTTCAAAGCATACCAACACTGTATTGATCTTCTTGGTTTGTAACACCAAATACAAACAAGATAGAAATGTATTATCTAAAAATTGGTGGTGGAATATTATCTAACTCGCCAAGAATATTTCAAAAATTCAATGGATGAATTCAAAGTAATGGATCTATTATAATAAGTAATTATTCTCGTAAGTTCTACTAAGATAGACTTACTTGAGTTTCCACTCCTTCATGAGTCAGGTGAACTCTCAGTTATAGTTTACATCAGATTTGATGAGGTGTTGTAATGCAAGGAATTTCAATGATCAACTTTGTTATTTATACATAGTTGATCAATGGAATAATCAATCAGTTCTACTCTTATTTTCATAGTTCTTGTAATGCTTTGCATGTCTATACGTGAGGAATTCTAACATGGTACTAGAGCAAGGATAGATTTTGCATGTGTTCAAGTATTTAGAAGATCAAATTTCAAAGTGCCTAGCTCTCCTATAGGTTCCACCCTAGTTTTCTTGTGGGTTCAAGCACCTAGTTTGTTGCTCTCATTGTTGTCTTCTTCCAAGAAGACATTGCGCTGGCCCCCACCATTTTCTATCACAATGATATCTCACCTTTCGTAAAGGTTTACTCTAAAATTTTTTGACATTTTACATTGAAAGTAGAGATTTTATGATATATCTTATCTACTCATTTTCCTATCTAACTTATGCATCTACAACAAGCGCTGATCGAAAGCAAACATAAGTTTTTTGCAATAATTTTTTGGTTGCCTCAAATGAAAGGAACACACTATCTGCATGACCCTGCCCTCTTCTATTTTTTATAAAGTTTTAAACTGTATTTTTATTTTAAATTACGTTGAAATTTTACATTGAAGGTAGAGAGTTTATGATATATCATATCTGTTCATTTTCCTATCTAACTTGTTAGTCTACAACAAGCGTTGATCGAAAACAAACATAATATTTTCATAGTTTTTTTTGGTTTCCTCGGATGAAAGAAGCTTGCTATCTGCATCTAAAATTGAAGTATCGATCATCCTGTTCACGTCATTGAACGTAGATGCTCCTTATTGCAGATTCCTCTCTCAAGCTCCGAAGACATCAGTCATAGTAGTGTTATTGTCATTAAAAATTCCTTTAATTTTTTTTTGTTTGCTTCTTCAATTCAATAGAGTGTTACAAACTACTAAGAGTTTGTAGAGTCCTCTCAGAGGACTACATTGTAAACAATATCTCTCTATGTTTGTAGGTCCTCTGATCTGTCTCAACGAAGTCGCTCTATACAAATCTTAATTAAAAAAAAAAATTGGGGTGTTTTTTTAAAGGTGCCTAGGCACCTTTTCTAAAAGAGAAGGGGGGGTGTAGTCCTTTTTTGGCTTTGTCTCATTCCTCACTTTTTTCTCTTACCTCTGTTTTAAAATTTTTTTAACCTAAATCTATAATATAATTTACTTTAATGCTTTCTTTAAAATCAACATGAATTTAAAAGAAAGTAGACCAAAGTTTTTAAATTTTTAAATTAATGAATGCTTTGTTAAAGAAAGACCTAAGGTTTCTAATAACTATTTTTTTATAAACCAACATTCATTTATATATTTATAAATTCTAAATTTTTGCCATTCATGATATTTTTTATTGCTTACTTAAATATATCCATTAATTTCTAAATACCTTTTAAACTATCTTCTATTCTTTCTTTCAACAAAAGTACAAAATTTTCTTCTCATCTATATCAACATATTAGACTTCTCAACAACTTATAGTTTCCCTCTCGTAAGGGCGGGTTGTACGGAAACTCTAATATCAAGTATAGCTGAAAGCACTTCATCAAAAACCTATGTTCCACGTATCATTCATCTCATAATACTTATAGTTTCCCTCTCGTAAGGGCGGGTATTTGAGAAGAATAGGTATAAAGGCCAGGATTTTTTTTGAAGAATTTGCCTAATTCAACATATCAAATCTAATCATTTACTTATAGTTTCCCTCTCGTTAGGGCAGGTAAATTGAGAAGATTGGTATTGAATCAGGCTTCTGTACAATTCTTAATATCTCAATTGTAATCTCTTAAGCACTTGAAGTTAAAAGGGGGGATTCTGGTTCACTTCAATTATATTTAGTAAAATGAATACAATTGAGCCTCTCACCCCTCATAACTATCACACATGGAAACCCAAAATTTTAAATCTCATTTCTCAAAAAGGGCTCACACACCTACTAGAAGAGAAGCAACCTAAATTTGAAAAAGAATATTAAAAAAATTATTCATAAAGGGAAGTTGTATGAAACAATGGGTATTATAAGCACTAATGTAAATGAAAGCTTATGGTTTCACATTACGGATTGTAAAAATCCTTATGAAATTTGGGAGAAACTAAAGAACTTATTTGGAAAAGTAGATCAAATAAGGTCAATGCAATTAGAGGTAGAATTAATAACATTATCTCCTAAAGAATTTAGCAATATTGTTGACTTTCTCACCAAATTTAAAGAAGTTCTTACTCAATTTAAAGGCAATGGAAAGGATAAAAAATATGAAGAATGCATTTATCTAATTCTTTCTAAATTAAATGGTACATTTCAAATATTTGCAACCACCTTTCTATCTACAAAATATGCTCTTGGTGCAAGTTTCAAAATGCCCTCCTTAGAAGAATTTTGTGAGAGACTAACTAGAGAAGAAACAAAACTTGAAAAGTATGAGATATCTTCCTCTTCCTCTAAAGCCTTAGTAGCATCCACCTCCACTAAAGAAAAATTCAAAAAGAAAGAAAGAAGTCCCATAACTTGTACTCACTACAAAAAGAATGGTCATTATGCAAACAAATGTTGGAAAATATTACAACTAGAGGCAGCTATGAAGGATAAAAATATAGAAAAAAAAAACTAGATAGGAAAAGCCCTAAATGTTCAAGGGAAGACCACCAATACTTCTTCTAATTACTGGGTACTAGATTCTGGAGCAACTCATCACATGACTACTTCAGATGAGTCATTCTCTTCTATCTCCTCAAGTTCAACATGTAGCATAGAAGTTGGTGACTCTTCCTTTATCCCAATCAAAGGAAAAGGTGACATATCTATTGATGGTGGCTCTATCAATAATTTTCTCTATGTTCCAAACATTGCAACAAATCTCCTCTCCGTCTATCATATTTATACTTCTGGAAAGGGAAAATTGGTTCTCTTCTCTCCAACAGGAGTTGAGATAAGAGACTTTCAAAACCCCCACTCTCTTATAGCCAAAGGAGATATTGATCACAAAACTCGCCTATTTCACTTCAAAGGATTCAAAAATCCATAAGGGGCCTCCTATTTTTTGGCTCATGGAGATCTTGAAAGTAAAATTTGGCATGAAAGGTTTGGTCATCTCAGTTATAACTACCTAAAGGAATTGAACACCCATGAAATGGTAATAGGTTTACCTCAAGTCTCTTCTATTGATGGAGTACGTCTGGGATGTCCTCTTGGAAAGAAATATCAAGATCCTTTCCACCCAAGTGGTTCTCTAAAAACCTCATCCCCTCTAGAGTTAATCCATAGTGACTTGATATTTTTCCCAGAGCCTTCTTTCAAAGGAGCAAAATATGCTCTAACCTTCATTGATGAATTTTCTAGAAGAACTTGGGTCTACTTCCTAAAATACAAAAGTGATGTTCTATCCCACTTAAAAATATTCAAAGCCTTAGTTGAAAATCAGGCCTCTTGCAACATCAAGCAAATTTGCACAGATAATGGTGGGGAATACTGCAATAATGAGTTCTCAATATTTCTATCAAGTCATGGCATCATTCATCAGCATTTTGTATCCCATAATCCGTAATAAAATGGCATTATAGAGAGGAAAAATCGAACATTGAAGGAAATGGCAAACTCTATGCTCCATTCAAGAGATCTTCCAAAAGTTTTTTTGGGCAGAAGCTATTAACTGTGTAAACTATATTCAAAACCACACACCTCATAAAGCTCTTGACCATTTAACGCCTGAAGAAGCATGGACTAGCTCAAAAATGGATGTCTCCTTCTTCAAGATTTTTGGGTGTACATCTTGGGCACACATCCCAAAGAAGAAAAGGAAGGCTCTAGATAAGAAAAGCAAAAATCTCATATTTGTTGGTTATTGTGAGGAAATGAAAGTATACAAGCTCCTTGATCCCACAACTCATGAGGTATTTTTCATAGGAATGTCCAATTTGATGAAACATTCCCTCGAAAAGATCCTCAACCATCCTATTCCTCTATTGAGCCTTCTCCTATAGTAGAACCTCAATATAATGAAGAACCAACTTTAGAGATTAATTTAGAGATTGATGATCAATATGAGGAACCTATAACTCCAACTCAAATTCTTTCCACTCCTTGTACTCCTTCCACTATGCCAAAATGGGCCCGAACCATTATTAAAGAAGCTACTCCTTACATCCAAAATCTTCCATCATCCAGATTAACCAACTCCATAGGCACTGGTCTTGTTTGTCAGTCTATTTCCTCTGATCCTCAATCCTTCAAAGAAGCAACTAGTATTAAAGAATGGGATGATGCCATGGAAAATTAATTCTCTTCCTTAATAAAAAAAAAAACTTGGGATTTAGTTCCCCTACCTAAAGGAAGGAAATTAGTTCATTGTAAATGGATTTACAAAACAAAATATGGGCCTAATGGAGAAATTGACAAACACAAGGCTCGCCTAGTAGCCAAAGGTTTCTATAAAATTGAAGGAATTGATTATGCTAAAACCTTTGCACTAGTTGTAAAAATGGATTCTGTTAGACTGGTTCTTGCTTTGGCTGCTTCCCAAAAGTGGCCTTTCTTTCAAATGGATGTAAAATGTGCTTTCTTACATGGGGACTTAAAGGAAGAGATATGCATGGAACAACCTGCTGGTTTCACTAAAGACTCCTCTCTTGTTTATAGGCTAAAGAAGTTTCTCTGTGGCCTCAAATAAGATCCTAAATATTGGTATGAAAAAATGTAGTCCTTTCTCCTTTTCTCAAGTTTTTCACATTGTGAGTCTGATAACACAATCTACATTTGGAGAGATGAAGGAAAAATCACCATACTTATTCTATATGTTGATGATCTACTACTCACTGGTAGTGACCTCACTCACATTTAGACTATAAAAGACTCCCTCTCTAAAAAAAATTGATATGGTTGATCCGGATCTAGCTCATTACTTCCTTGGGATCCAAATAAATCAAACAGATGTAGGAATTTCATTGTATCAATAAAAATACACTCTAGATCTTCTTCAAAGGTTTAAAATGACATATTGTAAACCTTCTCCTACACCTTTTCAATATAGAGTCAATCTAAGTACTTCTTGCACATCCCCTCTTTGTGATGCAACTCTATATTGTCATTTGGTATGGAGTCTGTTATACCTTACTCATACTCATCCAGATATCTCATTTGCTTTTGGCCTAATATCTAGATTCTCTCATCAATCTCATTTTAATCACTGACAAGCAGAAAAAAGAATCCTCCACTACTTGCAAGGAACTACTCACTTTGGGCTCTTATATAAGGGAAAATCCATGGATATCATTGGCTACACGGATTCATATTGGTAAGGATCAGTAGAAGACAGATGTTCAACTTATGGCTATGTATTTTGTCTTGGTTCTTCACCAATTTCTTGGTTATACAAAAAACAATAAGTAGTGGCCTTATCATCTACAAAGGCAGAATATAGGGCAGTAGTTTTAGCAAGTCAGGAAGCTCTTTGGCTTCATCAGATTCTAAGAGAATTTGATTTTTCACCTGAAAAACCTATTACTCTTTGGTGTGACAATTAGAGCACAATACATATTGCACGAAATCTAGTTGAACATCAGTGCACCAAGCACATTGAGATACACATGCACTTCATTCGACAACATATTTAGAATGGGGACATATACTTGGACTATATTCCAACTAAAAATCAAGTTGCAGATATCTTCACCAAGTCATTTCCTTCTCCGCGTTACATACAGTTACGAGAGAAACTTGGAGTATTACAACTACATTGAAATATAGGTCTTTAACCTCTCCTTTTATTATTGTATTCTTTGGAGGATGGTTTTTTCCCATGTGGTTTTTTTACCATCTCTCATATATATTGTAAATGAGTACCTCATCAGGCCATGTTGCTGAGACTCATATTTTTATTTTGTTATTAAGGACAATCTTCGCCATTCGAAGACATGCCTCTTTATTTCATAGTAGATGGTTTTTCCCATGTGGTTTTTTCACCATCTCTCATTAAAATTGTAAATGAGTACCTCATCAGGCCATGCTTCTTGGACTCACCTATTTCTGTATTAAGAGGACAATATTCTCAAACCGAATACATGCCTCTTCCTTTTTCTTTTTTGGCAGATGGATTTTCCCATAGGGTTTTTACCATATCTTAAAAAAAAAACCATTGTACATGAGTACCTCATCAGGATCTATTGTCGGGACTCATTTGCACAATACACCCCTAGTATCACTTAAGGGGGGTGTTAGAATAAGTAATTATTCTCTTAAGTTCTACTAGGATAGACTTACTTGAGTTTCCACTCCTTCATGAGTCGGGTGAACTCTCACTTATAGTCTACATCAGATTTGATGAGTTGTAATCCAACGACTCTCAATGATCAACTTTGTTATTTATACAAAGTTGATCCATGGAATAATCAATCAGTTCTACTCTTCTTTTCATAGTTCTTGTAATGCTTTGCATGTCTATACATGAGGAATTTTAAGATCTCACCCACACCTCTACCATCAGGATTAAGAGATACGGAGATAGGAGGTCCCCTTGTCGAATACCTTGGTAGCTATAGAAAAGACCAACTGATGCTCCATTAATCAAGAACACAAATTTGGCTGAAGGTACACAAGTAGAAATAAGATCAATCTAGTTCTATATAAAACTAAACTTTTTAAGAACTTGAAACAAGAAGGTTTAAGGTACCCTATCATAGACCTTGTTCATATCAAGTTTAAATAAGAGCCCAACCCTGTGACTTTTATAGATAAAATGGATAATTTTTTTCATAACAATGGTCACATATAAGATTTACCTCCTTACTACAAAGCTACTTTGAGCTTTATCAATAAGAAGAGGGAGGATTGATTTAATTATGTTAGCCATGAGTTTAGTAAAAAAAATTTAGACCATATTACAAAGACTAATGGGTCTAAAGACATTGAAGCTAGAAGCCCCTTGAGATTTAGGAATCAACACCAAGAAAGTAGAGTTAACCCCTAAAGGAATCACTTTGAAAACTTGGACCTCTTTGAGGACTTTGCAAACATCCTTTCTATAAATGTGCTAGAACTTCTAGAAAAACATGGGTGGAAAATCATTGAGGCCCAAGGTTTTTAGGGCCCTCATCTCATCAATTACCACTTTAACTTCTTCTTTTGAAAAGCTAGAGTTCATTTTGACATTCACATCCTCAGAAACTAGACAAGAGATTGAAGGTAAGAGGAGCTCTTCTGCTTGAATATCTCTAGGAGTCCTAGAACCCAATAAACAACTAAAGTGCAAAATCACTTATGCCCTAATTTCTTCAATGTTGCTAGCTCTACTTCCATCTAGTCTACAATTTTCTTTATTTTTTTTAAAGCTTTCGTGTTGAAGAGTAGACGAATGGAAGAATTTTATGCTTTTGTATTCGTCTTTCAACCATAGAGCTCTCAACTTCTTCTTCCAATGTAGCTCTTCATAATTCAGTGTATTATGGAGTTCAAATAATAAGTCTTTCTCGTTCAGAGAGGATTATAAAGAAGCTCCCTCTACTTCCATCTCGACTCTCAACATTTCCTTGGTTTTGTAAATATTATCAAAAGTGAATTTATTCCACTCTTTAAGCTTACTCTTAACAAATTTAAGTTTCCTAGCCAATTTCACAATTTCTTTACCCAATATATCTTTTGTCCACCAAGCTTTCAAAGAATCTTCCGAGTTTAGATGATTGCACCACATCGCTTCAAACCTAACAGTTATATGATGGAAAGCCACTTTCATCGGGAGTTCAAGCCAAAGGGGAGGATTTATTTGTATTATATTATAAAGTATAATTTAAACAATTATATATTGTGATATAATAATAAGTTGTATTATTTTAAGAGACTTTATAAAATTTTGGATTTAAAATTGAATTTAAATTATTAATATTAAAAGATCTAAAAATAACATTATGCTTACATCAAATTACATGAGCTTAATCAAGCTAAATTCTTAAATAATTAAGGAAGTGATATTTCTGAGATGTCAGTTTCAATCTTTTTAAATAATATCAATATAAACCCATTTCAATTCATTATTATTACTATTATTATTTTAAATACACTTATAACAAACATAATAAATATAAATAAAATAATTTTAATATTATTTTCAAATTAAAAATATTTTATATCATAACAATAAAAAAAATGGATTTTAATTAACGATTACATAATGCTCTACAATTGAAACAAATTTGATCTTTCTTATATGAACTCTATATACATCCAGCACACGCAATAATAAAATGCGGTGGAAAATTAACCTTGAGCGTACCAAGGTCCGTTTCTAAGGAATCAGCCCCACGCAAATTGGAAGCACATGAGAAAAAATGAATCAGAGCTTCACTTAACACATGCCATATGCATATTAATTCATTCCGTTGTTAATATCCCACTGATGCACTTTGTATGGATCCCACATGAAATTGAAGAGGTTCACCTAAGGATAATTAGAGGATTAGCCAAACGGACATGTATCAGATATCATACTTCTTTTGACTGTAAAGCGGGGCCACAACTCTTCGCAATTACATCTAGTCAGCTGACCTTAAGATCTTGACAGTATCTACATCGGAAAAAATGTAGAAAGATGAAAATTGTATTCTTTGAACTAAAAATCAAAAATCAATTAAGCACAGATAGTTACAGGTAAAGGCCTGACCTGGCAATACCAAATTATTCTTCATAGCCTGCTCCGAATATTCTCCTCTTCCTTCATTACTAATCCAGACGAGCGTGCAACCATAGAATATAACGTAGTAGGCTACCAGATTTAGCTGGACTGATTGTAATGGCTACTACCTGTTTTAATTTGACCTTAAAAAGATCATGTTTTTTTCACTTTTACGTACAGTTTGCCTGCCTGCGTGGAGAGACCCAGGTATTGGAGGTGGAATCGGAGAATATTATTACAAAACAAGCCTCGTCGGACATTCCTGACCATAAAAACTAATGTTAATGAAGCTATAAATACCAGTATGTTCTCTAAGAGCCTTACAAATTTTCAAGGGGGTTAAGCTGCAATCATTTCTAATAGGACGAGAATGGAGATTAAGGGAGACTGGTTCATGTTGATAGTATTGGGTTTCATGACTATGGCGGCGCTAACAGGCGCATCGGATCCTGATATTCTCTCCGATTTTCTCATTCCCAACAATCAATCGGTGCCCGTGGATGGCAAGTTCTTCACGTTTACGGGACTCCGCGAGATTGACGGCAATTTGACGGGGGAGAGGACGGTGCGAGTGAGCAAGGTATCGAAGGCGGAGTTCCCCGCTCTGGAAGGCCTGGCCGTATCATATGCGCTGCTTGTCTTCCCTGCGGGCGGCATAAATCCTCCTCACACCCACCCCCGCGCATCTGAACTTTTGCTAGTTCTGGACGGATTTCTTAACGTGGGTTTCGTGGACACCACGGGGAAGCTGTTCACGCAGACATTGCAAGCGGCGGATGTGTTTGTGTTTCCGAAGGGGCTCGTCCATTTCCAAGAGAATAAGCACAACCATCGTGGGGCCGTCGCTATCTCCGCATTTGGGAGCGCAAGCGCAGGGACGGTGTCGATGCCTTCTACTCTGTTTGGAAGCGGCATAAGCGACATTGTTCTCGCCAAGTCTTTCAAGACAGACGTTAAAACTGTTCAGAGGCTGAAGGTTGCCTTCAAGCCCTAATCATTCTCATTCCGTAGCTATGCACCGCTGTATCGCTTGAGGCTTCTCGCTACCCAGTTTCTTCTTGGTGAAGTTGCTTCACCTGTAAGAGAATAAATAGTAATAAAAGCGAATACATAGGAGAATATGTGCTTTGTTGTCCTCCTTTTAATAGATCCGATTTTGCAGCTAACGCTTTATTGTCCATCTCTACCGGGAGAAGGACACTGCTTCAGCAACACCTTATTATTTATGTTTTACTTATTTTTTAAGTGACTCTTTTAAATAATTAAAAATAAACATTTGTTTCAAGGTTCTTTTATTATAAATAGCTTTTCGTTCTAAGGTTAAATCCACAACAGAAAGGGATTAAAAAAAAAACAAAAATTGTCTAGACGACAAATGCTATGCAACCTATTTTGGAGGCAATGGGGGCTTTTGACCATCTAAACGTTCATAATTGTTTTGGCTTAATCTTAAAGAACTAAGATATTCTCCTTATACAGGGATATATACATTTATATGGTGGTCAAGCAACGCATAAGGTTCAACTAAGGGGTAAATCTCTTCCATGACTTCTTTGGGATGTGGATGTAAGGGTATTAACAAATAGGATGAGCCACATTGTTAGTGGGGTGGATTTCTAAAAGATTCCCCTCTTGTAGGTCAAATGGTTTCTTTGGGGAGATAGGGGTGGAACAAATATTGATCCTTAAACGGACATGGAGAGGAAGTGGGGGCATAGAAAACTCGTATTTCATTGTCAGTTTAAAATTTGGTTATTAATTCACTTATTGAACTTCATACAAAATTATAAATGGAAGATTAAAGTTTTTCATAATTCTACGGAAGTGTGGTTTATAAAAGTTTTTTATTTTTAAATATTAAAAAACATAAGATAACATTAACATAATAAAAACAATGATGTTTAAATTGCTTATCATTTAATGTTGAATATTTTAAAAAGTGATTTAGATTGGTAATAATTTAATTTTAAAAATACATTTATATCTCAGTATACAAATGAAGAACTCTTGATAGCAATAGTAACCTAGAAGGAAAAAATAAATATTCATATCACACAATATTCATAAACAAATTGATAATTTGTTAATAGAAGCATTTCATTTCTTATATTTGATAATAAAGTACAATAGTTTCCTTGATAAAAGAGAACCTAAATTCTTTGTTTTTCTAATTTTTCTTATTTATACAAAATTTTATTTACTTCCATAAAGCAACCAACTCAGTTTCTTTTAATTATTTTTTCTTAACTAATGGATATTTTACTCAACTAATTATAATTAGTATAACGTACATATCTAGCTTGTCAAACAACCCTATTATAAATAGTTTTTTTTTTTTTTTATAAGGGAAAAGAATGAGTAGGCCATAAATTCCCTAAGAAGAAACTCCATCAATTATTTTTCCTTTGGTAATCTTCCATTCATATCTTACCTAAGTTTTAAGTTTTGCATTGAGGAACTCAAAGTTTAGATTTTCTATAATTTATAGATTCCACAACCAACTTTTACTTGTGCTCGATATACTACTCATTGTCGGTTTCCATGGTACACATAAATATAAATAGCTAGATTTTAATTAAAAATAATCCCATAAACTTTCTCAACCTAAAAAATTTATATTTTGTAGACTTGATTGGATGGCTTATTGAACAACTTGAAATAATCCTCAACGAAATATTCTAACATATCATTCCTTATTTTTTTCTAGGTTATTCATAGAAATAGGATCACCATGCTTTCTTATGTGATCAATTCCTACATTAACCCACCATGCATTCCCCAAGATTTTTAGTGGATTCTAACACAACTTATATGCTTCTATTTTAGTGTGAGATCCCTGGCTTGTAGATTGAACAATAATTTATTATACCTTGTATGTAGTAGCCATACTTCTATTTTAGTGTGAGATCCGTGGCTTGTAGATTGAACAATAATTTATTATACATTGTATGTAGTAGCCATAGCATGCCTACCATTATCTTGAGCTCTTTGTGTAACTTATTGGTTGTGTCCACTATGATTCTCCTAGTTGTGGCTATACCACAAGCATAGATCTATTATGGTATCTTTAACTTTTTATTTGATATCAATAAAATTATAATTTTCTTTCTTGTTGGCTTCTATGGTTTTCTTAGTAGTGTCATGACCTTTGATGCCTTCCTTAGGTTGCAGTACTTTGAACACAAAGGATTCCGTATCTTACTCATTGATATTTGATACCCCAAACTTGTCAAAGAGCTTCTTCATTTGTTCTTTATTTAATTATAATCTAGTATTCTCCATGACTAGATCTTTAAAGTTATCCTCTATGAGATCGAATATCGATTTGAGTAGTCCACTATTTTTGTGGATGTGAAAGGTAAAAAATCAATGTGTGACAATATTGAAGTCCTTCCTTCTCAATTTATTTGTAGATGGATAATTAAGATCCATGAGAACTTAATTTATTTTTAGATTATTCCCCACTTTATTATATGTCATGCTTAAATTTTTATATTGGTATTACAAAAATATCATGAAATTAATCAAAGAGATTGATTTCCTTCCTACTATTCTCTATGTGTTGATCTTCTTTTATTTTTTGTGTAAGAAAATCTTCTTGATCATCTAGTTTTTTATCCATTAGAGATAATATCTATTCTCCTTTATCTCCCTTAGTTATTTTTATTTTTTTTATTAAAGCGATATAAAGGTATCCTTCTTGTTAGTGTTATACTTGTTGATTTTCTTGTTCTTTTCCATATTTATATATAGGTTTGTTTTCCTCCTATGTTAATACTAATTATTATTAGAATCTTTTCCTATATTACCATCTCAAATAATCACATCCATATCTCTAATTGATTTATCTCTATGAGTAGCTTGCAAAAGAACCTGGGGAACTTGATCCTTAGGAATATTTCCATGGGGATTATTTTATCTTTATGAATTAAATTATCAATATAACTACTTATCTATACTTGGTTATAGAATTTAATGGGTAAACCACTAGAAAAGTCTTCTACCATAGTACAAGTTTTAGCTATGTGATCCTTTGTGTCAACTCTTGCTTCTTCAGGAGAGGAAGATTCATCCATAGTGACATATTTTATAAATGTGATCTTCTTTTCTTTAAGGGTATGTTGTATTTTTAATATAAAATCGATATATGAGGGTCCTTTAGTATCCTCCTTGGTATTTATTCTTCCAAATCAACCCTTAGACTCCTTTAACCTTGGATTTTCAATTACCTCCTATCTATTTTAGTATTTGATCCATATCAAGAGATCTAAGTTTCTAGTCCACCATTCATGCACACCCCTATCAGAATCATAAGTTGCCAAAAATTCTTTATTATTTTCTTCAAGTTAAAAAAATATATTTTTTATTTTGGATTAATTCAACTTTATTACATTTATCCTATTATAATTCCTCTTCTTTAAGACATATAGGAAACTAAATTTTTGAATATTTTCCTCTATGTTTTTTATATCTTTGGATGACTCACACATATAGTAAGTAGATCCCTAAGGTGCTTTGTAGTAACCTTTAAATGAAATAGAAGGAATTGTTGATAGAACTTCATAATATTAAGGTCATTGGTGGACCTAATGGGAAGCACCATTAGATTATTTATCATTCTGAATACTTGAATATATGAGTAGGTTGTATTTCATACATACTAGTCCACATAAGGGTGAATTTGCTTCATTGCATCCTATGACAATCTTGTTTTGTTGTCCATAATAAATATCTCAAAAATAAATGAAAATAAATCATGAATACAATTTCTCTTTCTTTTCAGATATTTTAGAAAAATGATATGGTGGCATTAGAGAACTAGTAGCTCTTGCTCAATTTTTCTCTTCACCCCCAAAATGTATTTTCTATAATGAATTTTAAAGGAATACAAACTAAATAAGAGTTTGTGTAAAATTCTCTTGTGGTTGGAATTCTTGAGAGTTTTTTGATCAACTCTTGATAAATTATATGTTCAAATCAGTAAAGTTATTTTGGAACACAAGCTTTGAGTAACTTCATGGGAAGTGATCTCAAAATATTTTGAGTAACTTCTAATTCTTTCATATCAAATCCTAGGCCTCTCATGGTGTTAGTAATCTCATAAAATCAAAGTAAAAACTTTGCAATATTTTTATAATCTTCCATTTTCAATTCTTCAAATACTTTTCAATGAGTTTTTAGTTTTTCCAAATTTACCTTTGAATCTCCTTCATAAGTATTCCACAAATTGGTCCACATTTCATTAGATGAATTACATACCATAACATTTGTAAAATATATTTCACATAGCCCACTCAAAATATAATGCATTGCCCTTGTATTGATCTCAAACAATTTCCTGATAGTCTTATCTACCTCAAGATCACCTTCAACCGTATACTCTTTTCAACCATATGACATACCTCATATCCTTGTGATATCAAGTAGTTATTCATTCTCATTCTCCAAAAAGCATAATTGTTACCATAAAATAGTGAAGCCTTATTTGTAGATAATACATTATGTGAAGCCATATGTGTTCTTGTAGGATCTACCCTCAAGCTGTTAGTCTTTCTGAAGGAATCCACTCTAATACCAATTGAATAACATAAACTTATGCTGAGATGGGGGGGTGAAAAATATAGTTCCCACTTTTTAATTTCTTTCCAAACCAGTATCAATTAGTGTCCTTAATTGCAATAACAAAATATAGCATTGCCCATTAATGACATAGATATTAATAGTAAACAAGTGCATAAATCACCATGCACAATTGAGACACAAGATTTAACGTGGTTCCCCTAATATGGGGTACTCCACAAGATAATATATTTATAATATTTCACACAAAAATAATGATCCTTATCCCAATACAAATTATTAATTTAATCTACTCAAATCTAGGTAATACACTAATCTACTCAGGTAGGCAATCCACTGATCTACTTCAGCAAGCTCACTAAGAACTTGCCTAAAACTATTCTAGCAAGCTCATTAAAATCATTCCCAAAATATGCTTCAGTAAGCTCAACAAGAACTTGCCCAAAATCTACTCTAGAAATCTCACTAAGAACTTACCCAAAATATGCTTCAGCAAGCTCACCAAGAACTTGCTCAAAATATGCACAACATGCTCACCAAGAACTTGTTCAAAATTTGCTCAAAAAGCTCACCAAGAACTTGCTCAAATCTGCTCAACAATCTCACTAAGAAATTTCTCAAAATATTCTCAACAAGCTCACAAATAACTTGCTCAAAATTTGCTCAACAAGATCACTAAGAACTTACTTAAAATTCGCTGAACAAGATCACAAATAACTTGCTCAAAATATTCTCAACAAGCTCACCAAGAACTTTCTCAAATCTGCTAAACAAGCTCACTAAGAACTTGCTCAAAATATTCTCAACAACCTCACCAAGAACTTGCTCAAATATGCTAAACAAGATCACTAAGAACTTGCTCAAAGTCTGCACAACAACCTCACAAATAACTTTCTCAAAATATGCTCAAAAAGCTGTCCACAAATCTATCTCGAAAGCCTTCTCAAAGGCTCAATCAATCATGCACAAAAATTGTGACAAATCTATCCCTAAATCTATCCCAAAAGCCTTCTCAAAGGCTCAACCAATCATGCTCAAGTAGCACTCCACTCTCATCCACAAATCAATGAAAGCAAGGCTCAATGATGGACTCAACAATGAATTGCAATGCACTCTACAATGGATGACAACAATGATCCACAATGATCTCAACTCAAATCAATATCAACTCAAATCAAGTCTTATAGAAGCATAATGAGAATTTTTGGAGACTCAATATGTTCTACTCTCAAACCTTAATCTCAACTCAAATCCGAATTATAAAATTATTTGTTTCATGGGACTTGAACAATCATCTCACACAATCACTTGACTAGGCTCAATCAACTCAAATCAACCAATCACCACAAGGGACAAATCTTTCTCACAAAACCCTAGTCCAAGCATGTTTCCAACAATGCTCAACCACAAATCTCACATAACAATGATAATCATGTAATTTTCTAACTTAAGTTCTTTGCATAAACAATGGGCTTCAACAACTATGCTTATAAAACAAGGTTTAAACATGACTCTCAAACTAGAAAACCTTGAAGAATTCAACCAACCACTTTCAAAAAGGAAACCACAATCAATTCTTTTCTCTCCAATGATATTTCAGAAATCAACCACCATAAAAAAATTCAATGGAGAATATTGCTCATACCTTTTGATGCCTTATTGGATGTCCACTAAATCGCCACACTCAACAAACTTCTTTTTCAACTTTCAAAAAGGGTTAGAGATCATGATTAATATCACAACAATAATATCCAAATAACACCTTATCACTCCTACTCAATAAGATACAACATGTCCCCTCGTGAGAGAATTAATCACCTTTGAAAAAGAAAAAAACAACCTCCGCTTTTGAAACCCTTTACAAGAATATAAATATGTCTTTACATACACCTTATTTCTCCATCTAAGCAATTTAATCAAATAGCCCTCGAAATAATACTTCCAACTATATATAATATGATATAATTTCAAAAGGAGAAACACCAAAAAACTCTCTTTTTCTAAACATGCATCACAACCCTTATTCCTCCTAGGGCAAATTTAGAAAAATAAAATATATTAAAACAATTATTAACTTGCCTCTGTCCCTAATGGGATTTGATATTGTGATGTCTCCTTGCTCAGTGTTTTAACCACTTCCAGCATATCGTTGGGCCACACGCCCTGACATGTCCAAAGGGACACGAACAAAAATTTATTTCATAAAATTTTGAACCCTTCAAAAAAATTAACAGTGCTTTGAGTGGTTCAACAAAGCAAATAACCATGGTGGGAGTCGATCATAGGACATCCTACGTAATACATAGTGCACGAACCTCTAGGCCAAAGATGCGTATGCATCTTATTAAACTCCACGAACAATTTTTCAATAGACCAAAGTCACACTTCTCTCTCTTTTCGCAATTTGTTCCCCAATCAAAGGCATTCGAAAAATAAGCGTTGGGATTCTTTATCTAAGCTCTTGTTGGCATATATATGCCTTTCCTATTTCTTTAGACATCGGCGCTTTACATTAATATAGCATTTCCTCCTTTATTTAGTTGGCACTAAGATTAACATATTTAATTTTAAAATTTAAATTTAAATTTTAAATAATTTAAAATTTAAACTAAATATTTAAAAATAGATATCTCCATCATCGGGGCACATTTTTCAACGAAATGAAAATCCAATCTAGGTTTTAAGAAAAACCTATTTCAAATATACCATCCATGGTTTTAAATAAAACATTTTATTTTTCCTGCCTTGGTTTTCACAAAAACCCTGTATATATCCATGCCCTCCAAAATATCTTAAATGCTTATTTATGAAATGCTTTGGTCACAAAAACTCAATTTTATCCATGTGACATCAATGACAACATAAAATAACTCAAATTGCCAATAATATTAAACTTATAACTTTGTACATGATAAATTTATTGTCAATAGATGCTTCTTGCATTGTGTACTATGGTCTACAACTTTCTCTTATTCTTATTACCCAACCATAGATATCGTTTAATGCTTTAGTTTTCCTCCCACTACATTAGTATTTCCCACTATCAAGTAGCTGAGGGAAACACGGTTCCATCATATTTTTTATCAAAGAGGGAGAATATATAATGAGTTGCAGGTATATGTTACCTCAACACATGGACATTTGTGGAGAGTTGAATACTTCACTATCCTAATGCATGTGCAACCACATGAAATGGATGTGTTAGCTTTCACACCACATCATAATATTAATTAATATCATATTAACTTTCCTAGTTTATTGTTTTGAAGAGTGATTATATTGATCATCAAATTATATTACATATTTGGTCAGGCTTTTCATCCATGTTTTGATATTGAATACATAAAGATTATCTATCTCAATCATTGTACTAAAAACCAAAATATCTATCAATATAAATGTGTCATAAAAATTTAATCTCTACATATTACCAAAGAATTTTATTATCAATATATTGAATATGCATAAGTTCTTCCCTAATTTCCTGTGTCCACTACTTCAGAGGGTGTTCATAGCAAATGATATCTCCCTTGTCAAAATCCTAGTTTGCCATACCATCAAATACCTTATTCTACTCTCTTGATATATGGGTGTATATCACCTCTATAAAATTGCTTTGTATTTATCTTATTTTCTCTATAAATATATTTTATTCTCTAACTAGCATTCTTTATTCTCAATAGAGATTTAAGGTAGTTAATCAATAACTAATAGTCAAACTCCATTATTAATCTATTCCATATGGTGTTAAGATCCTCCTACATCCCTCTCAAAATACCATATCCCTCAGCAATGTTGTTGGAAAGTGTACATAAGTTTACTACAACATGAATGTCATAGTACAATCTGGTAGTCTAATTATTTTACCTATATTGATCCTACGTATGTTAATTTTTCTTTATCACTCCATTGGAGTATTCACAAAATACAATTTGCTCTTACAAAAGTTTATCTTTTGCTCTGTCTCTCTTTCAAAGCATACCAACATTGTATTGATCTTCTTGGTTTGTAACACCAAAGACAAACAAGATAGAAATGTATTATCTACAAATTGGTGGTGGAATATTATCTAACTCGCCAAGAATATTTCAACAATTCAATGGATGAATTCAAAGTAATGGATCTATTATAATAAGTAATTATTCTTTTAAGTTCTACTAAGATAGACTTACTTGAGTTTCCACTCCTTCATGAGTCAGGTGAACTCTCAGTTATAGTCTACATCAAATTTTATGAGGTGTTGTAATGCAATGATTCTCAATGATCAACTTTGTTATTTATACATAGTTGATCAATGGAAAAATCAATCAGTTCTACTCTTCTTTTCATAGTTCTTGTAATTATTTGCATGTCTATACGTGAGTAATTTTAGCATGGTACTAGAGCGAGGATTTATTTTACGTGTGTTTAAGTATTTAGAAGATTTTGCATGTGTTCAAGTTTTTAGAAGATCAGAGTTTAAAGCGCCTAGCTCTCCTACGGGTTCCACCCTCGTTTTCTTGTGGGTTCAAGCACCTAGTTTGTTGCTCTCATTTTTGTCTTATTCCAAGAAGATATTTCACTGGCCCTCACCATTTTCTATCACAATGATATCTCACCTTTCAGGGACCCCCACTTGGTTTACTCTAAAATTTATTGATATTTTACATTGAAAGTAGAGATTTTATGATATATCTTATATACTCATTTTCCTATCTAACTTGTGTGTCTACAACAAGTGCTGATCGAAAGTAAACATAAGTTTTTTGCAATAATTTTTTGGTTGCCTCGGAGGAAAGGAACACACTATCTGCATGACCCTACCATATTCTATTTTTCGTAAAGTTTTAAACTGTATTTTTATTTTAAATTATGTTGAAATTTTACATTGAAGGTAGAGAGTTTATGATATATCATATCTGTTCATTTTCCTATCTAACTTGTTAGTCTACAACAAGTGCTGATAAAAAACAAATATAAAATTTTCATAGTTTTTTCCTGGTTGCCTTGGATGAAAGAAGCTCACTATCTGCATCTAAAATAGAAGCATCGATAATCATGTTCACGTCATTAAATTTACGTGCTCCTTATTGTAGATTTCTCTCTCAAGCTCTGAAGGTAGCAGTTATAGCTGTGTTATTATCATTAAAAAATCCTTTAATTTTTTTTGTTTGCTTCTTCAATTCAATAGAGTGTTACAAAATAATAAGAGTTTGTAGAGTCCTCTCATAGGACTACATTGTAAACAATATCTCTCTATGTTTGTAGGTCCTCTGATCTATCTCAACGGAGTCGCTCTATACACATCTTAATAAAAAATATATTGGGGGGTTTTTTAAAGGTGCCTAGGCACCTTTTATAAAAGAGAAGGGAGAGTTCAATCTTTTTTGTCTTTGTCTCATTCCTCAAATTTTTCTCTTACCTTTGTTTTAAAAAAACATTTAACCTAAATCTATAATATAATTTACTTTAATGCTTTCTTAATGAATGCTTTGTTAAAGAAAGACCTAAGGTTTCTAATATCTTTTTTTTATAAATCAGCATTCATTTATATAATTATAAAATTCTAAAGTTTTGTCATTCATGATATTTTTTATTGCTTACTTAAATATATCCATTAATTTATAAATGCCTTTTAAACTATCTTCTATTATTTCTTTCAAAAGAAGTATAAAAATGTATTCTCATCTATATCAACATATTAGACTTCTCAACAACTTATAGTTTCCCTCTCGTAAGGGCAGGTTATAAGGAAACTCTAATATCAAGTATAGCTGAAATACTTCATCAAAAACCTATGTTCAACGTATCATTTATCTCATAATACTTATATTTACCCTCTCGTAAGGGCGGGTACTTGAGAAGAATATGTATAAATTCTAGGATTTTTTTTGAAGAATTTTCCTAATTCAACATATCAAATCTAATCATTTACTTATAGTTTCCATCTCGTTAGGGTGGGTAAATTGAGAAGATTGGTATTGAATCAGGCTTCTGTACAATTCTTAATATCTCAATTGTAATCTCTTAAGCACTTGAAGTTAAAAGGGGGTATTCTGGTTCACTTCAATTATATTTAGTAAAATGAACACAATTGAGCCTCTCACCCCTCATAACTATCACACATGGAAACCAAAAATTTTAAATCTCATTTCTCAAAAAGGGCTCAAACACCTGCTATAAGAGAAGCAACATAATTTGAAAAATAATATAAAAAAATTATTTATAAAGGGAAGTTGTATGAAACAATGGGTATTATAAGCATTGATGTAAATGAAAACTTATGGTTTCACATTACGGATTGTAAAAATCCTTATGAAATTTGGAAGAAAATAAAGAATTTATTTGGAAAAGTAGATCAAATAAGGTCAATGCAATTACAGGCAGAATTAATAGCATTATCTGCCGAAGACTTTAGCAATATTGTTGACTTTCTCACCAAATTTATAGAATTTCTTACTCAATTTAAAGGCAGTTTCAAGGATAAAAAATATGAAGAATGCATTTATCTAATTATTTCTAAATTAATTGGTACATTTTAAATATTCGCAACCACCTTTCTATCTACAAAATATGCTCTTGGTGCAAGTTTCAAAATGCCCTTCTTAGAAGAATTTTGTGAGAGACTAACTAGAGAAGAAACAAAACTTGAAAAGTATGAGATATATTCCTCTTACTCTAAAGCCTTAGTAGCATCCAATTCCACTAAAGAAAAATTCAAAAATAAAGAAAGAAGTCCCATAACTTGTACTCACTGCAAAAATAATGGTCATTCTACAAACAAATGTTGGAAAATATTACAACAAATAGAGGCATCTATGAAGGAAGACCAGATAGGAAAATCCCTAAATGTTCAAGGGAAGACCACCAATACTTCTAATTACTGGGTACTAGATTCTAGAGCAACTCATCACATGACTGCTTCAAATGAGTCATTCTCTTCTATATCCTCAAGTTCAACATGTAGGATAGAAGTTGGTGACTCTTCATTTATCCCAATCAAATTAAAAGGTGACATATCTATTGATGGTGGCTCTATCAATGATGTTCTCTATGTTCCAAAAATTGCAACAAATCTCGTCTCCGTCTATCATATTTATACTTCTAGAAAGGGAAAAACGGTTCTCTTCTTTCCAATAGGAGTTGAGAGAAGAGACTTTCAAGACCCCCACTCTCTTATAGCCAAAGGAGATATTTATAAAAAAAAATTCCTATTTCACTTCAAAGGATTCAAAAATCTAGAAGGGGCTCCTATTTTGTGGCTCATAGAGATCTTGAAAGTAAAATATTGCATGAAAGGTATGGTCATCTCAGTTATAACTACCTAAAGGAATTGAACACCCATAAAATTGTAATAGATTTACCTCAAGTATCTTCTATTGATGTATTATGTCCGGGATGTCCTCTTGGAAAGAAATATCAAGATACTTTCCACCCCAGTGGTTCTCTAAAAACCTAATCCCCTCTAGAGTTAATCCACAAGGACTTGATATTTTTCCCAAAGCCTTATTTCAAAGGCTCTAACCTTCATCATTGAATTTCCAAAAATAACTTGGATCTACTTTCTAAAATATAAAAGTTATGTTCTATCCCACTTAAAAATCTTCAAAGCCTTAGTTGAAAATCAGGCCTCTTGCAACATCAAGCAAATTTGCACAGATAATGGGGGGGAATAATGTAGTAATGAGTTCTCAATATTTCTATCAAGTCATGGCATCATTCATCAGCATTTTTTCCCCTATAATCCATAATAAAATGGAATTACAGAGAGGAAAAACCCAACATTGAAGGAAATGGTAAACTGTATGATCCATTCAAGAGATATTCCAAAAAAAAATTGGGTAGAATCTATTAACTGTGTAAAATATATTCAAAACCGCACACCTCATAAAGCTCTTGACCATTTAATGCTTGAAGATGCATGGACTAGCACAAAAATGGATGTCTCCGTATTCACAATTTTTGGGTGTACATCTTGGGCACACATCTCAAAGAAGAAAAGTAAGGCTTTAGATAAGAAAAGCAAAAATATCATATTTATTGGTTATTATGAGGAAATGAAAGTATACAGGCTTCTTTATCCCACAACTCATGAGGTATTTTTCATAGGAATGTCCAATTTGATGAAACATTCCCTCAAAAATATCCTCAACCATCCTCTTCCTCTATTGAGCCTTCTTCTATAGTAGAACCTCAATATAATGAAGAACCAACTTTAGAGATTAATTTAGAGATTGATGATCAATATGAGGAACCTATAACTCCAACTCAAATCCTTTCCACTCCTTCTACTCCTTCCACTATGCCAAAATAGGCCCGAACCATTTTTAAATAAGCTACTCCTTACATCCAATATCTTCCATCATCTAGACTAACTAACTCCATAGTCACTAGTCTTGTCTGTCAGTATATTTCCTCTAATCCTTATTTCTTCAAAGAAGCAACTAGTACTAAATAATGGGATGATGCCATGGAAAATTCATTCTCTTCCTTAATAAAAAACAAAACTTAGGATTTAGTTCCCCTACCTAAAGGAATGAAATTAGTTCATTGTAAATGGATTTACAAAACAAAATATGGCCCTAATGGAGAACTTGACAAGCACAAGGCTCGCCTAGTAGGCAAAGGTTTCTCTGAAATTGAAGGAATTGATTATGCTAAAACCTTTGCACTAGTTGTAAAAATGGATTCTGTTAGACTGGTTCTTGCTCTGGCTGCTTCCCAAAAGTGGCCTTTCTTTCAAATGGATGTAAAATGTGCTTTCTTACATGGGGACTTAAAGGAAGAGATATGCATGGAACAACCTGATGGTTTCAATCAAGACTCCTCTCTTGTTTATATGCTAAAGAAGTTTCTCTATGGCCTCAAATAAGCTCCTAGAGATTGGTATGAAAAAATGAACTCCTTTCTCCTTTCCTCAGGTTTTTCGCATTGTGTTCTGATAACACAGTCTACATTTGGAGAGATGAAGAAAAAATCACCATACTTATTCTATATGTTTATGATCTACTACTCACTGGTAGTGACCTCACTCACATTTAGACTATAAAAGACTCTCTCTCTAAAAAAAATGATATGGTTGATCTGGGTTTAGCTCATTACTTCCATAGGATCCAAATAAATCAAACATATGTAAGAATTTCATTTTATCAACAAAAATACACTCTAAATCTTCTTTGAAGTTTTAAAATGATAGATTGCAAACCTTCTCCTACACCTTTTCAATATAGAGTCAATCTAAGTGCTTCATGCACATCCCCTCTTTGTGATGCAACTCTATATTGTCATCTTGTATGGAGTTTGTTATACCTTTACTCGTCCAAATATCTCATTTGCTTTTGGCCTAATATCTAGATTCTCTCATCAATCTCATTTTAGTCATTAACAAGCAAAAAAAATAAGCCTTCACTACTCACTTTGGGCTCTTATATAAGGTAAAATACATGGATATCATTGGATACACAAATTCATATTGGGAAGGACCAGTATAAGATAGATTTTCAACTTATGGCTATGTATTTTATCTTGGTTCTTCACAAATTGCTTGGTTATACAAAAAACAATAAGTCGTGGCCTTATCATCTACAAAGGCAGAATATAAGGTAGAAGTTTTAGCAAGTCATGAAGCTCTTTGGATTCATCATATTCTAAAAGAATTTGGTTTTTACCTGACAAAACTATTAATCTTTGGTGTGACAGTTAGAGCACAATACATATTGCCTGAAATCCAGTTGAGCATCAGTGCACCAAGCACATTGAGATACACATGCACTTCATTCGATAGCATATTCAGAACAGGGACATATACTTGGACTATATTCCAACTAAAAATCAAGTTATAGACATATTCACTAAGTCATTTCCTTCTTCGCATTACATACAGTTATGAGAGAAACTTGGAGTATTACAGCTACATTGAAATATAGGTCTTTAACCTCTCCTTTTATTATTGTATTCTATGGAGGATGGTCTTTTCCCATGTGGTTTTTTTACCATCTCTCATATATATTGTAAATGAGTACCTCATCAGGCCATATTTTTGGGACTCATATATTTTATTCTGTAATTAAGGATAATATTCACCATCCGAAGACATCCCTCTTTATTTCATAGTAGATGGTTTCTCCCATATGGTTATTTTACCATCTCTCATTAAAATTGTAAATGAGTACCTCATCAGGCCATGCTTCCTAGACTCACCTATTTTTGTATTAAGACAACAATCTTTGCAAACCGAATACATGCCTCTTCATTTTTCTTTTTTGGCAGATGGATTTTCCCATAGGGTTTTTACCATATCTTAAAAAAAAAACCATTGTACTTGAGTACCTCATCAGGATCTATTGGCGAGACTCATTTACACAATACACCCCTAGTATCACTTAAGGGGGGTGTTAGAATAAGTAATTATTCTCTTAAGTTCTACTAGGATAGACTTACTTGAGTTTCTACTCCTTCATGGGTCAAGTGAACTCTTAGTTATAGTCTACATCAGATTTGATGAGATGTTGTAATCCAACGACTCTCAATGATCAACTTTGTTATTTATAAAAAGTTGATCCATGGAATAATCAATAAGTTCTACTCTTCATTTCATAGTTCTTGTAATGCTTTGCATGTTTATATATGAGGAATTTTAAGAAGATATCCCCAAGACATCTACCATCAGGATTAAGGGATACGGAGATAGGAGGTCCCCTTGTCGAATACCTTGGTAGCTATAGAAAAGTCCAACTGATGCTCCATTAATCAAGAACAAAAATTTGGTTGAAGGTACACAAGTAGAAATAAGATCAATCTAGTTCTATATAAAACTAAAATTTTTAAAAACTTGAAACAAGAATGTTTAAGATACCCTATCATAAACCTTGTTCATATGAAGTTTAAAGAAGAGCCCAACCCTGTGACTTTTATAGATAAAATGGATAAATTCGTTCATAACAATGGTCACATATAAGATTTACCTCCTTACTACGAAGCTACTTTGAGATTTATCAATAAGAAGAGGGAAGATTGATTTAATTCTGTTAGCCATGAGTTTAGTCAAAAAAAATTAAACCATATTACAAAGACTAATGGGTCTAAAGTTATTGAAGCTAGAATCCCCTTGATATTTAGTAATAAACACCAAGAAAGTAGAGTTAACACCTAAAGGAATCACTTTGAAAACTTGGACCTCTTTGAGGACTTTGCAAACATCCTTTCTATAAATGTAGAACTTCTATAAAAACATGGGTGTAAAATCATCGAGGCCCAAGGCTTTTAGGTCCCTCCTCTCATCAATTACCACTTTAACTTCTTCTTTTGAAAAGCTAGAGTTCAGTTTGACATTCACATCCTCAGAAACTAGACAAGAGATTGAAGGTAAGAGGAGCTCTTATGCTTGAATATCTATAGGATTCCTAGAACCATTAAACAACTAAAGTGCAAAATCACTTATGCCTTAATTTCTTCAATGCTGCTAGTTCTACTTCCATCTAGTCTACAAATTTCTTTAATTTTTTTAAAACTTTTGTGTCGAAGAGTAGACAAATGGAATAATTTTATGCTTTTGTATATTTCTTTCAACCATAGAGCTCTCAACTTCTTCTTCCAATGTAGCTCTTCATAAGTCAGTGTATTATGGAGTTCAAATAATAAGTCTTTCTCCTTCAGAGAGGATTATAAAGAAGCTCCCTCTACTTCCATTGTTGACTTCACTCAACTCGACTCTCAACATTTCCTTGGTTTTGTAAATATTATCAAAAATGGATTTATTCCACTATTTAAGCTTACTCTTAACAAATTTAAGTTTCCTAGACAATTTCACAATTTCTTTACCCAATATATCTTTTGTCCACCAAGCTTTCAAAGAATCTTCCGAGTTTAGATGATTGCACCACATCTCTTCAAACCTAATAGTTCTATGATGGAAAGCCACTTTCATCGGGAGTTCAAGCCAAAGGGGAGGATTTATTTGTATTATATTATAATAGTATAATTTAAACAATTATATATTGTGATATAATAATAAGTTGTATTATTTTAAAAGACTTTATAAAATTTTAAGGATTTAAAATTGAATTTAAATTATTAATATTAAAATATCTAAAAATAACATTATGCTTACATCAAATTACATGAGCTTAATCAAGCTAAATTCTTAAATAATAAAGGAAGTGATATTTCTGAGATCTCATTTTGAATCTTTTTAAATAATATCAATATAAACCCATTTCAATTCATTATTATTACTATTATTATTTTTATTTTTTAAGAGAAAAACCCCTTGCAGGGCTGCTTTTGTCTGAGAGACCACGAACAAGGGTTCTATATCGTCAAAGTGATCCGGGAGTCGTCAAAGTGATCGGGAGTCGTGCCCAGCCCTGCCCGAACCAACATTATCAATTGGATTTTGGATACCCAATTCAACTTTTTGATAGGGTGGAGATTCGAACCTGAGACCTCCCTTGGAGGATTGCCCTCTCCTCTCCAGCTCGCCTACAACACCTGGGTATTACTATTATTATTTTAAATACACTTATAACAAACATAATAAATATAAATAAAATAATTTTAATATTATTTTCAAATTAAAAATATTTTATACCATAACAATAAAAAAATGGATTTTAATTAACGATTACATAATGCCCTACAATTAAAACAAATTTAATCTTTCTTATATGAACTCTATATACATCCAATAATAAAATGCGGTGGAAGATGTAAAATTAACTCTGAGCGTACCAAGGTCCGTTTCTAAGGAATCAGCCCCACGCAAATTGGAAGCACATGAGAAAAAATTGATCAGAGCTTCACTTAACACGTGCCATATGCATATTAATTCATTCCGTTGTTAATATCCCACTGATGCACTTTGTATGGATCCCAGATGAAATTGAAGAGGTTCACGTAAGGATAATTACAGGATTACCCAAACGGACATGTATCAGATATCATACTTCTTTTGACTGTAAAGCGGGGCCACAACTCTTCGCAATTACAACTATCTAGTCAGCAGACCTTAAGCTCTTGACAGTATCTACATCGGAAAAAAGTAGAAAGATGAAAATTGTATTCTTTCAACTAAAAATCAAAAATCAATTAAGCACAGATAGTTACAGCTAAAGGCCTGACCTGGCGATACCAAATTATTCTTCATCGCCTGCTCCGAATATTCTGCTCTTCCTTTATTACTAATCCAGACAAGCGTGCAACCATAGAATATAACGTAGTAGGCTACTTGATTTAGCTGGACTGATTGTAATGGCTATTACCTGTTTTAATTTGACCTTAAAAAGATCATGTTTTTTTCACTTTTACGTACAGTTTGCCTGCCTGCGTGGGGAGACCCAGGTATTGGCGGTGGAATCGGAGAATATTATTACAAAACAAGCCTCGTCGGACATCCCTGACCATAAAAACTAATGTTAATGAAGCTATAAATACCAGTATGTTCTCTAAGAGCCTTACAAATTTTCAAGGGGGTTAAGCTGCAATCATTTCTAATAGGACGAGAATGGAGATTAAGGGAGACTGGTTCATGTTGATAGTATTGGGTTTCATGAGTATGGCGGCGCTAACAGGCGCATCGGATCCTGATATTCTCTCCGATTTTCTCATTCCCAACAATCAATCGGTGCCCGTGGATGGCAAGTTCTTCACGTTTACGGGACTCCGCGAGATTGACGGCAATTTGACGGGGGAGAGGACGGTGCGAGTAAGCAAGGTATCGAAGGCGGAGTTCCCCGCTCTGGAAGGCCTGGCCGTATCATATGCGCTGCTTGTCTTCCCTGCCGGCGGCATAAATCCTCCTCACACCCACCCCCGCGCATCTGAACTTTTGTTAGTTCTGGACGGATTTCTTAACGTGGGTTTCGTGGACACCACGGGGAAGCTGTTCACGCAGACATTGCAAGCGGCGGATGTGTTTGTGTTTCCGAAGGGGCTCGTCCATTTCCAAGAGAATAAGCACAACCATCGTGGGGCCGTCGCTATCTCCGCATTTGGGAGCGCAAGCGCAGGGACGGTGTCGATGCCTTCTACTCTGTTTGGAAGCGGCATAAGCGACATTGTTCTCGCCAAGTCTTTCAAGACAGACGTTAAAACTGTTCAGAGGCTGAAGGTTGCCTTCAAGCCCTAATCATTCTCATTTCGTAGCTATGCACCGCTGTATCGCTTGAGGCTTCTCGCTACCCAGTCTCTTCTCGGTTAGGTTGCTTCACCTGTAAGAGAATAAATAGTAATAAAAGCGAATACATTAAAGAAGAATATGTGCTTTGTTGTACTCGTTTTGATAGATCTCATTTTGCAGCTAACACTTTATTGTCCATCTCTACCGGGAGAAGGACACTGCTTCAGCAACACCTTAATATTTATGGTTTACTTATTTTTTAAGCGACTCTTTTAAATAATTAAAAATAAACATTTGTTTCAAGGTTCTTTTATTATAAATAGCTTTTCGTTCTAAGGTTAAATCCACAACAGAAAGGGATAAAAAAAAAACAAAAATTGTCTAGACGACAAATGCTATGCAACCTATTTGGGAGGCAATGGGGGCTTTTGACCATCTAAACGTTCATAATTGTTTTGGCTTAATCTTAAAGAACTAAGATATTCTCCTTATACAGGGATATATACATTTATATAGTGGTTAAGCAACATATAAGGTTCAACTAAGGGGATTGATCCTGGTAAACCTCTTCCATGACTTCTTTGGAACGTGGTTGTAAGGGCAATAACAAATAGGAAGTGGGGGCATAGAGAGGAAGTGGGAGCATAGAAAACTCGTATTTCTTTGTCAGTTTAAAATTTGGTTATTAATTCACTTATTGAACTTCATACAAAATTATAAAAGAAAGATTAAAGTTTTTCATAATTCTACGGAAATGTGGCTTTTTAATTATAAAAGCTTTTTTATTTTTAAAATATTAACAAATATAAGATAAAATTAACATAATAAAAACAATCATGTTTAAATTGCTTATCGTTTAATTTAGATTGGTAATAATATAATTTTAAAAATACATTTATATCTCAGTATAAAAATGAAGAACTCTTGATAGTAACCTAAAAGGAAAAAAGAAATATTCATATCACACAATATTCATAAACAAATTGATAATAGAAGCGTTATTTTCTTAAATTGCTATGTTATATGGTAATAAAGTACAATAGTCTTCTTGATAAAAGAGATTCTAAATAATTTGTTTTTCTAATTCTTCTTATTTATACAAAATTTTATTTACTATTATAAAGTAACCAACTCAATTGCTTTTAATTATTTTTTATTAATTAATGGATATTTTACTCAACTAATTATAATTAGTATAATGTACACATTCAGCTTATCAAACAATCTTGTTGTGGCTGATCCACAACGTACCCCAAAATTGGGGACCCACATTTTTTGCATGTGTTCCAAGAAGACCGAAGTGGCCCATAGGCTAAAGATCAAGGAAAAAGGCAAAATACCACAAGGAGAAAAAGTGTCGCGATATCGCGACATGTTGCACCATCGCGGCCAAAAAAGAAAAAGTGTCGCGATATCGCGACATGTTGCACCATCACGGCCCAAAAGGAAAAGGTGTCGCGATATCGCGACATGTTGCATTTTTGCGACCGTATAGGAAGAAGTGTCGCGATATCACGACATGTTGCTTGGTCACGGTCAGAGGAGAAAAGGTGTCGCGATATCGCGACATGTTGCGTTTTCACGATTCAAAGCAAAGAGAAAGAGCAAGAAAAGAAAAGTGTCGCGATATCGTGACATGTTGCATTTTCGTGATTTAAAGCAAAGAGAGAGAGCTAGAAAGAAAAAGTGTCGCGATATCGTGACATGTTGCATTTTCGTGACCGAACAAAAAATAACAAGAAAAAAAAGTGTCGCGATATCGTGACATGTTGCATTTTCACGACCGTACAAGACAAGAAAGAACAAGAAAAGAAAAGTGTCGCGATATCGCGACATGTTGCATTTTCATGACCGTACAAGAGAAGAAAGAACAAAAAGAAAAGTGTCGCGATATCGCGACATGTTGCACCATCGCGGCCAAAAAAAAAAAGTGTCGCGATATCGCGACATGTTGCACCATCGCGGCCAAAAAGAAAAAGTGTCGCGATATCGCGACATGTTGCACCATCACGCCAAAGAAAAAGTGTCACGATATCGCGACATGTTGCATTTTCGCGATTCAAAGCAAAGAGAAGAGCAAAAGAAAAAGTGTCGCGATATCGCGACATGTTGCATTTTCGACCGTACGAGAAAAAGTGTCGCGATATCGTGACATGTTGCATTTTCACGATTCAAAGCATAAAGAGAGCAAAAGAGAAAAAGTGTCGCGATATCGCGACATGTTGCGTTTTCGCGATTCAAAAGCAACAAAAGACAGAAAAGGCCGAAAGTGTCGCGATATCGCGACATGTTGCGTTTTCATGATTCAAAAGCAACAAAAGACAGAAAGGGCCGAAAGTGTCGCGATATCGCGACATGTTGCATTTTCGCGATTCAAAAGCAACAAAAGACGAAAGGTGCCAAAAGTGTCATGATATCGTGACATGTTGTGTTTTCACGATCCAAAAGCAGCAAAATATGGAAGGGGCCGAAAGTGTCACGATATCGCGACATGTTACATTTTCGTGATTCAAAAGGGGCAGCCAAGCTGAGAAACAAGAAGTGTCGCGATATCGCGACATGTTCCAGTTTCGCCAAGGTAACGGACCTGCATAGTGACGTGGACATAAGGACAAAATCTAATGAATAAGACAAAGCGTTACATGATCATTCAAGATGACCGTTACACACGGAGGGAAACGAACGCAAGCCAATGAGGAGAAAACGCAGCGAAGGGCCACAAAATGGAAACCAAAGCACACGCAGTCAAGGAAGGTGAAACGAGTAGCCACCGAAAAATGAAACGAACCGTCGTGGAAGGAGAAGCAATTTGTTCAGAAGTTTAAATACGCCATTCAAAGAGGCCAGAAGGGGGTCGAAAACCACTGCAAGCAGAGTTGCAGAGCTGAAGGCGAGAAGGCCATTCTGGGCCTGTTTGAGTTGTTTCTCTTCCATAGACTGGTTTGGAAAAACCAGAGATTCTGCTATTGTAAAATGACATATTTTTAATGCAGAAGTGTTCAGAAATTTGCATCTTGTGGGCAAGAAAGAAGGAGATATTCTTTGCATGCTATGGATTTAATGTTTATTCTTTCACTTTTTAGATTTTGGATTTATAGATAATGTTAAATGCCACTTTTGTGGGTTGCATTAGGCGAATATTTGAAATCTGTGAAATGTTATTTCGTACCCTAGGAACCAGCACTTAGTCTATGGGGATTGTGCATGTTTGCAAGTCCAATAGGTTAGGTTGCATGCATAGAGACCTCACATCTTCGGTTTTGTCGGAACAGGATAGCATCATACTGAATGTGTTCTATTTTTAATTTTTTGCATTTCTTTTTCATTTTATTTTATTTTTTCAGAAAGTTTAACTTATTTAAAATAAACATTTAAAAATTACAAAATCCAAAAAAAAACAATGAACAATCACTAAAGCTTCATGATGAAATAAACCAACATTGCCCCTTGTTTACAGTTACTTGCAATCACTAAGGTGTTCCAAGCATTTAAATTGACTATCTTCATTTGAGATTATTAATACACATATGCAAATGCTAATACAATGGAGACCTTGGAGAAGTTGTTTGTTTGACTTCTTTGCAAGAGGGGATTTGGAACCCAAATCCTAAAGGAGAGTTGTACTTTCACAATCGGGTGAAAATACCACTCAACAGATTGGCGCTAGAAGGAGGGCTTGAATCGGTTTATTTCATTGTCCTAACGCTTTTTGATTGTTCATACAGGAATAAGATGTTTGGAATAAGGTGTTTTGATTCTGCATTGTTTTAGAATATTGCTTTGTCATGGTTCCTTCTTTCATTCATGACTAACAAATTGGTTTTGAAATTATTCTTTGAGTTTCATTAATGGCTACAACTGTAGGAACGTGGTATGGGATACATGCTAATCCTTTGAACATTAGTGGAGATTTTCATGATTTACCCAAGAACGTAGAAAAACATTTGCTCAAATTTAAGCACAATGGTCCAACATCAGCCGAGGAACATATTCAAGCCTATGTGGATATCCTAGTTAGATGGAATGTCGAACATGAGGATGTGGCATGTAGAATGTTTCCTGGAACCCTAGATGAGGTGGCATATGATTGGTACATCAATTTACCCACTGGTTCTATTACATCTTGGACGCAATTGAAAGATGAGTTTATCGATCAATTTAGGTTGTTCATTGATCCTCTCACGATATTTCAACAATTTGCTTCTTGCAAAAGAGAACCTAATGAGCCAGTGAGAAATTTCAACTTGAGGTTTCGAAAGCTTTATGCGAGATTAATTTCTCCCTATACTATTGAGGAAAGTGGTGCTCTTCAAATATACTTTCGAGCATTGGATCCATTATTTGCCATATTTGTTAGGATGAATCCCTTGGTTACTGATCTTGCATCGGCCTACACGAAGCTATGATTGTAGATCAACAATTGAGGCCGCAAGGTTATGGAATGGAGCAATCAACTATGGTAGGACAACTAGGGGCTTGCAATCAAACCTCGATGGTAAATCAAGCGTGGGCACAACAAAATTTGATATTAAATGTTTTTCCCTACAATCAACTTTATCCTACCATGCCGACTTATGCTCCCACTTGTGCTTATACAAGTACTTCCATCCATCCAACTATGCCTCAATTAGAGAATCATGTGGTCACTCATGGAAATATCGCAACAAATGTTCAAGCATTGTCCGTGGATATCAATCCAACTAATCCTACTACTTCTACCACTCAACCCAAAGAGTTCGTATCGGAAGTAAAAGAGCAAAAGAAAGTGGTTAAGAAGGTATGTAGGCATGTTCCACCACAAAAATGAGCACATCAATGTATGCATCCAAATCATCCTAGGAAGAAAATTCATAATGCCGATCTTAATGATATTTCATGTTATGCTTCTTCGAATGATACAAGAAATTTTGAGGTGACTCACGTTGAAGTGAATACCTATTCGAAATGTCTTGAAGAGCATGAAGATTTTGGAGAAGAAATTCTATGGATGGGTAACAAGAAGTTGGAATCAAATAATCACCATCTTGTTTTGGAAAATAAATATCCAGAATCATTACCCAAAAAGGAGGATTTGGATGAACAAACTTATGTGGATATGATTTGGGCAGATGTACTTGCAAAGGATTGGAGCAACTATATGACACGGAATTCAAAAATTGATCCCATTATAGAAGCTCCTAAGTCATCACAAGTGGCTGAAAATGAATTTGAAATAAAATCAACAAATGAAGTTGAAGACATAATCGAATTTCACCACTTGTTCTCGAAAGACACTTTGGATGATGCTCTCGAAAGTGATGACCAAGAGGATCCACACCTTCCAAATTGTGATAAAATTGAATCATGGGTTACAAATTTGGATTATGATAGCTTTACCAATTTGAATTCAAGAAATAACCCACTTTTGGAAATAACGGGACCATCTAAGGAAGGTGAAGATGAATTGGATGAGAAACAAGTTGATGAATCAGAAGATGAAGAAGAAATACTTGAACGTCACAACTTGAACTTGGAAGATGATTACTATGATTCGTGGAAGAAATGGGAAGAATATTATCAATCTGAATCTTCTAACAAACTTGTTGTGTCAATTAATATGCAGGATAACTCAATTGCTTCCTCACATGAGGATACTATAAATCCTGTACAATTTGAGAAAGTTTTGGAAGAGGAATTCGAATCTCATCAAATTTTGGAACATGATAAGGATTCTACAACCATGAATCAAGAAAGAGAGTCACTTGCTTTAGATTCCTTTGAAGGAAAAGAAGTTGAAAATCTTGATCCACTTACTTGTGCTACAACGATTATGCCATTTCAAAATGAGAAAATTACAAAACCTAAATCATTTGGGTTTGATATCATTGATGATCCAATTGAAAATCCCACGTTACCCAAAACAACCCAAGTGATTGATCATGGAAATATGTTAGTTAACCCACCCCTAGATAGACAAGACTTATGGTTTGAAAGGGATGGACATGTGTTCAATTGGGTACCTAAGTTTGGTGCCTTTGATAAACAAATCATGGAGAAAGAACAAGTGCTACATTATGATGAAATGCCATTGAAGGTGAATGAAGAACAAGGATTAATTTCTAACCACACCTTTGATAACATTACTTTAATGAATGAAAAGGAGTTTGATGCATTTAAATTGCTAAATCAAATTCATCAACAATTAATTCTTGAAACTAGGATAAAAACTTTTAATGATTCCCATTTAGTAAATATCCTAGATGCTTGCAAATGTTTGCAAAAATTTGATTGGCCGAAAAACTTGGAAAATGAATTGGCTTTAAAATGTTTAGAAATAGGCTCTTACTTACAAAGTTTCATTTTGGATAAAGAAAGCCTACTTCTAAATCATGAATGGAATGATGAAACTTACACTTTAAAGAATAGACAAGATAAAATTGAATACCAATCATTGTCTAATCAATTTGAAAATTTGAATCTCACCTATGGTGTTGGTAATAGAACTAAATCAAATTGGTATGGTGAGCGAGGCAAGTTGAAGTTTGTTGCTTTGCTTGGTTTGATCTTGTTTTTGTTGGATTCCTACAAAACTTGGTATGCATATCACGTCATATATCTTTTAAAGAATTCTAATCAGGTTTGGGATCCGGGAAAATGATAATCCAAACTTTGCTTCATCTTGTACCATATTGTACATTTGTATATAATGTTTTGGTTTTCATGTTTTGGTTTTAGAATGGATTTCATTTTGGTTTTAAGTTTTGTGTGTTGGTCCTTATGAATGTTGACTGAGACTTGGAGAATATGAAACATCGGAATTGTATTGCAGAAAGCTCCACGAATATTGCAAACACATTAAAGAATATCGTTTGGAACTTGTGATGCATGAAGTTGTCAGTTTTTCACATTATGGTAAAGTAGGTGATATATTCCATCCGCATTTCAAAAGGAGCAATGCATTCATATCTCATATTACATTCCGCATTGCATATACATTTCATCTCAGTTGCATCTTCATTTCATGTACAATCATTGAAAAGGTGTCGAATCCTCTTAGGGTTATTACATAACATATATTAAAAGGATCCTAAGGTTGGGAACCGATGCCCGAACTATCTTGAACCAAGCACGTTCTACGCATATTAAAGAGAATCTTGAGCAAAATGGTCAAAACCATACTTGGAAGAAAAGGTGAGGCGAAAGGAATATTTCGTGTCTGTCCTATCATGCAACATAATCCTTAAAACAGTGGTTTTTACCACTCCCATAATGCTTAAAGCCTAAAATCAGAGTAGTAAGGATAGGGTTAAATCCTCATCGAACTTAGGTTGAGGATCCAATTCCCCAAAGCTCTGATTTGACCTTCATGGAGTAGTAAGGATAGGGTCTAATTCTCATCTCGCTTAGGTTGAGAATCCGATTCCCCAAAGCTTCTATTTTGCCCATTCAAGAACTTGAAATTCCAAAGCAAATATTTTTCATTTCTTTATTAATATTGGATTGGAAGGATCGTACTACATGTCCCTTGCAAGGATGGGTAGTCATCCCCAAGGTCCAAGAAATCAAAAGTAGAGCCAAATCATGGATTATGGGGTTAATCTCCACTGGGGCTATAGACGCCTGGCTGGCAGTGGAGTATGCTCATGCGTGGCAACATGTCTTGTCTAAAAACAAGACCACTGATCGCTCAAACGGACAGGCTAGCTTGATAGTTTCATCCATAACAGGTTAAATCATTTTGTTCAAGATGAGGTAATGAACTCCAGATCAGAGTAGTAAGGATAGGGTTAAATTCCCATCTCGCTTAGGTTGGGAATCCTATTCCCCAAAGCTCTGATTTCACTTACACTTGCACATGGGTTCAAGATGGTAGTGACACATAACCAACTTTGGGATCTAATAAATTAATTCAGTATGCATATATTTGGTCCTAAGAGGGTTTGACAGTTTTGATATGTTTGTTCATGATACTAGAAGGTTTGAGCCTTTGCAAAGCAGGTTGTTATATCTCTAGCATCTTCATCATACATCAAATCCTGCACAAATCATTCATAGCCTTGCATACGAATCATAAGTGAAACTGACAATGGAATGTTGATCAATTTCAAATGATAGGGAATGAAGCACATTGCACACACCGAGCTGATGCTTAATAATTCTAATGCTTCATGTATTTCTCGTCTAGTTTCATTCTTGGGATATTTTTTGATGCTTGTATTTGAGTCTATTTTTTTTCTTTTCAAGTTGAGTTCTCACCGAAATGCTCAGGAGCATTTCCAAGTAGAGTCGCCATTTGTTGTGGCTGATCCACAACGTACCCCAAAATTGGGGACCCACCTTTTTTGCATGTGTTCCAAGAAGACTGAAGTGGCCCATAGGCTAAAGATCAAGGAAAAAAGCAAAATACCACAAGGAGAAAAAGTGTCGCGATATCGCGACATGTTGCACCATCACGGCCAAAAAAGAAAAAGTGTCGCGATATCACGACATGTTGCACCATCACGGCCAAAAAGGAAAAAGTGTCACGATATCATGACATGTTGCTCCATTTTCGCGACCGAAGAAGAAGTGTCGCGATATCGTGACATGTTGCTCATCACGCCAAAGAGAAAAGGTGTCACGATATCGTGACATGTTGCATTATTACAGCCAAAGAAAAGTGTCGCGATATCGCGACATGTTGCGTTTTTAAAAGAGAGAGCTAGAAAGAAAAGTGTCGCGATATCGTGACATGTTGCATTTTCACGACCGTACAAGACAAGAAAGAACAAGAAAAGAAAAGTGTCACGATATCGTGACATGTTGCATTTTCATGACTGTACAAGACAAGAAAGAACAAGAAAAGAAAAGTGTCGCGATATCGCGACATGTTGCATTTTAACCATACAAGACGAAAGAAAAAAAAGTGTCACGATATCGCGACATGTTGCCATGAAAAGAAAAAAGTGTCGATATCACGACATGTGTTTCAGAAGAAAAGTGTCACGATATCACGACATGTTGCATTTTTATGATTCAAAGCATAGAGAGAGGCAAAAGAGAAAAAGTGTCACGATATCGCGACATGTTGCATTTTCGCGATTCAAAAGCAACAGAAGACAGAAAGGGCCGAAAGTGTCGCGATATCGTGACATGTTGCGTTTTCATGATTCAAAAGCAACAAAATATGAAAAGGGCCAAAAGTGTCACGATATCACGACATGTTACATTTTCGTGACTCAAAAGCAACAGAAGATAGAAGGGGCCGAAAGTGTCATGATATCGTGACATGTTACATTTTCACGATTCAAAAGGGGCAGCCAAGCTGAGAAACAAGAAGTGTCGCGATATCGCGACATGTTCCAGTTTCGCCAAGGTAACGGACCTGCATAGTGACGTGGACATAAGGAAAAAATCTAATGAATAAGACAAAGCGTTACATGATCATTCAAGATGACCGTTACACACGGAGGGAAACGAACGCAAGCCAATGAGGAGAAAATGCAGCGAAGGGCCACAAAATGGAAACCAAAGCACACGCAGTCAAGGAAGGTGAAACGAGTAGCCACCGAAAAATGAAACGAACCATCATGGAAGGAGAAGCAATTTGTTCAAAAGTTTAAATACGCCATTCAAAGAGGCCAGAGGGGGTCGGAAACCACTGCAAGCAGAGTTGCAGAGCTGAAGGCGAGAAGGCCATTCTGGGCCTGTTTGAGTTGTTTCTCTTCCATAGACTGGTTTGGAAAAACCAGAGATTCTGCTATTGTAAAATGACATATTTTTAATGCAGAAGTGTTCAAAAATTTGCATCTTGTGGGCAAGAAAGAAGGAGATATTCTTTGCATGCTATGGATTTAATGTTTATTCTTTCATTTTTTAGATTTTGGATTTATAGATAATGTTAAATGCCACTTTTGTGGGTTACATTAGGTGAATATTTGAAATCTGAAATTTTATTTCATACCCTAGAAACCAGCACTTAGTCTATCGGGATTGTGCATGTTTGCAAGTCCAATAGGTTAGGTTGCATGCATGGAGACCTCACATCTTCGGTTTTGTCGAAACAGGATAGCATCATACTGAATGTGTTCTATTTTTAATTTTCTGCATTTCTTTTTCATTTTATTTTATTTTTCCAGAAAGTTTAACTTATTTAAAATAAACATTTAAAAATTACAAAATCCAAAAAAAAACAATGAACAATCACTAAAGCTTCATGATGAAATAAACCAACATTGCCCCTTGTTTACAGTTACTTGCAATCACTAAGGTGTTCCAAGCATTTAAATTGAATATCTTCATTTGAGATTACCAATACACATATGCAAATGCTAATACAGCGGAGACCTTGGAGAAGTTGTTTGTTTGACTTCTTTGCAAGAGGGGATTTGGAACCCAAATCCTAAAGGAGAGTTGTACTTTCACAACCGGGTGAAAATACCACTCAACAAATCCTATCATAATTTTTTTTTTTTTAATTCCTGTAAGGGAAAAGAATGAGTAGGCCATAAATTCCGTAAGAAGAAACTTCATCAATTATTTTTCCTTTGGTAACCTTCTATTGATATCTTACCTAAGTTTTAAGTTGTGCATTGAGGAACTCAAAGTTTAAATTTTCTATAATTTATACCTTGCACAACCAACTTTTGCTTGTGCTCGATATACTCATTATCGGTTTCCATGGTACACATCAATATAGATAGCTATATTTTAATTAAAAATTAGCCCATAAAATTTCTCAACCTAAAAAATTTATATTTTGTAGACTTGATTGGATGCCTTATTGATCAACTTGACATAATCCTCAATGGAATATTTTAGCATATCATTCCTTATTTTTTTCTAGGTTGTTCATAGAAATAGGATCACCATGCTTTCTTATGTGATCAATTCCTACATTAACCCACTATGCATTGCATAACATTTTTAGTGGATTTTAACACAACTTATATGCTTCTATTTTAGTATGAGATCCCTATCTTGTAGATTGAACATTAATTTATTATACCTTGTATGTAGTAGTCATATCCTACCTACCATTATCTTGTGCTCTTTGCATAACTTATTGGTTGTTTCCACTATGATTCTCTTAGCTGTGGCTATACTATAAATTTTGCATAGATCTATTATGGTATCTTTAACTTTTTATTTGATATCAATAAAAGTATTATTTTATTTCTTGTTGGCTTCTATGGTTTTCTTAGTAGTATCATGACCTTTGATGCCTTCCTTAGGTTGCAATACTTTGAACACAAACGATTCCATATCTTCCAAATTGATATTTGATACCCCAAACTTGTCAAAGAGCTTCTTCATTTGTTCTTTATTTTATTATAATCATGTATTCTTCATGACTAGATCTTTAAATTTATCCTCTATGAGCTCGAATATCAAATTTTCATGACTAGATCTTTAAAGTTATCCTTTATGGGCTCGAATATCAATTTGAGTAGTCCACTATTTCCATGGATTCGCAAGGTGAAAAAATCAACGTGTGACAATATTGAAGTCCTTCCTTCTCAATTTATTTTTAGATGAAGCATTAAGATCCGTGAGAACTTAATTTATTTTTAGATTCTTCCCCACTTTATTATATGTCATGCTTAAATTTTTATATTGATATTACCAAAATATCTTGAAATTAATTAGAGAGATTGATTTCCTTCCTAATATTCTCTATGTGTTGATCTTCTTTTATTTTTTGTGTAAGAAAATATTCTTGAACATCTAATTTTTTATCCATTAGAGATAATATCTATTCTCTTTTATCTCCTTTAGTTTTTTTTTAATTTTTATTAAAGGGATAAGCATCATCATCAAAGGTATCCTTCTTGTTAGTGTTATACTTGTTGAATTTCTTGTTCTTTTACTTCTTTGTTTATAGGTTCCTCTTCCTCCTGAGTTAATATTAATTATTATTAGCATATTTTCATATGCTACCATCTCAAATAATTACATCCATATCTCTAATTGATTTATCTCTATGAGCAACTTGCAAAAATACCTTGGGAACTTGATCCTTAGGAATATTTCCATGGGGATTATTTTATATTTATGAATTAAATTATCAATATAACTACTTATCTATACTTGGTTGTAGAATTTAATAGGTAACCCACTAGAAAAGTCTTCTACCATAGTACAAGTTTTAGCTATGTGATCCTTTGTGTCAACTCTTGCTTCCTCTGGAGAGGAATATTCATCCATAGTGATATCTTTTATAAAGGTGATCTTCGTTTCTTTAAGGGTATGTTATATTTTTAATATAAAATTGATAGATGAGGGTCTTTTAGTATCCTCCTTGGTATTTTTTCTTCCAAATCAACCCTTAGACTCCTTGAACCTTGGTTCTTCAATTACCTCCTATCCATTTTAGTATTTGATCCATATAAAGAGATCTAAGTTTCTAGTCCACCTTTCATGCACACCCCTATCATATTCATAAGTGGGCCAAAATTATTTATTATTTTCTTCATGTTAAAAAAAAATATTTTTTCTTTTGGAGTAATTCATTTTTATTACATGTATCTTATTATACTTCATCTTCTTTAAGACATATAGGAAACTAAATTGTTGAATTTTTTCCTCTATATTTTTTATGTCTTTGGATGACTCACACATATAGTAAGTAGATCCCTAAGGTGCTTTGTAGTAACCTTTAAATGAAATAGAAGGAATTATTGATAGAACTATGTAAGATTAAGGTTATTGGTGGGCCTAATGGGAAGCATCATTAGATTATTTATTATTCTGAATACTTGAGTATATGAATAGGTTGTATTTCATACATACTAGTCCACATAAAGGTGAATTTGCTTCATTGCATCCTATGACAATATTGTTTTGTTGTCCATAATAAAGATATCAAAAATAATAAAAAATAAATCATGAATAAAACTTCACTTGCTTTTCAGATATTTTACAAAAATGATAAGGTGGCATTAGAGAAATAGCAGCCCTTGCTCAATTTTTCTCTTCACCCCCAAAATATATTTTCTATAATGAATTTTAAAGGAATACAAACTAAATAAGAGTTTGTGTAAAATTCTCTTATGCTTGGAATTCTTAATATTGTTTTGATCAAATCTTGATAAATTATATGTTCAAATCAGTAAAGTTATTCTAGAATAAAATCTTCAAAAGAGGTTACATCCAAGTCCTAGAATGACATGATTTATGTTTTTATCTAATGTGGTTTAGTGCAATTACACACTCAATTTCCTCCTTAAAATCAACCTTGGGAGATCTTATTATTGTGTGTAATTTCTTTTCTTTAGGACCTTTACCTAATTATTTATAATAAATTTTATGAAATCTTCTTGGGTTTTCTCTTAAGCCTTTATTATGATTATATTATTGGTGACTATTGCATCCTTTCAAGGGAACTCAAGTCAATAAATTATCCCTTATTATTGAATGATTTATTGATGTAAAAAAAGATCTCTTTGTGTTAATGAGATTACCAATCCTTCTATCCAAATGTTTAACACATATGATTACCAATTCTAAGCAAAAGATGATCTTTTCAAAAATTGATACCTCCACTAGTCCAAAATCCCTCAATTGGTTGTATATTTGCTCATAATTGATGTCTTTCTCTAAATCTTGGAATCCCTCAACTGGTCCAAAATCCCTCAACTGGTTGTATATTACTCCCACCTTTGTGTTTGGAATCTTGGACAGTTGTGATACCACCTTGGTCTCCTTCCATGGGGTGTATTTAAACTTCACCTTATTTGTATGTAACAATGTATCTTAGCAAGCATGGTCTCCATAGTCTTCTAACTGAATGTTATAATATGTAAGAGGAAATAAAATATTCTTGAAGAGGTTTTATATAATCTGATTAGGTTTAATTATGGAGATAGTATAACTCTGAATAGATGTCTAAGGTTTAAATCCTATAGGTTTTAGATTGTACACTATGCTTTGATAAGTAGACTATAGTTGGATAATAATATTGGGAAAAAAACATCTCCTATGAGGGCCGTATCATATGGCCTATAGTCTCAAATATAATAAAAAATATTTTAATATTTTTACCTTTTACTCTTATGTAAACCATAATTTATATGGGGAACAAGTGCATAAGGGATGAACCCATATGAGATGATAGAATACCTATTACAAATTCCATTAGGATTTTATCACAAGTTGGTTCTACTTGGCATGGGGATTAAATTTCATGGAGAAGAGGAACTAAATGGAATTTTGACTAGACTCAATCACCTATTGGGTGAACATATCCACAAGGATTTGATGCACAACACTTCAATTTTTTTAATTGTAGGGGTAATTTACATGAATACTATGACATGAAACTTTATAAAAGGGGATATAATAAACTATCAAAATTGTTTCTCTTTTTAGGTGTTAAAACCAAAGGATAACCTAAAAATGCAATTGACTTGGTGAAAATAATTCATATGAGATGAATCATGGAAAAAATATGAGGAGAGATTAGACCATTCATAAAAATACCTTTCTTTTTAAATAGCACTCTAGATAAAATATACTGATGAATTTTGTAATGACTTCTTTCCCTAAGACAAAAAAAATAAGAAAAAAAAGGAGACACATCCATATGATCAAGGGAGATATTATACAAGAAGAGAATAAAAATAGTTTTCTATGGTAAGCTTTGTTGATGGGATACTTATATGAAATAAAATTAAATTATTAAATCTTAGTATAAAAAATAATGATGCTAGGACGAGTAATTCTAATATGGTTCAACTTAATTAATAATATATATAAATCATAAAACTAGAAATGTAGACAGTAAAAATATCTATAGTAGAGGTTTGTAGAACCATAACAAAAGAATTATTCATAAAAAAAATATAAAGAGTGGAAAATATTATGATGGCAAGTAGTTTATTAGAGACCCTTTACCCCTCCAGTGTTTAACTTTCTATTCTAGCCTGATACGATGCAGATCAAATATCCGTAGAGGAGGTAAGTAGTATTTGGAATATGGTAGGTTTGTCAACTTCTAGAGTGATGTGTGGGTGATTGATATTCCACTAGAGTCAAGATTAGAGTTGGCTTTAGTCAAACCAATTATAGATCATTTCTGAGAGAATAAGGTTTATGATTTCATTGAAAGGATTGGACACCACCCCCTATGAAAACCATTTGACTTACTTGGAATTTTAGTGGAGGAAATGAGAGCATTTAATGAAATTTTAAATATCATTAAATGGATTATAATTCTTAGAAGATAAATTCTGGATAGATTCATCAAAACAACTTATTTAGTAGTAGATGATCCTTCTGATCCTTGGTTTTTGATAGATAAAATTTAGCTTAAAGGACTGACTCTGAAAATCAACATTTTCTTCTGGCTAACCATATAAGGAAAAATGCTAACTTTAGACAATTTCAAAAAAAGAGGTATGATTTTACCTAATGCTTATTTCTTTTGCAAAAATGTAGAGGAAACCTCATTCCATCTTCTTTTTAGTTGTCCTTTATATTAGGAGGTTTTTAACTACTTTTTAAAATATTTGAACATCCAATGGGTGTTTAAGAATACCCTATAGAATGTGCTGACCCAATGGGATTATCTCTTCATGTCTTCCTTCCTTTGTTGGTTTTTGAAATTTGGTCTTCCTAATATCTTGTGGTGGATTTGGAAGGAAATAAACTCAAGTTATGGCTTTGTAGGTAATTTATTTTTTGTTGAGAACATGAGAACCCTAAATCTGAATGTTATGACTATGGACCATGAATGATCAGTGAAGAGATATCTTGGATTCAATACAAATACTCAACTAGTCAAACCTATTGTACCTCCAGATAGATCTAGGATTAAGTGAGAGCCACCTCCAATTGGTTTGTTGAAGTTTAATTTTGATGATGCATCTAAAGGGAGTTCAGGTCCTGCAAGTGTTGGAGGGATTATAAGGAACCATGATGGCTTGATAATTTTAGCCTTTGCTAAAAAATATAAACCATCAAACCAATCACTTTCTCAAATCCAAGGCCCTATTCCAAGGAGTTTCTCTATTGGATTTGAAGAGTACTCCATTAATATTATAAATATGGCAAGAGGAACTCAATATCCTACCTAGACTATTTTAAACCATCTTTTGAAAGTTCATAGATAATGGTTTAGTGGTGTGGTTGGATAATTTCCCTATGGATATTACTTGTATCGATAATGAAAACATACATAATTAACATTTGTTCCACTCTAGTCGAGTTGTTATTGATGGCTTGGTTGCAAAAATTGGGGGTGCTTATTGATTTTGGGTTTTTACACCAAATTTCATATATCCAAGCTATTATTTCCTCCATGCAAGCCACAATATCTAATGCAGAAGAAATTCTTGTCCTGATGGGTTGGAAGACCTAGGAAAGCAATGACCTCATAGGGGATAATGGAACTGGTGCATGGCCCAGTTTGTGGTTCAAGGTCCTACTATTGATTTATGTTTGTGGTTCAGGGGATTCTTTACCAAATACACTTAAACAATGATGCATATGTAAACAAAAGTGAGCAATCAAATGCATCAAACAAGGTGGGTGACTCATCTAAACTCCAATTTCCTATCCTAGCTAAAGAGTTAAGGTGAATTTTAGGTTACCAATTTATGGCTATGGATGGCTATATTATTTATGATCACTGCAAAAACAATAATGTATGCATCTATATAAAGGTAGTTTTTCATGGTACAATGAGCCACCATAATCATCATTTATATTTTCCTTGGTACCTCAATCTTTGTGGTTGACTTCCTTTCCACCTTTGAGGGTACCTACTCTTGTATTCAAGATAAAAAATTAGTAATACCATATCCTTAAAGTAATAAATCAACATCAATATTAAAAAACATAAAGCGTTGAAATATAATTCAATATATAGTCTATTTCATAATTGAGTCCTACCAAAGTAGGTCATGTTATACTAGCCCCCTTGGATATACTAGTAGTACAAATCCATCGCAAGAATGTGGATTATTTGAATCATTAAATAAGGGAATTGTTGTAAGAAAAGGTCAGATAATGAGTTAGAGAGTGGGAAAGAAAAGAGATGAAAATACTTGCACAAAATAGTCATGGAAGTTAAGTCTAAAAGTCATACTGCCAAGTTGATATCTCTCCTTATATAAAATTCAAGATGCTTCTCAATGATGGATTCCAACTTAGGGCATATTTTCTCGTAGAATGTCCATGAGAAGTAATTCAATGGTTGTAAAATATCTCCTATGTGTGAATAATGGAGGGAATAGATAAAGGATACTAAAACAAAGAGGGTCATGTTATTAAAAGTAACACCAAATTTTCTTACCACTTTTATTTATGTTATTGTTGTAGATTTGACAATGCTTTGATTTTGAATACATTCAATAATGACATTTTATAGAGTTCCAAAGAAATAGGATTTTCAATTGGTTGTGATTCCATCGTGCACATATCGAAAAGTCAAGTTAGTGGAGTCACACACACTCCTAAGGGGTTGCTATCCCTAGTGCCTAACTTACTAAAGTAGAAATCCATGTGAGAGAGGAAATGTTGGGATGACCTAAAGAAGGAAATATGAAGGGAAGAGGTGGAAGAGAGAATAAATTGGAGACTAGTAGACCAAGGAGTAAGCTTGTGCATATGTTGATGAGCCAAGTTAGTGGAACTACACACACTCACAAGGGAAAGTTGTCCAAAGTGGAATACCCACTGATATGGGAGGCTGGTAGACTAAGCAAACTTGTCTGGTTTCAAATAGAGAGAACCGAATAATAGAGGTGGAACAAAAATATTATATTATTATTTGTTAATATAGGATGTTGGTAGATTGAAATGATTGTAAATTATTTTTATCATGAAAGCATAAATATAAATATAAATCTAATTTAATCTATATTTTAATAAGGTGTGGTTTTGATATTAAAATGCGAGAATATTTTTTTGAAAATAAATTTGAAAAATTATATTAATGCAAGATCATTTATAATTTGGAATGAAACTCCTCCCTTCCTTAGATAACGAGAATACTTGTTTGCAATAGTAAAAGGATATTTGAATTGGAGCCAAATATCCTAAAACATACATCTAGAATGGTTGTCCAAATTAGCTAAACATTGGATTTGCTCACCAACCTTCCTAATCCTCTCATATTCAATAACTATGTCACTATGCCATCAATCCCCCATCTCATTCTTACTAAAATTGTGTGTTGCTATTTTAACCCATTCTAGGTTGGAGTTTGTTGGTAAAAAAGTGCAAGTTGTGCAATCAACATATGTGGACATCTATTCAAAAAGTGTTTCCTAAAGTCTAGCTAAGGAAGATTTCCACTAGAAGTTTTGTAGTCAAAACAGTTCATTGGAAGCTATCATCTTCGATGAAGTTGGAGATAGTTTTTGAGGACAAATATTTAGCCTAAACTTTTTACCTTGGAGTGAAGATTTTCTGAGCTCATAAAACCTACTACTATCACATTTTTTCTATGTATACCAACTTAGAGAGATAGCTTGCAATGACATCAAGATTATCGTTGCAAATAAAGAAATAGAAGTTGACTTGGGAATAGAATGATACCATCACATTTTAGGAGTTGATGAATATTTCTTACTGACTTGAATAAGCTTACCATAAGGGCCTTCTATTTAGTTGTTATTGGCATATTTTTGTCACCAAAAATACTATTATCATCATGAAATGATCTATGTAAGTTCTCCATAGTGTTTACTATCATAAAAAAAATTGATAGAAGATCTCCATAACAAAGCTATCTAACTAAGTTGGAGTGGTAGAAGGGGGTTACTAGTTTTTCCATCATTGTTGATGAATTGAAACCCATCCAATGTGTGACATCATATGACTAAATATATTATCATTGGAAAATTATTTTGCTGATTGAAATCAATTGCACCTTCTATAATGCTATATTATTTTGGTATAAAATCTAGAATATCTTTGAGACATGATGCATATTTAAGGAATGATGATATATTGGGTAAGAAGAAGATCATAAGGCCCTTAAACTATAGATATATATGAGATTCTTAGGGAAACTACTACCTGATTGGAAGTGATTAAAACTACCTAGAGAAGATGCATTCATATTTGAGGAAATTAGTGATAGCAAAAATGAGGAGGCTAGTCACACAGATGTTTGATGTACAGAGAAATGGAAGGAGGTAGAAGATTTATTAATATAGATAATTTCCAAAATGGATCTAAAGCCAAAGATAAAAATACTATCATACAATTGAAGCTTGAATCTAGAAGAGCTCATAGACTATATCATATAGATGGAGAATAATTTTAATTTTGGATTGATAATAGATCCCAAGAAGGTGAAGTTTTACTATACAATGTTGAAGGGGAATCTTTCCTTGTGGTGGGATCATGAAAAAAAAAAGAGGCAAAAAAGAGGAAAAAATAAAATTCAAACTTAGGATAAGTTTGTTATTAAATTAAAGTCTAAACAATTTTCCATTGATTAAAAAATAAGGCTATTTAGAAGACTCTAAAACCTCAAGCGAAAGGATATCAAAGTGAGGGAGTATACGACGGAGTTTTATAAATTGGCCATAAGGGAAATTCACATTAAATATGATTAAGAAAATGTTTCAATATATAAATGGACAAAGAATATCCATACAAGATGATATTGGCATGATTAAAATCAAAATAATTGAATACACATACTAGTATGTGCTCAAGGAATAAGAAAAGTTGTTGCATAGGGAATAAAATAACGCAATAGGAATAAGATGATCCTCTTAAGAAAAATAACAATCAAACAATAGCAATGGATAATATGTGCAAAAATAAGAAGTTAGTACTTATGAAAGTTATTCTAGTCAAATTTCCTAGGAAAAGGTGAATCATTAAGAGGATGAGGTGGATTTTATAGAAGAAGAGGACATAGTTTTGTTGTAAAGTGTTATAGAAGTGGAGAAGCTAGACATCAGGCGTTTGTGTATCCTTAAGCACAATAAAATTGTATAATAATATTAGGAGAGTGTTGCTTAACCAAACCTATGGAAGAACCAAAACAAAGAAAATATCTCATGATGGAGAGAGTGTTATTAAAACCCATCAAGGAGATGCATGAAATTGAGAAAAGGAAGAACCTATTCAAGATGATTTTCAAATCAAGAGGTAAGTTTTGTAAGGTGATTATGGATAGTACAAGCACCAACAATCTAGTGGTAACTAATATGGTAGAGAAACTTGGATTGAAGTGGATGGATCATAAAAACCTATACAAAGCTTCATGGTTGTAAAAGAGACATCAAATTTTGGTAACAAAACAATTTATGGTAGGTATCCAAATTGGCTCTTATAAGGATGTGATTCTATGTGATATCATGCCAATGGATGCATGTCTTGTTGGTAATACCATAGCAGTTTCATAAAAATGTATTGCATGAAGTTAGCGAGAACACCTACACTATTGAAAAGGATGTCAAGATATATAAATTAAGTTCCTTTAAGGATAAATAGAAAGATATTATAAGGTGATAGTGGTGGAATATGAACCTCATAAATTCATTGATAACTACAACAAAGACCATGTTGCTAGAGTTTATAATGACAATGGTACTTCTAGGTGTGGTGAATGACATTGTGATGGTGATGATAGAGATCAAAGTGGAAATGAAGAGTTTGAGTGCTTTGAAAGTCACACCAAATACATTGACTCCAATTTTATGAGAAGAATGGGGTACAATGGTGAAGTATTGAGAAGGTATGGGAAAGGTGTGAAAATATCCATATTACCAAAATTAATACCAAGGAATTAAGATCTTGGGTATGCAAGTCTAGTGGAAAGTAGTAAATTTGTGAGAGGAAAGAATTGTAGACACCAAAACAACACCAATCCGATTATGTGACTGCAAACACTGATCGCTTTGACACACACAGCCCCCAGGGCAGCCCTCAGAGGTTAAACAATGGTCCTAACCACTTTTGTAGCAATTTTGGAAGGTCAAAAGGCAATTTGGCACATTCAGGCACTTTGCTCAGTATCCGTCCCACCCAGGGACGAATTCAAATTGGGATCCGTCTCACCCAGGGACGAATTCTGAATTCGCTCTGGGTCAGGACGAATTCCAGGTTCAACGGGAAAAAAGAAAAATGGTGCCAAGTGGCAGCCGAGGACAGTCAATTAATGCCTCCTGCCTTGCATGCGCGTGTAGGTGGGTAGATTGGACGTTAGAGGACTGTCACAAGGGCAGTCATGGAAGCCCAAGTCATGGAGGACTTTCCTCCCTCATGGGAAGGCATGACTGCCACATGGCGCTTATGCATGCCCCTCCAAAGAGACCCCCTGGGTCTATAAAATGGTGAACTTTCTCACCCAAAAGAGGACAAGTTGGAGGCATTTTCAAGCAACGAAGTGCTGCCAAATTGAATACCACATTTTACCCTTTTGATTCACCTCTTCCACATCCTTGATCTCTTTCGCAAGAGAGGTCATTGGGTGGCTATTGGAAGTGTGAATCCGGATCCAAAACCCGACATTTGACCACATTGATCTACCAATTCATCGACAACCCATTACAAGAGATTTTGGGCCCATCCCAAGTGGATTGGTGCCGAAATCAGGTTCCAACGGTGGGCGGCCCACCTGGGCGCCCCGCATTGATGCGAGCCTAATCTTATTTTTAGAATGATTAGGAATTCATGGTAGATTGTTCCTTTTGTCACTTGTTTATCTTGCATTCCATTTTATGTTGTTTCAATAGTTTGTAATTCCAATTTTATAATGTTGTGATCAAATCTTATCATGTTTTGTCGCTTTTGTTGTCCTCACTAACTTGCAGGTAGCGACGTCAAATTCCCATTGATGGAGGTCAAATTGGGGAAATCCGACCATCTGGGTCATCCCAAAATGCCCCCAATTAGCTAACCCCTAAGTTTGCAGGTCTTTTGGAGATCTCGAGATGCGACATTTGGGCAGCATCACTTCGGCGCTTTGTCGTAGGCGAATTCGTCCTACCCGGGGACGAATTACAGTCGAATTCGTCCTACCCAGGGATGAATTACAGTTGAATTCGAATCGGTGGCATTTTTTCTGACTATTTTGATGGCAGTGGCCCTCTGGTAATGTTCCCTGGTTCCTGTCAAATTTGCAAGTTGTTTAGAATCAGTTCATTCATCATTTTATTCAGTTTTATGCATACATCCTTCATCATTTTTTAGAGAACAAATGTTTCATCTTTGCAACAGGTGCTACTAACAATTTTGTTGTTTCTTTGAATGCAGGAGGAGCAGCAAGGATCAAGGATTCATTCACACAAGCGACGGCAACACTTTGGCCCGCCCATTTTGCATGTGGGCACGCGGAAGAGAGATGACTTTCCATTGATGTGACCAAGAGACAAGTTTGATGCTCCTTTCCCCTAAAAAGGGAGGAAGCTAATTGTAACCGAATTTGAAATACATCAATAAAAGAAGAGGGTTGTTTCATTCCATTTTGGTTCCAATTTGTCTATGCTTTCTCCATTTTACGCATTTCTAATTTGTAGCATCAAGTTTAGTTTCGTTCTTGCATCGTGTTTGGAGTTTTCCCTTTTTGTTTTCTGGAATCTCGTGCTTTCAGTGGCGATCACGGTGGGACTCTGTCCCTTGGTTTTTGAGATCAAGAAACTGATCAAAAATTTGTGTTTTTGTGCTTACAGGTACCATTTCTTCGAACTCTGACTGTTATTCGTCTTTGCCTGTGGCGAATACATTACTGTAATTCGTCTGACCCTGAGACGAATTCTAATTCGTCTCAGACAGGGACGAATTCTATTCTGTAATTCATCTCACCCAGGGACGAATTTTGGTCTGTGCATTTTCAGGGCCGAGGATCAAAAATAGCAAGTCTAGGCAGAGAAAAGGTAAGGGTCCTAAACTGTTCCTGTCATTTTTTGCTTTTCTGTTTCTATTTTCTATCAATTTTGCCTTCTTAAGGAAAGTAGTTGCTTCTGCCTATTTTAATTTTTAATAAAAAGAACCACACACACATCACATGGCATTTTTAAACCAAGGAGCTGGTCGTAAGACCCCAGCCCTTGATCAAGACCAACGGTGGGTTCATCACCACCTTGGCTTGATTTTTGCATCCATTTACCCCGATTGTCACTGTTGCTCGACGTAAATCCTGATGAAAGCTGACCGAGTGTCGTTGGGGTGATTCCCAACGCGTGAGGATAAGTCTTCTATGGTAGGTGTCATAAATAGGACAATCCCCCTTTCGTACCGCCTATGTACCACGTACCATCTGCTCTCACGTACCTATAGTTTCCCTCTCGTAAGGGCGGGTATATAGAGAGGTTGGTATATCGGTCGAGCAATGGTATATTGAAGGGGCGACCATTTATGGGAGTCATATGAGCCTTCATTATGCATTTAAACGTTCTTCAAAACTTTCAAAAACAAAACAAAATCATCAAAACGCACTAAAACCAGTCTAGGACACACCATTAATCTTTAAAAGAGATAATCACCGTTTGTGTATGTGTGTGTTCATTTCTGCTTAGTGTAACAAAAAAATAAAATAAAAAATCATAAACAAAAAGATAAAAATCTGCTTAGCTTGTAGAAGAGCACCACCATGGTGTACACCCGTAGCCAAGCCCAATCAAGGGCAGAAGCTGTAGAAAGTGTACAAGGAGCGGGCACAAGTCACCTTCGCTTTAGCCCTAAGGACTTGGCCATACCGCCTTGGCGGTCTGGACTACAAGAGAGTCCACATCATTCCATGTCAAGGTGGAATTATAGGGACACCCCTCTGGGGGACACGCCCATTCAGCACAGCCCCTTTCGGGAAGAAGCTTTACATGTGGCACTCAACGTAGATAGAAGACCTCCTTTAGAGGCTAGATATGAGTGGCCACCACGTGACGAAGTGCTAGAGAGGCATAGTGTCCATGAGGAGAGGCAACGTGACTATGGCATCTCTCCTTTGCCTCCCATCATTGTTAGAACCGACAGACAAAACCCAGAGCGCAGGGCTCCCCAAATAGGGCGAGCTAACTCCGCTCGCCCCTTTCACACCCATGAAAGGGAGTACGAGGAAGACCATCACATTCCTCGAGAGCAATATACAGTGTGGGAGCCTTGCGCTTCCGCACCTGCTAGATACCATGGTCACACATTGAGGCCAGAGCCTCAGGTAAATGCCACCAACCTCGACAGAGGGAAGCGACCCATTGAAATCTCGGATCATCACGACCGAGGCAAATACATAGGAGAAACATTCAGGCCTCCTAAGCCCAAGATGGCAGACCAAATTGACCTGGCAGTCGCCAGACATGCCGCCCGCCAAGCCCAGATCACGCGGCTTGAGCAAGATCAGCAGCAGTTAGAGCGCTTATACCGCCTTAACAAAGAGCGCATTCAGCGCCAAGCAGACGAGCTGCTTTATAACCTACCTGAGAGGGTTCCAACCCCTCGCACCCAAAAAGCGGAACCATATGAGAGGCATAATCCCTTGGTGCAGGATAGGTCTCCGCGACCTCGTCAAGTTTTGCCTCCGAGACCCCATAGACCTGAGAGGGAGGCCACTCCCCGAAACAATGATGGGTACCCTCCACGGGGACCCACTCAGGGTCATAGGTCTCACCCAGAGACTCCTCAAGAAGTTTACGAGGAGTATGAACAAGAAGTAGAGCGGGCCGAAATGCCCTATCAAGGCGGAGGGGCTGCTATCCGGCCACCCCTCCATAGGCCTCCAGTCTCCCACAACTCACAATGGGAGCAAACAAAAGAGGAAGAGATTAAATCTTTCGATGCATACAAAGCGTTGTTAGAGCATTTGGAGTCTATGGAAACCAAAGCTTCTGGGCCCCAAAAGCCCACGTTACGCCAACTCCGTAGTCATCCGGTGCATCCGTCAGTGCTCGCACCTCCTTACCCCGAACATTTCAAGTTGCCTCAGTTGGCAGTCTTTAAGGGTGAAGAGGATGCTCAAGAGCATGTGACAAGATTCCTGAGCCAATGCTTTGGCATTCAGGATAATGATGCGTTGTTGCTAAGGACATTCATAACCACATTCGTAGGCCCTACCTCGGATTGGTTCACCCAGTTGCCGAAGCACAACATCAATAACTTGGATCAATTAGTGGATGCGTTCCTTGAACGCTTCGCCTTCAACACCAAGAAGAAGGCATCACTGAGTGACTTGGCCAACCTCAGGCAATATGAGGAGGAGACAATGGTGGCCTACGGGAATCGATGGAGGGCTCTGCTTTCTAAGCTACCCTACCTTCCCCCTATGTCCGACCTCACACAAATGTTTTCACGAAGTTGTCTGAGATCGATCTCTGGGCTATTGCAGCTGCAGCAATATGCCACCTTAGAAGAAGCTCTGGCACAAGCCAGAGTTATCGAAGAGATCAAAATACAGGATGGCAAAATTGCCAAACCTAAAAAGAAAGAGTGGAACAAAAACACAAAGACAGGGACTACGCAACCAAAACCCGTTGCGGTTAATCAAGTTGCGATAAATGTCCCTAAGCCTGCACAAGAAATACAGCCTCAAAAGGCTAATTATCAGGCAGTGCCTCCTAATAATTATGAAAGAGAAAATAAAAAATAGGAGCAAAATCAGCAGCGTCGCCCTAAGCGACAATACACCCCTTATACGGAGTCTAGGGACTCCCTATTTGACCGCTTGTCAATGGCAAATTTAATCACCCTTCCAGAGATCCAAACCATAGATCCTAACGCTCCCAAGCCTAAGGGATACAGAGAGGATTTGTATTGTAGGTTCCACAGGCGAAGGGGACATGACCTGAACGCATGCTGGAAATTCAAAGGATTGATACAAGACTTGATTGATAATAAAACATTGGCAGTGGACAACCCCATAGCGCCAAATAACCAGCAGATGGGGGTCTTCAAGGATCCCTTGCCTGCCCATGAGGCACAAGCAAAACCCCTTCAGGTCAATGAGGTGCGACAGAATTTCCCCATGCAAGGGTATGTGGGAATGATAAGCATAGTGACCAGGAACAAGAAATACCTAGGAGTTGCCCCCGAGGCAGCCACAAGAGAAGTTCCAGCAACGTCGCAACCTCAACAACACCCTGTGCAGTTGCCTCCGCCTAGACCCGAGGTCACGATACGGACCAAACTCATGTAGAGTTTGCAGACCACGTCGGCTAGGCTCTCCATATATGAGCTTATACAGCAATCAGCGCCCCATCGGGAGGCTCTCATGGAGATTTTGAAAGCCATCGAGTTGCAGCCCCATGAAGCGAATTCCTTCAATAACTTCGTGGGACATGTAAAACGATGCACGGAGCCAGTCATTACCTTTCGAGAAGATGAAGTTAAATCAGTATCTGATGACATGGCAGATCCACCCCTGCACGTTATCGCGTGGGTCAACGGGATCCCGTATAAGAGGGTGTTGGTAGACACTGGCTCGTCTAGTAACATCATTACTACAGCAGCATTGAAACATCTAAAGTTGCCAGCCTCTCACATCACCGCTTCCACTTACACACTACGAGCATTCAATGATGCGATATGCTCGATAGTTGGCACAATTGTTCTACCCATTCAGGTAGGACAAAAGACGATACCTACATTGTGCCATATTTTGGAAGGCGAGATGGCATACAACATATTGCTAGGGTGGCCATGGATCAGGGACATGAAGTGTGTCCCTTCGATAGCTCACCAGTGTTTGAAGTATGCATTTGAAGGAGAAGTACATGTAGTCCCGACGGACTTAGAACCCTTCAAATATTGCAATGCGGTGCAGTTGATGCCGCAATCGACCCTCCCATCGACGCACTTGGATTTTTAGTTAAATCCATCTAGACAGGGTCCGATGCCGTGAGCACCACTGGTGACTAATCCATCAAAACCCCAGCCAGGTGCATCTTCATCGTCCGCTCCTTCACTACCAATGCCACCTATCATGGCTAAATAGAAGGACAAAGGGAAACAAATCCTGGAAGAGGCTCAACCCCTAGAAGAGGTGCTGCCAACAATATCAACCATCTCAACCGAAGAGATACCTAGCACAATGGAAGCTGAGGCTCCTAGTCCACCCAACATGGAATGGACTCCGGAAGGGCTTTCGTTCCCTCCCTCTCAATCGCCAACAATTACTGTTGAAATGGCCAGTACGGGCCTGGGGGAGTATCTAGTGCGGAATGTTGTAGCAACGCCCACGCTAGAGTCAGTGCAAGACATGGGGAGACCTCGCCTCCCCATCGGGATAGTTGTTCCTTTAGGCTACCCACCGAACCAGACCAATTTTGTGTATGGGGGCCTTGACCATGGTGCTGAGCCATGCATGCAAAAGGACGAGGACGAAGAGCCTTTTGCAGAAGATGTCAACTATCTGTCTAACCCGGACTTCGCTCTGAGATATCTTGGCCAATGCAATTGGCATGGATACGGGCTAGGCAGGTATGAGCAAGGAGTGCGTGTCCTTTGCCAGCCAAGATACCAAATGCCTTATGACAAGTCGGGAGTAGGGTTCAACCACCCCCTGCCCTTAGACATCTTGGTGGAAAACATGCAAGGCCTAGGAATAGGCAACAAGGGTGGATTGGCATCAGATCCTTATGCCAACCCAAACACAACATATACATTGGGAGATTACCTCCCATGGTCAACAACCACCCTTGGTAACATCAATAACCCTTCTCCTTTGCTAGAGAGAGGTGAAAGTTTGGGAACTCACTTTCAAGGAGAGCATAAACAGTGTCCAGAAGGATCTTCGGAGGATGAATCAGAACATGAACCAATGTCATATGATCCCTTCGAATCCGATAGTGATCACTCAGGAGATTCCCATGAATAACTGGCAAGAGATCTTTTTGAATTTGTTCCCTCTAGAGGCTCCAATTGAGCCAGTGCTATGTCAAGAGAATCAGGTCCCCCCACCGAGTGTGGAACAACCGCAATGGGACCAGATTAATTTGCTAGAACAAGATGAACCTCAGATGTCGCAAGCAATTGTTGGAGAAAATGAACATTTTTGGATCTCCGACAGCGATTCGAAAGATGAAACTGAGATGGCCTATCTCAACCACATGCGACAAATGCAACAATGGTACCCTTTGAGGATTAATGACATATTTGCACACATGGGCATAGTGCCAGGGCATGAGTGGTATGTAGACCTAGCAGGGTGGGATCAAGTGTTGGATCCACTGCTCCGGGTACACGAAGAGCACTTTCCACTCCGAGACCCTAGGGTGATATCAGTGCCGAGGGTAGACCCTGTCCTCTTATTAGCACATAGGGCCGATCCATTCATGCCAGTACCTACAGAACCAGATCCAGAACACAGAGAACATCCAGAATGTTTGAGTCATCACACCCATGGTAATGGAGACCAAATTCATTTCATCCACATGATCTCCATTGACTTGACCGCACCCATCCGCAATCCGGCCGATCCAGCATGGTCATTGCATCTAGACATAGATGCCATCGACTGGGATCACGTCAATTCACCTCTCTCCCCATCAGAGTACTGGCCTTTCGGTAAAATGCCTCATTTTACCCTAGGGACAACTCAGGATATCTTTCAAGCTGAAGAGGAACCCGAGGTTCCCAACGCAGATTTAAACTCAGCTAATGATATCCATTTGATCCCGACTCCACATCAGTTGGAGGACGGATCCCACATGTCGGTCGAGGAGACGACTGACGTAGACATCGGCTTAGATCCAATGAATCCATAGATTATCAAGCTGGGGGTAAGCTTATCCCCTGAAGAGCAAGCCGACTACATTGCCCTTCTCAAAGAGAAGAAGGAGGTTTTTGCATGGTCATACAGAGACATGTCGGGGCTAGATCCGTAGCTAGTCACGCATAATCTAACGCTTGATCCGACAATCAAGCCAGTTAAGCAAAAACTACGTAAGATGCACCCAACAGATGGCCTTGATGGTCAAAGATGAATTGCAAAAGCTGTTGGATGCACAGTTTGTCATCTGCATGGATTATCCACCATGGCTGTCCAACATGGTGCCCATCAAAAAGCCCGACGGGAGGATTCGCATATGCACTAATTTTTGAGATCTAAACAAAGCGAGTCCTAAGGATGATTTCCCCTTGCCAAGCATCGACGCATTGGTAGACGCTACAGTAGGTCACGAAATGCTATCCCTCATGGATGGTTTCTCGGGATACAATCAGATTCGTATCAATCCCGAGGATCAACTAAAAATGGCGTTCACAATGCCTTGGGGGACATTTTGTTATAAGGTCATGCCTTTTGGCCTTAAAAATGCTGGTGCCACCTACCAACGTGCCATGACGTACATCTTCCATGATTACATGCATAAAACTTTGGAAGATTACATGGATGATTTGTTGGCCAAGTCTCTTTTGTGCCCAGATCATCTCGATGACTTAAGCAAGATCCTCGATCGCCTCATGGAGCATAAAGTCAGACTGAATCCCAAGAAGTGCGTATTTGGCATCACATCTGGAAAACTCTTGGGTTTCATAGTCTCAAAGCGAGGCATCGAGGTGGACCCAAAGAAAGTCAAGGCAATCCTTGAAATGGTTCCCCCAACTACCATTAAGCAGCTCAAAAGTCTGCAGGGAAAGGTCGCATCAATCAAGCGCTTCATAGCACAGCTATCTGACAAGTGCCGACCCATGAACAAATTATTGCACAAGGGGGTTGCATTTCACTAGGATGACGAGTGCCAGTCAGCCTTTGATGACATCAAACAATACTTGGCTTCGTCGCTAGTATTGGCACCACCTAGACCAGGAGTGTCGTTCTACTTATACATCTCAGCTACTGAGGTGGCACTGGGCGCCATGCTGGCCCAGAAGAATGAACTTCACAAAGAACAGGCTACTTACTATCTTAGCCGCACCCTGGTCAGTTATGAACTTAACTATGCATACGTCGAGAAACTCTGCTTGGCAGTGGTGTTTGCTACCAAAAAGCTATGCCACTACATGTTGAGCAACACTACGTATGTTGTGTCTAAGGAGAATCCATTGCGATACATGATGAGTCGTACTTATCATAGTAGTCGCACGGCAAAATGGATCATGTTGTTGATGGAATTTGACATAGAGTTTATCGGACAGAAATCCATCAAAGGACAGGTCATAGCCGATCAACTAGCAGAGGCTCCTCTCGAAGACGATCAACCTCTAGTCATAGAACTACCCGATGATGGGGTCTTCCATGTCTCAGAATCGCCAGATTCTGATGAGCCTGAGTCATAGGCTGACATAACCCTATTTTTTGATGGTTCTAAATGTGAGCAAGGTGGTGGCACGGGAATAGTATTCTTCACACCGTAGGGCGCTCCAATGCCCCTGTCATTTAAATTAAATTTCCCATGCACCAACAATAATGCAGAGTATGAAGCCTTGCTCATAGGTCTTCAGACAACAATCGCCATGAACATCAAATGACTGAACATCTTTGGTGATTCGCTATTAATTGTCAATCAAGTCAAAGGGGTATTCCAATGCAAATGCCCAGTTCTATAGGCTTATAAAGCCCTTGTGGACAAATTCTTGGCAAAACTTGAGTGGTATGACATCGAGGCACTCCCTCGATCATCGAATCATTTTGTGGACACAATGGCCTCCTTGGGGTCACTAATCCCGCAAGACCTTTCCGGTGATATGACAACCATTCAAGTCAAAACCCTATCGCAATCCATGATGGAGCGTGCAAGCTCTGACTTGACGCCAAGAATCCACATGATCCAGATTGAACCATCCTCGGATAAGTTCTCTCGAATCCACGATCATCTGAAACATGCCAATTGGGGGTCCTTGTTCTCCCCTACTCCCATTAATAGCAACACAACGCTATTCTTACAAGTTCTATCCCACTCAGCGTTTGCTAGGGATGAACTTCAAGAGGGATTGGCTGTTCATACCGTCGAGGTTTCGATCAACAGGACCGGTATTTACCCATTAGAGACTACCTCAAGTTAGGTAATCTCCCGCTTGGATTGACGCATGCCACAAAATGAGCATTCAAGAAGAAAGCGGCTAAGTATGTCTTGATAGGAGACATTTTGTACCATCGCAGCTATGAAGGAATCCTCCTTCGTTGCTTGGACCAACAAGAGTCCACTTGGGTAGTCGCCCAAGCGCACGATGGTACATGTGGTGGCCACTTCAGTGGTATGGCCATCGCAAAGCGCATTCTTTGCATGGGCTATTATTGGCCATATTTAGAGCGAGATTGTTGCGCATATGTCAGGAAGTGCGTGAAGTGTCAACACCATGCCAATTTGATGCATGTACCTTCCCAGGCCTTGCAGAAACTCTAGTCTGCTTGGCCATTTTCGCAGTGGGGCTTCGATCTAATTGGAAAGATCTCCCCTGTGTCGTTAGGCCATCACACGTTTATCATAACGACCACAGAGTATTTTACCAAGTGGGTGGAAGCAATTTCGCTTACCTCTACGACAGGACCCCGCATTGTGGAGTTCATTTTGCATAACATCATATGTCATTTTGGTATTCCATCCAAAATAGTCTCGAATAATGGGATGCCATTCAAGAACAAAGACGTGCATGCTTTGACCACAAAGTACAAAATTCAACATAGTTTTTTGACACCCTATTATCCGCAGGCGAATGGGCAAGCAGAGGCATCAAACAAAATGCTAGTTGCCATCCTTAAAAAGACGATCGTAGACAGTCATAAGGATTGGCACATCCAAATCCCACTTGCCCTATGGGCTTATCGCACTAGCATTCGGACGCCCAATGGGGCCACTCCATTTTTCGCTCGTGTATGGCTCCGAGGCAGTCATGCCTCTCGAGTTGGAAATTCCTTCCCTACACATATCAATGTAAGAGTTCATCGATGATGACGCTGCACGGCAAGCCCGGTTAGACCAGCTTACGTTGCTTGACGAACGACGCGTTAATGCTCTCGAGCATTTACGTATCTATCAAGAGCGACTTAAGAAAGCTTACAACATGAAAGTTCACCCGAGGGACTTTCGGGTTGGTGATTTGGTTTTGAAGGAAAACCAACAGAACTCTAGTTTGCCGTCCCACCTAAGGGACAAGTTCACGACAAATTGGTTAGGTCCATATGTCATTGATAGCAAAATAGGACCCAAGACATACCGGCTAGCCTCTCTTGATGGAATCAAGGAAATAGAACCCTTGAATATCAGTCATTTGTGACCATTCCATATCTAAGAGAGTCATACCCCAAAATGCTCCAAGGATTCATATAATCGCTTGGTCAATCCCAAAATGCTCCAAGGATTCATATAATCGCTTGGTCAATCCCCAAAATGCTCCAAGGATTCCTATAATCGCTTGGTCAATCCCAAAATGCTCCAAGGATTCCTATAATCGCTTGGTCAATCCCAAAATGCTCCAAGGATTCCTAAAATCGCTTGGTCAACCCCAAAATGCTCCAAGGATTCCCACAATCGCTTGGTCAAAAATAAGGAAATTCAAAATCCAAAAATCATCAAAAACAACAAAAATTTGCATCTCATTTCTAGGCATGCTCAAATTCATCAATAGAGAGCTCTTCTCACATCTCATCTTCATATTCACAAAAATCAATCCATCAAAAATACAAAAATATATAGCTGCATTAAGCATCGCATCCATACATTGCATATTTGTGGTCGTATGCAGTCAAAGGCACCATAGACTGTAATTGCCCTACTAGTCCATCTTGTTCCACATTTTTTTCCATTTTATAAAACAACAAAAATACGCCATTTACTACTTTTTACCACACTAGAGTCAGTTGTCTTCGAATGTATCAAGAGTTTTCATCTTTCAGTCATAATTTTGCTTTCTAGCCATGTACTGTACCAAGTCAGATAGATTTTACGAAGGTAGAGTTCTACTTGGATCACACCTTGTTACGTAGCATCCCAACACAAATTAAAACACATAAAAAAATTCCCAAGTTGTGTGAACGAAAGATGAAACCTGCAAAGTAATCCAGGTCACCATAAGCAAAACGGTTATCTTGCTCATCCCCCTATGCAAATGACCCAAAGAATGCTGAGAGTTGGCAAAAGGACAAGCATCCTCCCTACCCAATTCCCCAAGAATCCCAAAGTTCTCAATAGTTGCAAAACATCAAAATTTTGCAAAACGTCAAAACTCCAAAATTTGATATCCCAGAGTGCACACATCAAAAAGCACATACAATAGTGATTCTTATCACTCAAATCCAAATCCCTTGCTCAAAAGAAAAATATATAAAAATAAACAGTGATTTTTATCACTACCAACGAGCAAGTATCCCAATACAATTGAAGAAAAGAAGGGAGTCGAACTTGAATCCTTGGAACTCTCAGCATTTCGACAGGTCATGAGGCAAGCCTCAGTACCGGTTTGGTTGATAGCCTATCGGTCATTGGCGGTAAACTTCCCGCATGACGATATATCTATCACATTAACTTGTGTATAGATCAATGTTTGCATGTGGATGAGCTAGCTTATGGTATCCTAGATAGCATCGCAGATTAATCTGACTAAATACAATAAAGGAGTTAGTGGAGCTAATTAGGTGATCCTCAGTACAGGTTTGGTTGATAGCCTATCTGGCATCGGCGGTATCCTAAAAATGCCACATAAATGAACTCAATTGCACACACAAGGATGTGAAATAGCTTGGTCAAAAACAAGTCCGATTCATACCTTGTTCAAAAATCTTGTAAGATAAAGTACAATCGTGGCTAGTGAGTTAAAACCGTCTAAGTCTCAAAAAACCTTAGCTACATTTCTAAACCAACTGCGCAACTTTTCATCCTTACAATACCATCAAAAAATAAAAAAAAACCACATATACATACAAAGTCATTTACCACAGCAATCGCCTAAAAACAAAATACAAAAGTCCTAAATAGTCTATGGTGCCCAACAAGGTTACCAACACAAATTCATTTCATCCATTTCATTTTGCATATCATATAAATCAAAAACATTTGCATTCATCATACCATATGCATCCATCAAAATAAATTAGCATGCATCCATCCATATTCATCAACCATCATGCATAAGATCAAATCATCACATATGCATAACCAAAATAAATCCGGTATATATATATATATATATATATCATCAAAAAAAAAAAATGCCCATAGGCTACAAAACTGGTCCTCTGACCCCACAATCATACAACAAAACCACCCAGCCTAAGGTGTCGGCCACCATGACCACGTAGGATCGATGCAACAAGAACTACCCCCCATGGTGTGGGTCCTATGGGACCCCTTAGGACGGCTACTGCTAGCCCCCACATCACGCCTGCTGCCCCCTCCCTCATCTAGTCACCTGTGACAAGATGATGTTGACTGCTCAGTATCACTGCCCCTTGTCTGACATGATGATCCACCTCTCAACAGCTCAGGTAGCCGCCCATTGAGGCAGATGATCTCCCCCTCCAAATCCATCTGGTGCTGGAACCACTCTGCCTCCCACCAATGGTAGTAAGCTACTACATCGTCGCACTGTGCCAAAAACCTATCCCTCTCTGCTAGCTGCATCCATAGGAGATCCCTCTCCTATGCAGGATCAGTATCACCCTCCTATCGATGAGATGCCACCCGTGCACTCTCTCACTCTGCTATATGAGCCCATAGGAGATCCCTTTCCCATAGCGCATCCCCTAGCTCCTTATCTTGCCTCTATAGTAGCTCTTCCAAACATGCATTCTCAGTGCATACCCCGAATAGTAGCCTGCTTGAGGCATGGGACTCTCTGGAATAGTATCCTGCCCTAGCTCCCACTGCTCTACCATGTCCTACATCTTCGACTGATCCAGAACCCCCAAATCTACATCCCCACCCTCCACCTCCACCATGTCCACATCCTCAAAAGGAGCTCCCCAATCATCCCCTGGTGCCTCAGCACCCTCCCCGCATATCACTGTCACCTCCATGCCTCTGAGTGGCCCCTCTCCCGGCCATCGCTATAGTACCCACCACTGGTCGTACTCTGCAGTAGTCCCAATGTCATCCACATCCAGGATGTCGATCATCGTGTCTGAATCCTCGCCTAGTGACACGATGACCGATCGTTCTAGAGTCCTCTCATCCTCCTCGCACCGATAGACCACGGGCTCACCAAGCAACCCCTGGTGCACCCCAAACTATTGTGTAACCTGGATATACGAGAAGAACTCATGCTCGGTCTTGTGCCACCCGATCAGCCATCACTCTCTACATACCCATCAGAGCCACTCTCCAGCCTCTGGCAAGGCTGGACAGTCCCGATAAGGGAACCAGACCACCTCCCCTGGAGTGAACTAAGATAAGGTATCGACATAGTGCCGTACGGCACCTACCTACCATTGACTCTATCCCTGCTCCTCGGACCGCTGCCACATAATTGCATAACCTATCTCCCTATCCTCCATCTCTGCCCAAGTCATCCATGGTAACCCAACTGGCCTCACCACTGCTATGTGTTGCCAAGCCTAGCACTGTAACAAGTAGCTACAATTAATCCCCTTCCACTGCCAGTAGCAGACCTCATACAGCTCCCCATAGAGTTGTGCCAATAGTGTCTGTCCCCATCTCATGATAAGTGATGCCTCTATCAGGCACTCTACCAACTGCCAAACCAAATCCAACAGGTTCCATGGGAACCTCGCGCATGATGAGTTAGGTAGCAGCATGTTGGACATGAGGCCCATAAGGAATGCATGCCTCACTCCAAATATTGATCAGGGCCATCAAATAGGCCTGATCCACGACCACAGGCTCCAGTCGAGCCACCTGCTTGAGCCCAAGGGCATCAAGCCACTCCCAGTCAGTGACAGTCAGCGCCCCCCATGCTTCAGTAAAAGTAGTGGGTACACGGTACCGGCTCCTAACAAACTGCAAAAGAAAACAATTCAAAAACATTAAAATCATGGAAAAGAACTATACAGCAAAAAACAAACACAAAAATTCCACAAAAATTAATTTTTCAGTTCTAGTGTTTCTAATCCTAACTGATTAATTTAAAACAAAACAAACACACAAAAATTCAACAAAAATTAATTTTTCAGTTCTAGGGTTTCTAATCCTAACTGATTAATTTAAAACAAAACAAACACACAAAAATTGAACAAAAAATAATTTTTCGATTCTAGGGTTTCTAATCCTAACTGATAAATTTAAAAACAAAATAAAAAAATTAAAAAGTACAAAAATTACGTCTTAGGGTTTTACGTTCCGTTTATCCTAGGGTTTAGTTAAAAGCAAAATAAAAAATTCTTTACCTAGGTTTTGTGCTATGTTTAGTTGTACACCTAAGTCTTAGTTGTCTTCAGATCAGTTTCAGGGTTTAAGTTTTAAAATTTTTGAAAAACATCATCAAAAAGAAAATTAAAAAAAACAATTACAATTTTAAACAAAAGTAACAACTCTAGGGAGCACTTACAGGTATCGCTTCGACTTCACCGCTCGATACGGTTTGTGCACTCATGATGGCAGGGAAAATTCGACAGTGCTTCCCTTCGTAGAATTAACCTCCTCCTCCCCAAAGATCCAAATCGCAAGAAAAATCAGATGCAAATGAGCCCAAACCCTAGTTTTGGCCTTTAAATAGGCCTTTTGAGCTTAAATTCATCTTCCCCTTGGATGGGCGCTCTGGTTAGCGCTTGTCCCACCCTGGGATGAATTCTAAGCTGGGGTTCGTCCCACCCTGGGATGAATTCAGGGCAAAAATTGAACAAAAATACACTAAAACAGATAATAAACTTGCCCGATAAGAGTGTTGTTGCACTTGACATCCCGGGCATGCAAAATTGATGTCGGGGTCACAAATTGTCACTATCCTACTCCCTAAGAAGGCTACCATAGCTGGACCGCTCCACGGGAAGATGAATTTTTGCCAATTTTAGCTCCAAAAAGCATCACAAAAAGGGTTACCACCCACCAAAAATAGGTCTAAATGTCAGGAAAATTGCAAATCCTTAACTCTAAACCAGCTAAGGGAACCTTTGCACAAGTCATCTTGGGTCAAGCGACTCGTCTCTTTTCTCACGAAGGTCATTCCCTCATCGATTCGTCGCTTGAGGGGGTAGTCACACTTAGTCACCAATCAGAAAACACACACCCAATTAAAGAAAATGACATGCATTCAAAGAATCATTGACAAAGACAATTACACTCCTGATTGGGGTAGTAAACAAGCAATAATAACAATCTGATCAAATCACTTGGCATTTCATGAATCATGAACTCAAGGTTCTCATAGACAAAAGGTTGTGCCCTTTGCCTATTCATGACTTATCAATGTCCAAGGTCAACTAACACCTCACCGAAAAAGGTTAACACTTGAATTGAGTGACTTCGCTCATCAAAAGCAAGGATTCAAGAATGCATGCCCTTTCCATACTTGGGGCATCAAAATTTTGTTAGGTTACCAAGAAACCATAATCATTAGTGCTTTGGTTATCTATTTTTGCTCAGCGCTACGCCATGCACAACGCATCCCAAAAAAGGGACATCTGTAGACACCAAAACAACACCAATCTGATTATGTGACTGCGAACACTAATCGCTTTGACACACACAGCCCCCAGGGCAGCCCTTAGAGGTTAAATAGTGGTCCTAACCACTTTTATAGCAATTTTGGAAGGTCAAAAGGCAATTTGGCACATTCAGGCACTTTGCTCAGTATCCGTCCCACCCAGGGACGAATTCAAATTGGGATCCGTCTCACCCAGGGACAAATTCTGAATTTGCTCTTGGTCAGGACAAATTCTAGGTTCAACGGGCAAAAAGAAAAATGGCGCCAAGTGGCAGCCGAAGACAGTCAATTAATGCCTCCTGCCTTGCATGCGCATGTAGGTGGGCAGATTGGACATTAGAGGACTGTCACAAGGGTAGTCATGGAAGCCCAAGTCATGGAGGACTTTCCTCCCTCATGGGAAGGCATGACTGCCACATGGCGCTTATGCATGTCCCTCCAAAGAGACCCCCTGGGTCTATAAAATGGTGAAATTTCTCACCCAAAAGAACACAAGTTGGAGGCATTTTCAAGCAACGAAGTGCTGCCAAATTGAATACCACATATTACAATTTTGATTCACCTCTTTCACATCCTTGATATATTTCGCAAGAGAGGTTATTGGGTGGCTATTGGAAGTGTGAATCCGGATCCAAAACCCGACATTTGACCACATTGATCTACCAATTCACCGACAACCCATTACAAGAGATTTTGGGCCCATCCCAAGTGGATTGGTGCCGAAATCAGGTTCCAACGGTGGGCGGCCCACCTGGGTGCCCCGCATTGATGCGATCCTAATATTCTTTTTATAATGATTAGGAATTCATGGCAGATTGTTCCCTTTTGTCACTTGTTTATCTTGCATTTCATTTTATGTTGTTTCAATAGTTTGTAATTCCAATTTTATAATGCTGTGATCAAATCTTATCATGTTTTGTCGCTTTTGTTGTCCCCACTAACTTGCAGGTAGCGACGTCAAATTCCCGTTGATGGAGGTCAAATTGGGGAAATCCGACCATCTGGGTCATCCCAAAATGCCCCCAATTAGCTAACCCCTATGTTTGTAGGTCTTTTGGAGATCCCGAGACGTGACATTTGGGTAGCATCACTTCAGCGCTTTGTCACAGGCGAATTCGTCCTACCCAGGGACGAATTACAGTTGAATCCATCCTGCTCAGGGATGAATTACAGTTTGATTCGAATTTGCGGTGTTCTATCCAAATTTTTTTATGGCAGTGGCCCTCTAGTAATGTTCCCTGGTTCCTATCAAATTTGCAAGTTGTTTAGAATCAGTTCATTCATCATTTTATTAAGTTTTATGCATACATCCTTCATCATTTTTTAGATAACTAATGTTTCCTCTTTGCAACAGGTGCTACTAACAATTTTTTTGTTTCTTTGAATGTAGGAAGAGCAGCAAGGATCAAGGATTCATTCACACAAGCGGTAGCAACACTTTGGCTCGCCCATTTTGCATGTGGGCACACAGAAGAGAGATGACTTTCCATTGATGTGACCAAGAGACAAGTTTGATGCTCCTTTCCCCTAAAAAGGGAGGAAGCTAATTGTAACCGAATTTGAAATACATCAATAAAAGAAGAGGCTTGTTTCGTTCCATTTTGGTTCCAATTTTTCTATGCTTTCTCCATTTCATGCATTTCTAATTTTTAGCATTAAGTTTAAGTTTCGTTCTTGCATCGTGTTTGGGGTTTTCCCTTTTTGTTTTCCGAAATATCGTGCTTTCAAGAACAATACAGGAAATGAAGGTTTGATAATGGGTTGTTGCAGTCATTCTAGAAAAACTGGATATGTTGTAACTAGGTGTTGGAACCTACATCTATGTGAGAGTTGTGGAGAAATTGATCACTCCAAAAGAAGGTGTAGCAAGAGGAAGTCACCAAAAAAGTGCATGTTGATTGTAGTTTTATGGATGTAACACAATGCGAGAAGGTGAAGAGAACGTTGAGTGCATTCTATAGAAGGAGGATTGATCCTTAGAGCAAGGTAAAGAGTTGTAGAAGCTTAGAAAAATACTTTATGAGATAGACCTCAAACATTTTACTTATTTGGTGAGTATAATTTAGACATCCATGTAGGAGACGAAACAATGAAATAACCTAAAAGGGGAAGATGAAGATATGAGGTAAAAGAGAGAATAAATTGGAGGCTGGGCTCTAATAGAGAGAACCAAGGAATAGAGGAGAAACATAAAAATAGAATAGCAATCACTAAGATAGGATGTCCATTGATTCTAAGGATTGTAAATTACATTTGCCATCAAAGCATAAATATAATTTCAAATATAATTCCATTTATATGTTAAGCATGTGTGGGTTTGATATTTAAAATTATGGTAATATTAAAATTATGTGTTGTTATTTTAACATCATAGGTTGGAGGTTGTTGGTAAACTAGTGTAGGTTGTGTAGTTGACAAATATCACAATCTGCAAAGGAAGTGTTGTAGTCAAAATATTATTTTGGAAGATACCATCTTCGAGGAAGTTAGAAATAGTCACCAAGGAAAAAGATAGCATAAAATTTATGAGGCAATGGGGGCTTTTGACCATCTAAATGTTCATAATTATTTTGGCGTAATCTTAAACAGCTAAGATATTCTCCCTATACTGGGATAGACACATTTATATAGTGGTTAAGCAATGTATAAGGTTCAACTAATGGTATTGATCATGGTAAACCTCTTCCGTGTTTTCTTTGGAAAGTGGTTGTAAGGGCATTAACAAATAGGAGCCACATTGTTAATAGGGTGGATTTCTAAAATATTCCCTCTTGTAGGTCAAATGGTTTCTTTGGGGAGATAGGGGTGGAAAAAATATTGATCCTTAAATGGACTTGGAGAGGAAGTTGGTCATTGAAAACTTGTATTTCGTTGTCAGTTTAAAATTTGGTTATTAATTCACTTATTGAACTTCATACAAAATTATAAATGAAATATTAATTTTTTTCATAATTCTACGAGTGTGGCCTTTTTATTATAAAAGTTTTTTATTTTTAGAATATTAAAAAACATAAGATAAAATTAACATAATAAAAACAATGATGTTTAAATTGCTTATCATTTAATGTTGAAGATTTTAAAGAAGTGATTTAGATTGGTAATAATTTGATTTAATAAATACATTTATATCTCAGTATAAAAATGAAGAACTCTTGATAGCAATAGTAATTTAGAGGGAAAAAAAATATTCATATCACACAATATTGATAAACAAATTGATAATTCCATTTTTTAAATTATTGTCATATGATAATAAAGTACAATAGTCTTTTTGATAAAATAGAACCTAAATTCTTTGTTCTTCTATTTCTTCCTATTTATACAAAATTTTATTTGCTTCCATAAAGTAACCAACTCAATTTCTTTTAATTATTTTTATTAACGAATGAGTATTTTATTTAACTAATTATAATTTGTATAATGTACACATCTAACTTGTCAAACAACCCTATCATAAATATTTTTTTTTATTCCTATAAGATGAAATAATGAGTAGGCCATAAGGTCCCTAAAAAGAAACTCCATTAATTATTTTTCCTTTGATAATATTCTATTGATATGTTACCTAAGTTCTAAGTTCTGCATTGAGAAACTCAAAGTTTAGATTTTCTATAATTTATACCTTGCACAACAAACTATTACTTGTACTCGATCTACTCATTGTTGGTTTACATGGTACATATCAATATAGATAGCTAGATTTTAATTAAAAATAATCCCATAAACTTTCTCAACCTAACTAAGTTATATTTTGTAGACTTGATTAGATTCCTTATTGATCAACTTGACATAATCCTCAATGGAATATTCTAGCATATCATTCCTTATTTTTTCCTAGGTTATTTATGGAAATAGGATCACTATGCTTTCTTATGTGATCAATTTCTACATTAACCCACTCCATTACTCATACATTGCACAACATGTTTAGTGGATTCTAACACCACTTATATGCTTCTATTTTATTATGGCATCCTTGGCTTGTAGATTGAACAATAATTTATTATACCTTGTATGTAGTAGCCATGTCCTTCCTACCATTACCTTGAGCTTTTTGTGTAACTTATTGGTTGTGTCCACTATCATTCTCCTAGTTATGGCTATACCACAAATTTTACATAGATCTATTATGGTATCTTTAACTTTTCACTAGACATTAATAAAAGTATTATTTTATTTCCTATTAGTTTCTATGGTTTGCTTAGTAGTGTCATGACCTTTGATGCCTTCCTTAGGTTGCAGTACTTTGAACTCAAAGGATTCCACATCTTCCTCTTTGATATTTGACACCCCAAACTTGTCAAATATATTCTTCATTTGTTATTTATTTGATTATAATATGGTATTCGTGATGACTAGATATTTAAAGTTATCCTCTATGAGCTCGAATATCAATTTGAGTAGTCCACTATTTCCATGGATGTGCAAGGAGAAACATCAATGTCTGACAACATTCAAGTCCTTTCTTATCAATTTATTTTTAGATGAAGCATTAAGATCCATGACAAATTATTTATTTTTAGATTCTTTTCTACTTTATTATATGTCATGCTTATATTTTTATATTGGTATTGCCAAAATATCATGAAATAAAATTGAGAGATTGATTTATTTCATAATATTCTCTATGTGTTGATCTTATTTTATTTTTTTTGTAAGAAAATATTCTTGATCATATAATTTTTTATCCATTAGAGATAAGGCCTATTATCCTTTATCCCCCTTAGTTTTTTTTTTTTCAATTTTGATTTAAGGGATAAGCATCATCATCAAAGGTATCCTTCTTGTTAGTATTATTCTTGTTGGATTTCTTGTTCTTTTCCTTCTTTGGTTATAGGTTCCTCTTCCTTTTGAGTTGATATTAATTATTATTAAAATATTTTACTATGCTACCAGCTAAAATAATCCCATACATACCTCTAATTGATTTATCTCTATGAGGAGCTTGCAAAAGGTCCTTGGGAAATTACTCCTTAGGAATATTTGTATGGGGATTATTTTATCTTTATTAATTAAATTAGTAATCTAACCACTTATATATACTTGGCTATAGAATTTAATAGGCAACCCACTAGAAAAGTCTTTTAACATAGTACAAGTTTTAGCTATGATATCCTTTATATCAACTCTTGCTTCCTCATGAGAGGAATATTCATTCATAGTGATATCATTTATAATGGTGATCTTCATTTCTTTAAGGGTATGTTGACTTTTTAATATAAAATCGGTAGATGAGGGTCCTTTAATATCCTCGATATTTATTCTTCCAAATCAACCCTTAGATTCCTTCAACCTTGGTTCTTTAATAACCTTCTATCTATTTTAGTATTTGATCCATATCAAGAGATCTATGTTTCTAGTCCACCTTTCATTCACACCCATTTCATAGTCATAAGTGGCCCAAAATTCTTCATTATTTCCTTCATGTTGAAAAATTTTATTTGTCTTTTTGGAGTAATTCATCTTTATTACATGTATCCTATTATACTTCCCTTCTCTAAGACATATAGGAAACTAAATTATTGAATATTTTTCTCTATGTTTTTTATGTCTTTGGATGACTCACACATATAATAAGTAGATCTCTAAGGTGCTTTGTAGTAACCATTCATTAAAATAAAATGAATTGTTGATATAACTCCATAATATTGAGGTCATTCATGGGCCTGATGGGAAGCACCATTATATTATTTATCATTTTGAACACTTGAATATATGAATAGGTTGTATTTCATACGTACTAGTCCACATAAGGGTGAATTTTCTTCATTGCATACTATGAAAATCTTGTTTTGTTGTCCATAATAATTATCTCAAAAATAAATAAAAAATAAATCATGGATAAAACTTCACTTGCTTTTTAGATATTTAAAAAAAAAAATAAGGTGGCATTAGAGAACTAGTAGCCCTTGCTCAATTCTTCTCTTCAACCCGAAAATGTATTTTTTAGAATAAATTATAAAGGAATACAAAATAAATAAGAGGTTGAGTAAAATGATCTTGTGGTTGGGATAATTTAGAGTTTGTTGATCAACTCTTGATAAATTATATGTTCAAATCAGTGAATTTATTCTAGAACACAAGCTTCAAAAGAGGTAGTATCCAAGTCCTAAAATGACATGATTTGTATTTTTATCTAATGTGATTTAGTACAATTACACACTCAATTTCCTCCTTAAAATCAACCTTAGGAGTTCTTATTATTGTGCATAATTTCTTTTTCTTTAGGACCTTTACCTAATTATTTGTAATAAATATATTGAAATCCTATTCATTCTTCTCTTAAGCCTTTATTACCATTATCTTATTGGTAACTATTGTATCCTTCGAAGTGAAATCAAGTAAAAAACTTATCCCTTATTATTGAATGATTAATTGAGGCAAAAAAATTCTCTTTGTATTGATGATATTACCAATCCTTGTATCCAAATGTTTGACACATATAATTACCAATTCTAGGCAAGAAATGATCTTTTCAAAAATTGATACCTCGACTAATCCAAAATCTCTCAACTGGTTGTATATTTGCTCATAATTGATGTCTTTCTCTAAATATTTGTAATCTCTTACCCCCACCTTTGTGTTCGTAATCTTGGACAACTGTGATACCACCTTGGTCTCCTTCCATGGGATGTATTTACACTTCACCTTGTTTGTATGCAACAAGGTGTCTTAGCAAGCATGGCCTCCACATTCTTCTAATTGAGTGTTATAATATGGAAGAGGAAAGAAAATTTATTTGAAGAGGTTTTATATATAATCTGAGTAGGTTTAATGATGGAGATATTATAACTCTGAATAGAGGTCTAAGTTTTAAATCCTATAGGTTGTAGGGTTGTACACCATGCTTTGATAAGTATACTATAGTTGGATAATAATATATTAGACATAAAACATCCCCTATGATGGCCATGTCATATGGCCTATAGTCTCAGGTATAATAAAAAATGTTGTAACCTTTTTATTTTTTACCCTTGTGTAAACCATAATTTATGTGGGGAACATGTGCATACGGGATGAATCCATATGATATTATAGAATGTATATTAAAAATTCCATGAGGATTTGATCACAAGTGGGTTCTACTTGGCATGGTGATTAACTATCATGAAGAAGAGTAATTAAAATAATTTTTGACTAGACTCAATTACCTATTGGGTGAACATGTCTACAAGGATTTGATGTACAACAATTAGATTTTTTTAAAAATTGTATGTGTAATTCACACGAATACTATGAGATAAAAATTATAAAATGGGGATATAATAAACTATCAATTTTTTTGCCCTTTTTAGGTGTTAAAACCATAGGAAACCCTAAAAATGCAATTGAATTTGTGAAAATAATTTATATAAGATGAATCATGGAAAACGTATGAAGAGAGATGAGACCATTCATAAAAACACTTTTCTTCTACAATAACACTCTAGAGAAATATATTTATGAATTTTGTAATGACATATTTCCCTAAGACAAAAAAAAAGGAAAAAAAGGAGACACATCTATATGATAAGGGAGACATTATACAAGAAGGGAATAAAAATAGTTTCTATGAGAATATTTATTGATGGGATCCTTATATGAAATAAAATAAAATTATTAAATCTTAGTATAACAAATAACAATGCTAGGATGGATAATTCTAATATGGGTCAACTAAATAAACAATATAGATAAATCATAAAACTAGAAATGTAGACAATAAAAATATCTAGAGGAGAGGTTTGTACAACCATAACAAAATAATTATCCATAAAATAGACAAAGAGTGGAATATAAATAAATTTGATCTTTAGAGTAAGGAAAAATTAAGTTGGTTGGAAGAAAGCGTTTGGATAACATGGTTGAAAAAGACCTCTAGTGAAGTATATTAGAACACTATGCACATGTTTAGAAAAGTTAGCAAGAGAAAAAAATGTCTAAGGAAAGGAAAGGTGGTAATTATATAAAAATAGGTTACATATGATGTAGTTATGTGCATGAGTAAAATATGGATAGGTGTTAGTATTAAATGCAATTTAACTAGAAAAGTGTATAGTATACTTGGAAACATACCACATACATGAAGAGAAATCCATGGAAGAAGGTAGATGTCAAGAGAAAAATAGGAAAAATTGAGAGAGAGTAACCCTATTCAATCAATGGCCCTTGTGAAAGGTAGATTTTTGGGTGTGGGGTAATAATGAACACCATTGATTTGTGCTTGTGTGGATTTCATTCTATAAATTTTAATTAATTTACCTCTAATAGATTATAAAATATGGATTAAAATTTGTACATTATACATTTTTGTGAGCTTGATTGAATTACATACCCTATATCTACAAGCCCAGAATGAGATAGAAAATATTCTTATCATAATATGATTTTTGAGTTTCTAAAACCTATGTTAATTTTATACCATTATTTATCTCTAGCTAGGGATAATCATTTTCATAAAGATTTTAAAGATTCCATAAGTTCTAGTTCATTGATTGATGTCTTATATGTTGGATCTTGTTGCATATCTCTCTCTACACACAACACGTTGACATATTTACATATGTATAGAAATATTATATTCAAACTTCATTCATGTTTTTTTAAAATGTTACCCATTATAGATCAACCTTATATGAGTATCATCTAGATATAAGAGGTAGAAAGAATTTTATATTCACACACTATAAATTTTGAATAGTCCCAATCATAGGGGACCAAATATACCACTAGACCTAGGCTTATCATTCTTACTTTCCTCTAGTATAACCAAATATTCTTATTTAATACTCTAATTTCATACATATTTATTGAATAAATCCTTAACATAAGACTAATGTATGATAAAACTTTGATTAACATATTTCCTAGTTTATTCTAATTTAATCAACTCTAAATATATTGCACTAAATTTTTATTTTTTTTCCAACATGTAACTCTATTATAAGAGTTGAGTGGATGGGATTTCAATATTGATTGGAAGGATCGACTCTTTTTTTAACCATATAATATAGAAGAGCACTAAAAATATACTTCATTAAGTTCTATTAGCCCATAATGCAAAAGATAATTTTTTATACCATGTTTTTTATTCTTTGGCTATTATAGTTTTTTAAATTCTTAAAATACTTCTGTTTAAAGACTCGTCCAACCCATTTCCATGAGGATAATATTTTGATGATATTTTAGCCAAAATATTGTAATTCCTACAAAATTCTAGAAACTCAATAGATAATATGTATGTGGTATTGTTTGAGACCACTTTCAACAAGACTAAATATTGGTATTAGTTGTAGTTCAAATAAGTCAACTATAGTGGATGTCTTACAATATTTTCGTGGTAGGGATTCAATCCACCATATGAATTAGTTAATAAATTTGAGAACATCTGCATGATATTGAGTAAATGAGGGATTAATGTGACCTATAAAGTCCATTACCCATTGCCTAAAATTTGTGCTTATTATAATTGAGTTAAGAAAGACAGTTGGAAATTTTTCTTATTTTGAATGGTTTTGGTAGGGAACACATCTTCTAAAATATTGATAGACATATTCAAAAAGAGTAGGCCAATGGTATCTTGCCTTAAGTATATGATAGACATTGTTTTAAAAAATAAAATATCCTCCATAAGTTCCATCATGACATTATTTAATGACTTAATGAGTTTTTTTTAGATCCCAAACATCTCATTAAAATTTCATCAAGTCCTCTTCGATATACCATTTCATTAGAAAATGTAAATTTGGTGGTATTTCTCAGATCCATAAGTTAAATAATATACCATATTCATGTACCATCCATTAATGATTTGTTAGAATAAGTTAATATTCTCTTGAGTTCCACTAGGATACACACTTGAGTTTCCACTCCTCTATGTGTTAGGAGAACTCTGAGTGTGTATTTATCAGGTCTAATGAGTTTTTGTAATCCAATGGATCTAAGTGATCAACTTTGTTGTTTATACAAAGTTGATCCTTGAAATAAATCAATCAGTTCCACTCTTCTCTTCATATTTTGTGTAATGCTTTGCATATCTATTATTGTGAAATTCTAACATGGTACCATAGCAGGATAAATTTTTCTAGCATTCTCTCTTGGAGGTTCTAAGAGTTGGTTCTTTTATATTTTTTTTGGTCCTTTTTTTTTACAGGCCCTCATAATATTATATATAGTTTTTTTCAGCTATATTTTTTTTTCAAAATTATATGTATGTGGGATTTTTTTGATATTATTTACCTCCTCATTTAAAGAAGGGAAGACTCTTTGTCTTCTAAGTAATATTTTCAGATATATTGCTCTTTCTATTTTAATAGATATGTTCTACAATACATAAAATATAATTGCTTTTCTATATCCTTTTTATAAATTCTATGATACTCATACATTAATTTTCCATTGTTTACCTTAGAAAAAGAACTTATTTTTCACATATATCGTGATATATATGTTAAATCCTTTTCAAGTTTTTTTATAGGTAATATTCAGCCTCTTCTTTGGATGTATAAGAGTGTTCTCAGAGAAGGAAACTTATTTCTTTACCTCGGCACCCAAATTTGGGTGTCATAAGGCAACACATGGTGCCTCTCGCAACTCTCTCTTTTGGTAGAGTCCCTCTTCGAATGTTGGGGATAATAAATTTTTTGTCTCCCTTCATCTGATTATGTTTTATTTTAGTTCCCACCTATCTTCCACCAAACTCTCTTTTTGTGGTATCCCTCTTCGAATGTTGGAGCTAACAATTTTTTTGTCTCCCTTCGTCTGATTTCTTCTAGCTGCATTTATTTCTTTAAATAAGGATTGTTTATAATATTATGATTATATTTTGGTGCTCCTAATTTGAATCATATTTTACCAGAGTCAAAATCCTTAAATGAATCCAAGCATATCTAATCCATTTGGTGTTCGATAAACAGCTATAGTTGGGTCCCTTTAAAAGGTCATCTGATCAAGCTTGTTTCTGTTAGGATCCTATCCTAACATTAATTAATAATCTTAATAATAATAATATATTATATCCTATGGTCATAATAATAAAATAATACAATAATAATTAATTATATTATTTATTATATTATTATAATATTAGGTTTAGGAAGCATTGCAACCTTTCACCTATAACCCTAGAGGGGTATAAAACATTGTCAGAACTTATCATTCAATCATCCATGAATATGAAATATAATACAATTTATTGAAGGGACTTTCTGACAATAAAAAAGGTGATTCTCTTAGTTTTAGGTCTATTTATTATTTATTTATTATTTTATGTGGTAGGAACCCTAGGTTCCTACCATATGGTATTAGAGTCGTATGGATCCAACCATATGGGACATAAATATCAAAAGAATAAAAAATGACATTGCATACATTAGAAGAATGATTGAACAAAAACAAAATAAACAAATGAAACGTTCTAATCGTATTATACAATATTTAATGGAAATGCAAGAGGAGACCCTAGCCATGGAATCCCAGGAAGAAGAGGAGCCCATAGCCATGGAATATGAGGTGGAGGAGAAGCCCATTGCCATTAAATCCCAGAGGGTACTCATTGCACTTCCCAAAAATATTCCAAACCCTAAATTATTTTTTTTGAAAAATCCCAAAGCCATAGACTTTCAAATAGTTCGGAATACATTCCTGAAAAAATTTAATGAAATACCTAAAATTACAAATATTTTTATGAAAAAATTGCATAAAGATAAAGTCTTCCAAAAGTATTGTTTTACAAATTTGCATTCGATCAACCATCAAGGCAGAAATAAATTTAAAATCACCCTAATTCTGCAAACAAATTTGTTCAAAGGTATCTCCAAGGATGTTTACAATGTTTTTTTGAAAATTTTCATTAAAACAGAGGAAGATACAAAAGTTTCTATAAATTTCAAAAATAAAACCACCATGATGGAAATACAAAATGTTGATTATCTGCTGGTTTTATGGGGCAGTGCATTGCTATCATCTATACGCCCTCCACCATGGCCACCTCCTCTTCTCTCCTAACATAAAAATATAGTTGTGGTTTCCTCTCCAATTATGGATTAAAACTTGCAGGGAAATATAATTACAGTTTTACTATAAACTTACCTGCAAAAAAATCAAAATGTACAACCAGTTTACATCTGGAAAGAAGGAGCTTTTTTATACAACTTATTTTGGACATGTCACTCATGAATTGTGTTCAATATCATAGTCATTTCTAGACTATATGAGTATGCAGACGTTGATATATGATATCAAAAATATGTTCCACTACATGGGGAAGGGGAACATAAAGCCCATATGCATATGATACTGTCTGGGTTGCACGAATACCCGCCATTCACAATTCTTCCCAACCGCAATTTCCACAAACACTACAATGGGTTGTCTCCAATCAGTTAACTGATAGTTCCTAGTGGGAAGAACGTTTTTATTTACTATATGATAGACTTCTTTGTACTCTTGCATCTGTCATTACCCTCAAAATATGGAGAGTTCAAGGAACCCAAGTGCAGAAATGCATAGACTTTGTTAACAACCAGACTCAACAGTTCAATGAAGTGAAGGATTGCAATATGCCACTTGGATTTGTCATTTTATTTGCTTCTATGTTGAAATAGGCTCATAGTTTAAGTCTAGGTATTTCCCACAAACCATTGTTTATCAAGAGAATATTTGTAATGAGGAAGGATCAACTAAAAGGGATTAACATTTTGGCCTTACACAGTCTACCTACGTCATTTCTTTTTTACTTGTAGGGCCTGCATGAATTTGTCGATTGGGAAAAAATTATGGATCTTCTCTCCAAATATGGATCTGTAGCAGGCTCAGCAGCATCCACAGCTTGTGCATTTATGCACACACGAGACGAAATATGCCTAGATTTTATAGCATTTTTCATCAAAATATTTGGAGACCATATACCTGGATTTTATCCTTGTGATCTATGTGAACGTCTTCGTGCCATTGACATCGTTGAACGCCTGGGAATCAGTTGCCATTTCGAAATGGAAACCAAGAATGCATTGGATTATATATACAAACATTAGACGCCAGAATGAATAGGAAGGGAAGACATGATACTATTGTGAATATCAATGACCCAACTTTGGGATTTCGGATATTGAGACTACATGAATACGATGTATCTTCAGAGGTTATTTCAAATTTTATGGATGAGAATAGAGAGTTCTTTAGTTTTTCTGATAAAACACACAGAGACCTCGAAGGCATGCTGAGCCTCTATAAATGCTCACAAGTAGCATTTTAGGAAAAAAAAATAATAATAATAATAATGAAATAAGCACAAGCCTTTGTCGTAGTTTACTTGCAGCAAAATCTAAAGTAGCTAAACCATTTCCAAAAATTTCTCGTTGAAGAGGTCAAGTATAAACTGAAATTTGGGTTTCACCAGAGTTTGCCCAGAATGGAGGCAAGAACTTATATCGATATCTGTGAATGGGCTAGCAGATGAAGCTGGTGACCTTCAAGGACGCGACATGCTCCAGTACTTTAGAAACTTGTGGAAGATCCAGCTTGATGTTTTTAGTAAAGAAGCAGTGTGGTGTAAGCAGAAATGCTTGCCGAGTTGGCATGAATAACTAGATGTCTCCAAAATATCAATTGGATTTGCTACGGAGATTCTCACATTAATCCATTTAATAGGAGGAGTCGTCACTGATAACATTCTTTGCCAGATTGATGAGAGATCCAAATCTCTCCATCTTGTGTGCTTGACTGCGAGATTGATCAACGATACCAAAACGTATAAGGTGGAAGAAATTGTTCTAATTTACACAGTCTATGAGGTGGTGCTCGAACTCATTAAAGGAGATAATTTTTTATTAAGGTTCAAAAGGAGCTAAATGTGAATTGTATAAAGTTTACTACTCCATTGGAATAAAATTAACCTACTCCCTTAGTAAACCATAGAGCAAGTACTATTCCAAGGTGGAATATTTGAAGAGCATATACTTACACATTACAATTCCAAGCTTTGAGGACAAATCTTGTTTTAAGGAGGGTGGAATGTAGGATCCTATCCTAACATTAATTAATAATATTAATAATAATAATATATTATATCCCATGGTCATAATAATAAAATAATATAATAATAAATAATATAATAATTAATTATATTATTTATTATATTATTATAAGAATAGGGTTAGGAAGCATTGCAACCTTTCACCTATAACCCTAGAGGGGTATAAAACATTATAAGAACTTATCATTCAATCATCCATGAATATGAAATATAATACAATTTATTGAAGGGACTTCCCAAAAATACAAAAGGTGATTCTCTTAGTTTTAGGTTTATTTATTATTTATTTATTATTTTATGTGCTAGGAACCCTAGGTTCCTACTAGTTTCAAATTGATTCTTCCTTTCGAATGTTACAGTGGTTTTCTCAGGCAATATTTTTTTCAAATAGCATTGGTCTCTATCCTCTCCATTTTTTATATAGGTTTTTTGATAGACACTTGCTTTATCAAAGGATCCCATTACAAGGTGAACGAGGCATTTTCAAAGGACTTCGTAGCCCTTTATTCTAGGCTCTCTAACCTTATTTTACAGGGAAATTGATTGAGGGATGCAATTCATCTTAAAAGAGCATGTACCAATTCTAATCATTTTTTTTGCAGGCACCTCAGGCTCTGAATTTTTCACAAATATTATTTTCTTAAAATAACTAATGTTTTTTGTAAGCTTCTCCGACTCTACGACTTAAGTATTCTGAGTAAACTTAGGTTATTTCCTTTTATAAATTTATTTTGGTTCCTTTAATCTATTTGTGCATATTGCATACTCCAAATCATAAAAGGAAGAAGACTTGGATACTCGTCATCTTAAAAGCCTCATTTCTGCTTCGGTGAAGACATCAAAAGAGTTTCGCATCTTCGAGGAGGAGGATATTTTTTAATTTTGACTGTAGACTTCACCTTTACTCTGAATCAACCACCTCAATAGTGTCCACTCCCTACTACAAAATTATTGTTTCATTATGTGTCTTCATCTTTCAAAACTCTCTCTCTCTCAGGTACGTAACAGCTTTATAATTTTTTATATCCATAAAAATCTTGTTGTATTAGTTATTTTGATCCTCAAATTTTGAAGGTCATTTATCTTACCCCCCTTTTGAAAAGCCTTATTTTACAAGGCTCTCATCGAATAGTGAGTCAATATTGTAACCTTTTAATAAAAAAATATTTGGGGGGTTAGTGCATTTATTTGCACATTTTGTGTTCCTTAAGGGGGGGTTGCATCATTTTTTGTCTATATTCCTCTATAGTTATTTCTATCACTTTTTTAAGATTTTGTAGGTGTTATTGTTAAAATATTAGTAACTTAATTTCATATGGAATACACTCTCTAATTGCAAAAACTTAAAACTCCTTTTATGTTTATTTTTTTAAATATTAAATTTAAAGGAGAGCTATATAAACTATAAGTGTTATAGTTGGAATTTTAAATTTCAAAGAAGATTCCATATTATTTGCTTCTTCAAATTCATATTTGTTAATTTTATTCTTAAATCTTAACAAATATATTTTTTTAAAATTGTGTTTTTTGTTCTTAATATTTAATAAATATTAAAGAAGCAAAAACCTTTAAATAAAAAAATTAATAATAATTTTTTTCCTCAAAATATATTTGCCTACATTTCAAATATCATTACCGCTAAAAACTTATAGTTTACCTCTAGTAAGGGCAAGTATTGAGAATATCCAAATTAAAAATCTGGTTGATATCCTTGCATTTCAAGCCTAAACCCTTGAAATGCTTCTCTATACTTATAGTTTCCCTCAAGTAAGGGCGGGTATTGAGAGGTACTAAGAGAATTTGGCATCTCATAAGAAAACAATATTCAAACCTCAAATACTTATAGTTTCCCTCTTGTTAGGGTGGGTATCTTGAGTTTTATATATTGAACAACTTCATTTTTCTCCCTAAAATCAATTCATTAATCCTAAAATTTGAAGTTCTAAGGGGGGATATATTGGTTAAAACTTCAAATTTTATCTTGTGTTAAAATGATGAATTCAATTGAACCTCTCACCCCTCATAACTTTCACACTTGGAAACCTAAAATTTTAAATCTTATCTCTCAAAAAGGTCTTACTCATTTATTAGAAGAAAAGCAACCATATTTTGAGAAAGAATATGAAATTTGTGTTCATAAAGGAAATATGCATGAAACAATGGGTATTATTAGCACCAATGTTCATGAAAGTTTGTGGTTTCACGTTACAGATTGCAAAAATCCTCATGAATGTTGGGAGAAACTAAAAACCTTGTTTTGGAAAGTAGATCAGATAAGATCAATGCAACTAGAAGCAGAACTAACATCTTTGTCTCCTGAAGATTTTAGTAGTATTGTTGACTTTCTTACTAAGTTTAAAGAAGTCCTCACTCAATACAAAGGTAGTGGGAAGACTAATACTGAATAAGAATGCATTTATCTAATCCTTTCTAAACTAAATTGTGTGTTTTAATTTTTTGCTACCACCTTTATATATACCAAAGATGCTCTCGATGCAACCTTTAAAATGTCTTCTTTAGAATATTTTTATGATAGTTTAACTATGAAAGAAATAAAACTTTCTATATATGAAATCTCTTCTTCTTCCTCTTCCTCTAAAGCCTTAGTAGTCTCCACCTCTTCTAAAGAAAAATTCAAAAGGAAGGAAAAGACCCCCATAACCTGTACTCACTGCAAAAAGAATGGTCACTTTGTAAACAAATGCTAGAAAAGATTACAACTAGAGGTAGCTATAAAGGATTAAAATATAGAAAATAAAAATCAAATAGGAGAAGCCCTTAAATTTCAAGGAAAAACCTCTAATTATTCCTCTAATTTTTGGGTCGTAGATTCTAGAGCTACTCATCACATGACTGCTTCAGATAATTATTTTTCTTCTATCTCCTCTAGCTCTACTTGTAGCATAGAAGTGGGTGATTCTCCCTTTATCCCTATCAAAGGAAAATGGGACATAACCATTGATGGTGGCTCTATAAATAGTGTTCTCTATGTTCCAAACATTACTGATCATATTACAATCGACAATATCATATGTCGATCGCAAGGATCATAATACTGGGATCATGCTACTATTTCAGAGGTCGTACTACGATTTTATTAATTGTAGTAAGATCTCGTCAGAGCAGAACAAATTTCAAGGTGACAAATGTAAACATAATGTTTTTCCAATATTTTTGTGTTTATGTAAATGAGTCAAATTTAAGGTGCTACAACTCCTTATGTCTCCCTTTTTGAAACTCACAATATAAAGCTCTATTAACAACTAAAACCATTCTATATCCTTTTATTAATTTTCACAAAATTAAATATTATACTCACATTATAACCCTTATATCTCCTTTTATTGTTTTGTAAAAATAAAATCTTACATAGTCTTGACAGGATTCGATCCCCGGTCCTCTAGAAGCGCAACACCTTCACAAGTGCTCGTGACCAGATGTGCTACCACAACACATGAAACCAAATGGTACAAAATAATAATTATTTTATTCTATGCTTTATCTTCAACTCTTCAGCAAAATGGCATCAAAGGGATTCAATCCCTTAACCTCCTGTACAACAGTGCTCCACATAAGCTAGGCGACCATCTAGGCTACCCTAGTGGATGGAATCAACAGTGCAAAAATGATATGTTGGAAATTTTGGGTAATTATGTTGTCATTGATTCCAAAGGATTGATGTCAAAGTTTGATACCATTAATTACCATTGATACCAAAATAGTTTGGTATAGCAATAAGATAGGTTAATAAGATGCAAGAAAAAGTTGATCCCGATGCAAGGAAATTGATAAAAAAGAAAATGTTATAATATTTTATATTATAAGCCAAACAGGTTTTGGATAAAGTTCTAAGTGGCTGGTTAAAATTTTGAAGGCCTAAGTTTAAGCCCATGGTTTAAAAGAAAAGAGATAATATTATAATATTTAGGCCAAAAAGACTTATTAAAAGGAGAATTGAAAGTGCATTGGAAAAAGGTATAAAAACAATTAATTTGACAAAGGACTACAAGAAAAAATATTATTTAACACCAAGGATAAATAATATAATAAATAATATTTAACACAAGTTTAAATAATATGTTAAAAATAAAAATTTAATTTGAATTATCAAAGGCACCAAAATTTAAATTTAAAAAGGTGAAAATCTAGGATTGAGTTGATGTCATAGTAAAAACATCGAATGCGTACTAAAGGAGGAGCATAAATAACTTTCCAAAGGTTAAGATATTGCACTTGAATTAATTGATTTTTGTGGATCATAGAGCAAGGATATTGAAGGGAAGATACAAAACATCACACATGTTCGAGCAAGTGATAGTGAATCATAAATGGAGGTGCACAACTTAGTTTCAACCAAGGCTCCTAGACAAGGTGGCAGACAGGTCTTGTGTAAGGCATGGTAGTGGATAGGTCTCAGTTTCAAATCCTCACGACAATTTAAGTTTTACAAATTGCGTTCAATAAAAGAGGAAGGTATAAAGACATTTTGGTGCATGACTTGTTCTAGAATGTGGCCATCCCAATTGGCACTCTATCTCATGCTAAATCTTGGGCATCATGAGATTTCGTGTTTGAATATCAATAGTGGTAGAGGTAGATGCGGGTAAGGGTATATTTTTTTGTTTAAAATTGAGGTTTGATTTGTACTTAAACAAGGGAGACATAAGGATTGTGTTTTGGTTATTAAAAGTGCATATTACATAGTCTAAGGAGATATAAGGGCAATGATTTGAAATTTAATATTTTTGAGAACATAATGATATGTTAGAATTTGGTTGTGATTTTATAAATTTGGAATATATTTTAAATGAAAGGAGCAATAAGGTGCTTGAAAATAAAATTTATGTATGGCATGCACTTAGGGATATTAAATTGTGATATTGAATTATAAGTGGATTTTATAAGTAGGAGTGATAAGGTATGACTATGGTTTAAATTATTATGTGTAATTTTTGATAAAAATAAATATTGAGAGGGCTTGATTATTGTCAAAACTTTGTTTTGATATTAAATATTTTATGAGTAAAATTTGTGAAAATGTTATGGTTGATTTGAAAAGTGTTATGCTAACTAACTCTTGAAAGTAGCATAAGAAAGACAGAATATTTTGAGACAAATTTTTGACAGAGCTCTTTCATCAAAGAGGTATGGTTGTATCACTATTTTTTAAGGTGTTTGATTAAAATATTTTAGAATTATAAGGTAAAGATAAAGGATTAATTAGTGTGTATTATTAAAAATATTTGAGTTTGGGTTTGTGAAAAAAAATCATTTTTTGATTGAATTTGTAATCCTTGTAGCACTGGTTTGAATGTATTGAATGTGGATGAGCAAGTCTAATAAAGCAATTGTGTATTGGGTTGATTAATATTGGAAAGAACATTTGGTGGAATCATATTACATATCATTTCTTATGTGTTCTTGAATAATAATTCTTGATAGAATATGGTTTAAGTGTCACAATAAAACAAATTTTATGAGTAGTTTTGAGCATGTATTAGATAAGAATAGAGTAAATACAATAAGCAAAATATGGTAGATATAGTGAGTAGAATAGAGTAGAGACAATGAGCAGAATATAGTAGAGACAGTGAGCAAAATAAGGAAGAGAGAGTAAGAAGAATTAGAGTAGAGATAGTGAGTAGAATAGAATGGATACAGTGAGCAAACTTGTGAGTAGTTTGAGGTAGTATTATGAGTAGGGTTGAAGCAAGCTTATGAGCATGTCTAAGAAATATCAATACAAAAAATTATGAGCAGATTGGGTCAGATTTATGAGTAGATTTGATCAGAGCCAGAGCAAAGGGGATAGAGTTATCCTTTGGAGAGATATCCAGAAACTACAGTAAAGGGGAAAGAGTTATCCTGTGGAAAGAGATCCATAAACTAGAGCAATGGGGAAATAGGTATCCCATGGATAGAAATCCATGAAATTGGTATAGGGGATTGGTATCTCCTTTGGACAGAGGTCCATAAACATTATAATAGGGATTTTGTTCCCAAAAAAATCATTAAGAAAATTTATAGGAAATATTTTCTCCGTGGATGTAACCCACATTGGGTGAACCATGTTAAATCATGTCTCTCATGTGTGTGATGACGTGTGCATTATTTTATGCTTCAATATTATTTTTGTTATCATTTGGATTGAAATTGAAATTTTTTTATCTTATATTGTTCACCCTTCACCTCTTAGTATAAGCTTATATTCTTCAATTGGTATCATAATGGGTTCCTTCATGAAAATCCTAACGACTTGAAGGAAGATCCCACAATAACATACATGAAAACAAAAAATGGAGAATAATCCATGACTGACATGCAAGAGTAACTTACTACTGCTCTTAGAAAATTGTAAATAATTAGAAATAAGAATTCAAGTTTGAAGTTTCAAATTTAAGAGGATGAGAAAGCATAGACAAAACTTCTAAAAAATCTCATAAAGCTAAAGGTAAAAGTTGAAGAGACAAGGAAAATAGAAATGGATATGGAATAGTTACAAGAAAAAGAGTTAGAGTGTGAAGGTTTGGAGTTTGAAATTGTCTCTCTAAAAAAGAAAGTTGAAAAATCTAAAAATAAGTTACAACAAGATATAAAGCTAGAGAAACATAAAGAGAAGTCAAGATCCAAAGTAACAAATATATCAAATAAAGAAGCTTCCATGACCTATTCTAATATATTTAAAGGTAAAATCATCAAGAATGAATAAAATAGAGAATCTTCATGAATAAAAGTCAATTACAAAAACAACAAAGTAAGGATCATGCGACCACAACATTCAAGGCAATCTAATAGGTTACAAAATTTCTTCCATGGATATTTTTTTTATGTAACAAATATGGTCATAGATTTGTACATTACATGGTCCATATGAGAAATAATATTGATATAAATTTCAATTCATTTGCACCTTTCCTGGATAATAATATCATATGTTACAAATGTAATAACTTTGGGTACAAGTCCAAATGGTATAACACAATATTTTCTAAAGCAAGCAAAAAGGAAGATTAGAAGGTTCAAAATAATACAACCTCAAAAGTTTGGGAATAAATAAAAAAGAAATAAAGGGATAATTCAATGTTGGTACAAACAACTCTTCATGCACAACATAAGAGAAATTAGTGGTTTATTTATAGTGGTTGTTCAAGTCATATGACAGGTGAAAAAAGTAATTTTATTGCACTTAAAGAAATTAATGGAATATCAGTAAATTTTGGTGACAATGGTTCAAAAATTTTTTGGAAAAGGGACTTTGAGTTTAGATAATAGAAAATCAAAGATAGAAAATGTATTGTATTTAAAGGGATTGAGGCACAATTTATTAAGTGTAATTCAACTTTGTGATCAGGGGCACACGATCACTTTTCATCCAAATAGATGTGATATCAAAAATATAAAATAGGAAATCTCATTGTGGATGCCATTAGAACTACAAATAATCTCTACATTCTAAGTGAAATTAAGGGAGAAAAGTTTTTGTTATCAAAATAGGATGAGATTTTGTTATGAAATATAAGAATGGATCATCTAAACTTTGAAAACATAGTGAAAATAAGCAACAAACATACAGTCAGAGATTTACCCAAAGATAAAATATTAGAAAGCACAATTTGTGCACAATGTTATCATGGAAAGAAAATAAGAACAAGTTTCAAGTTGAAAGAATTTACTTCATTTAAACCATTGAAACTAGTTCACACTAATTTATGTGGTCCTACAAGGACATAGATTTTACAAGGTGAAATTTATTTCATGCTATTTACAAATGATTTATCCATAATGAATTGGATAACTTTCTTAAAAGAAAATTTAGATGCCTTTGAGAATTTTAAGGTATTTAAAGAGTTAGTAGAAAATAAAACAAGTAAAAGGATAAAGTTTCTAAGATTAGATAGAGGAGGAGAATTTACCTTAGGTGAATTCATAGAATTTTGTGAAAACATGGGATCAAAGGAGAATACTCAACAAGGACCCCACAAAAAAATGGAGAAGTTGAAAATAAAAATGCAACTATCGAGAATATGGCCAAAGTCATCCTAAATTAATCCAAGATTTCATATGGGTTTTGAAGAGAAGCAGTTCATACAACTATCTATATCATCAATAGAGCTCATGTGAGAGTAAATCATCATAAAAATCCATATGAGCTTTGTAAGGGAAGACCAACTACTCTGAAGTATTTCAAAAATTTTGGAAGTAAATACTACATTAGACGAGAAGATAAAAATTTGGGTAAGTTTGACTCAAGGTGTGATGAGGGCATATTCCTTGGGTATTACACTAAGAGCAAATCCTATAAATGCTATAATAATAGGACACATACAATTATGAAAAGTATAAATGTGATAGTTGATTAACAAATAGGGTCAAAAGAACCAACTCAAGAAATTGTATATCAAGAAGAAGAAAGTTTCCAAGAAGAAATAGGTAAAAAATCAAAAGAAGAGGAAACACAAAGAACAACACCTAATACTCCATCAAAGTATGTGCAAAAAAATCATCCAATATATTTGATTATTGGAAATATAGATGAAATACAAACAAGGAGGAAGATAATAGGAACAAATGAACATGCAAATCTTTCTTTGTTATCTAAAATTAAGCCCAAGGATTTCAATGAGGTAAGAGAAGATAAATTTTGGGTCAAGGAAATGGATGAGGAGTTGGATAAAATAGAAAAAAGTGAGACTTAAGAACTTGTCCCATGATCAAAATACAATAATTTAATTAGCACTAAATGGGTTTACAGAAATAAGTTAAATGAATATGGTCATGTAGTCAGAAATAAAACAAGACTGGTATGCAAAGGCTATGCACAGGTTGAAGGGGTTGATTTTGATGAAATATTTTCTTCTATTGCACAACTTGAGGCCATAAGGATGTTCTTAGGTTCCTCAAGTTTCAAAAACTTCAAGTTATATCAAATGGATGTAAAATCAACTTTTCTCAATGGCATCTTGGATGAATAGGTCTACATTGAGCAACTCTAGGGTTTCAACCTAAATGATAATCCATATTATGTATATAGAATAAATAAGGCTTTTTATGGACTAAATCAAGCTCCTATAGATTGGTATTCAAGGTTGGATAAGTATCTTCAAGAATAGGGTTTCAAAAAAGGAATAGTTGAGAGCAATTTGTAAATCAAAAATGAAGGAAATGACTTATTAATTATGGTTGTCTATGTGGATGATATCATTTTTTGAGGTGGTAATGATAAGATGTATCAAAATTTTAGAAAGAGTGTGCAAAATGAATTTGAAATTTCAATGCTTGGTGAGTTGTCCTTCTTCCTTGGACTACATATTTCACAATTAGAAAATGGTGTATTTATCTTAAAAACCAAGTACATAAAAGAACCGTTGAAGAAATTCAAATTAGAAGATTGCAAACCAGTAAGTACCCCCATGTTTATAGGATGCAATTTGAGTAAATATGATTAATCTCCTGAGGCAAATCATACATTGTATATATATATTATTGGTAGCTTACTATATTTCATAGCTATAAGACTATATATAATGCAAGCAGTAAAACTAGTGGCAATATTTCAAGCAACGTCAAAGGAAACACATGTACTGGTAGTAAGAAGCATTCTTAGGTATTTAAAAAGAACTATGGATTTTGGAATTTTTTATCCCATAGGTGAAAACTTTACTCTCACAGCATATACGGATGCATATTTGATAGGCAATATTGATGACATAAAAAACACATGTGGAGGAGCATTCTTTCTTGAATATTGTTTAGTCTCTTGGTTGAGAAAGAAACAGGCTTTGGTATCTTTATCCATAGTAGAGGTGGAGTACATTACATTTGTTACTTGTTGTACACAATTTTTATGGATGAAGTAAAATTTATAGGACTTTAAGGTAAAGTATGATTATCCCATCTCCATACTATGTGATAATACAAGTACCATAAATATTTCAAAGAATCTAGTGATGCACTCAAGGACCAAGCACATTCCAATCAAATATTATTTTGTAAGAGAACAAGTGATGGATAAGCAAGTCAAAATGGAACATATTACTACAAAGAAACAACTTGCGAACATATTTACTAAGCCATTACCAAATTAAACTTTTTGAGTATCTTCAAATGAAATTGGGATAAGTCTTACTCCCACCCCAAAATTAATCACCTCAAGGAGATGAGGTGGGGAGGGGTCTGAGATAAGAGTCTTATATTTAGCCCCAAAGGAATCCCTTTACCATTGATGTCAAAGGGGGAGATATTTGAGTAAGGAGGAAAGCATTCAGTCAAGGGTAACAGATTTGGATTCCAGTAGTAGGAAAAGGAATTTATAGAAAGGGTTGCCATCAATGACAAAGGGGATATTGTTGGAAACTTTGAGTAATAAAGTTGTCATTTATGCCAAATATTTGGTGTCAAAGGTTGATTTCATTAATTATCATTGATTCTAAAATAGTTTGGTATGACAATAAAATAAGGTTTATAATATGCAAAGCAAAGTTCATCTAGATGCAAGGAAATTAATAGAAAGTAAAAGGTTATAATATTTTATATTATAAGCCAAAGAGGTTTTGGATAAAGTTCTAAGTGGTTGGTTAAAAGGTTGAAGGCCCAAGTTTAAGCCCATGGTTTAAAATAAAAGATATAATATTATAATATTTAAGCCAAAAGGACTTATTAAAATGAGGATTGAAATTGCATTGGAAAAAGGGCTCAAAAAGAAATTAAGTTGAAAATAGACTACAAGAAAAATTATATTACAATACCAAGGTTAAATAATATAATAAATAATATTTAACACAAGGTTAAATATTATGTTAAAAATAAAAATTAAATTTGAATTATCAAAGACGTCAAAATTTAGATTTAAAAAGGTGGTAATAAAGGTTTGAGCTAACGTCATATAAAAACATCGAATGCATATTAAAGGAGTAGCATAAATCATTTTTCCAAAGTTAAGAGATTGCACACGAATTAATCAATTTTCATGGAGCACAAAGCAAATAAATTGAAGTGTCATTTGTTGAAGGGAAGAGACAAGATGGTGCATGCTTTCTAGCAAGTGAAAAAAAATCATAAATGGAGGCGCACAACTTGATTTCAACCAGTGTTGCAACCCTACGTGGCAAGCAAGTCTTGTGTAATATGTGGTAGTGGATAGTTCTTGGTTTCGATCTCAACCTCTTGCAACACAGTACTCCAGCACGAGCCAGGCTACCCACTGGTCTAACCGATCAGTTGAGATAGATGTGGCACAACCTAATATTTGAAGTGTTCTTTCTATTGTGATACTGCCAAAACCTGCACTCTTCTCCTCCCTAATTCTCGTTGCTTCCTTCGATTCTCTTCACTCAATCGATTATTCAAATTACATTTCCTACCCCAAAGTGAACTTAGGGTCTTCCATTTATATACTTTTTCATGCACCCAATTAAGTTAGCCCAACATGTTTGAATATTTGAACTTTCAATATTTTTCATGGTCAACCCATCATATTTTTTCATGGTGCTTTTAAGGAGGTTGCCCATTATTTAAAATATTTAAATATTGAAATATTAAATATTTAAACCTTTACACTACAGTTAAATACTTTGATTCAAATATAAACCTCCAAACATAATTCTTTAATATTTGAATATTTGTTTAAATATTAAAGCATATAAGAACACTTTTTATTTGACAATCATTAAATCACATTTTAAAATATTTGCCTTTTTTTATATAAGATAAAAATCCCTTGCAGGGTCACCTTGGCCTAAGAGACCATGAACAGGGGTTCTACACCATCAAAGTCACCCGGAAGTCACGCTCAGCCCTGCCCGCACCAACATTATCAATTGGATTTTGGGTACCCAATTCAACTTTTTGGTAGGATGGAGATTTGAACCCGGGACCTCCCTTGGAGGATTGACCTCTCCTCTGTAACTCACCTACAAAACCTAGGTATTAATATATTTTCCTTGCACTTCAATGATAACTCATCATTTCAACCTTGAAGATATTTTTACTTTTGATATCAACATTTCATCCTTGAAGATATGTTTACCTTTGACGCCAATGACAACTCAATATTTCCAACAATACTCAACCAAGAATTTCATCCATCGATTTTTTCTTGCATTTAGAAGAGGTTATTTCAAGATATACCTTATAATATGATGGTTTATCTTTAGTTCAAAGGGCTTCCCCAACAAATAATACCTCCAAATTTGAGTGCATGGACAATAACTGCCAACTCTAAATCATGGGTAGCATAATTTAGTTCATGATTTTTGAGCTTTCAAGATTCATAGGCTATGATTGCCTCATTTTGAGTTAGTACTCCTCCCAACCCTTTAGTAGAAGCATCAATACAAACTATAAATTTTTTTGAAGGGTTAGGTATCTTGAGTATTGGGGTAGTTGTTAGTCTTTATTTTAATATTTGGAAATCTTGTTGACACTGTTCTATCCATTTGAATACATTTTTTTTCTTGTAAGTTTGTTACTGGATAGATAATATTTTGGAAGTTCCTCACAAAATTCTTATAATATCCTATCATTCCCAAGAAATTGTGCACTTAAAAAATATTATTGGGTACAAATCAACTGATTATTGCTTCAACATTTTTGGGATCAATGATAATTCCATAAATAGATATAACATGTCTTAGATATTGTACTTTTGGAGTGTAAAATTTATATTTAGATAGATTTGCATACAATGGATTCTTCCAAAGTATTTCTAGCACAATTCTCATGTGTCAATCATGCTCCTCTTTGGTTCATGAGTAAATCAAAATGTCATCTAGGAATATGAGCATGAAGTGGTCTAGTTGTTCTTGAAAGACATTGTTCATAAGATTCATAAATATAGTTGGACCATTCGTTAATCCGAAAGGTAGGACTATGAATTCATAATACCCATATCTTGTTCTAAAGGTAGTCTTATGAGTTTCCTCTTCTTAGATGCTTGATTTATGTTATCTAGATCTAAGATCAATTTTTGAGAAAATAGTGGCTCCTTTTAACTGGTCAAATAGATCATCAATTCTTGGTAAGGAGTACCTATTTTTGATAGTTACTTTATTAAGCATTCTATAGTCAATACATAGTCTTAATGATCCATATTTATTTTTCACAAATAATAGTGGGGTACCCCAGGTGATATAATTGGCTTGATTAATCCTTTTTTGAGAAAATATTGGAGTTGTATTTTTAATTTATATAGCTCAATTGGAGTCATTCGATAAGGTGATCTAGTAAGGGGCTCAACTCTAGGTAAGAGTTAAATAGAAAAATTAAACTCTTCCTATGGTCGAAGACCTAGTAAATATTCAATAATTACATACTTCAATTATTTTAGCATAGGAAACTTCTTGAAAAGTTATGAATTAGCTTCACTCTCTTCACATTTATTCATTTTGACTAAATACATGATTCCACACCTTTTCATTACCTGCTTAAGTTGTAATGCAGACAATAAATATCGTCAAAAGGAACCTTGATCATAATGGACTTGTCTTCATTGATTAGATTCATTAATAAATTTTATCCATATTTCTTGGAAATAAATAAGGGTTCCATGGGATTTTAGCCAAACTATTCCAAGGATGATATCAAAATCATGCAATTGGACTACATATAAATGTTAGTTAATTTTTCCATTAGGTAGGAATATATAGGCATCAAATAGAAACTAGTTAACTAAATAGGTTTTTCCATACCCATATTCTATCTTCCACCTATTTTCTAAAAATCTAGGTCTTTCTAGTATATTCTTGACCATACTAGTAGAAATAAAACTATTTGTTGCACCACTATCAATCAAAATATTCATATCCTTATTAAATAGTTTACTTTTTAATATCAATAGCATAACTTAATCAACTAAGCTAAAATTACATGTTGCTACATAAATACGATGAGGCTAGTTGGTTGGTGTTTTCTTATGATTGACTCTTTATGGGTATTTGAATGCATAGTGTAGACCACTGTAAACATAACATCCTAATTTTGAGGCCTTATTATTAGACTTTTTTTCTTCAACCTTATATTTTGGTGTAGACCTGTTAGTTGTTCCTTGGAGAGAGGGTCTTTGGTTATTTCTTCTTCAAAATATCTTCCTATATCTATTAATATAGGATCTATTATTATTTTTTACGTCATCACTAGGTCTTTCCTTTAACTCTCCCTTGATAATTTTATTCTACTTCTTGTCCCATTTTGTAAAATCAACATTTTTTTCTAAGTTTCTCTTTCTCTTTATTTTTTATTTTTTGGTAATTGAAGTGGGATATTTTTATTTACTGATTGGTCCCTTCTTGACAAGGTAAATTGTATGCTTTTTGTAAATTATTAGGGTTGAGCAAATTTATTATTGTTCTAATTTTGGGATGAACTCCAAAAATGAATTTTTGTACCTTCAACTACTCATTATTCTCATATTCTGGAACACATTTTAATAGTTTAACAAATATTTGGTAATATCCTTCAACAGATAATGATTCTTGTTGGAGAGTTGAAAGTTCTCCAATTTTTTCCACATAAAATTGCTTGGTTAAGAACCTTCTCTTAAATTCCTCCACAAAATACTCCTATTTTAGATCTGAGGCTTCATTTTTATTTCTTACCTTGTATGTATTCCACCATTCGAAGGTCATGTCTACTATATGGATGCTAGCTCAAGAATTTTTGGATTGATATGATAAACTCTTCATAGAATATATTTCTATCTCACTTAGCCATATTTATATGGTATTTCTATCTTCTTTTCCATTGAATTTAGAAATATTCGCATCCTACATAACCTTAGCCAATTCTTCTCCAACTCGGGTTATTCCTAATTCAACTTGTCTATCAAGACTCATTTCACACCTAACTTTGGGACCTTTGCCACTAGCTTCCTGATTTACTAAAGTCTCCAACATATTTTTTTCTTCATTTATTTGTTCACTATATTGCTCCATATGTTCTATTTGTTGTTGTATCTATTCCTAAATTAAGTTAAATATCATTTCAAGGTTTCCTTCTTCCCTGGGAGATTCATTTATTTTCTTGAGTTACCCATCTCTTTGGGGTCGTATTTCATATTCCTCTTGCCTAATAGATGTAATATTTTTAGAATATCCTCCCATGATCATTGGTGCCATAAAAATTTAAAAATAAAATTCTATGTTAGTCCCTTGGTATATTTGTCTTACTAAGGTCAAAAACATTTGTTCATGAAGTTCATGAATCCAATATCTTTGCACCCTAGGATTTTGCTACCTAGGCTCTAATTCCAAGTATAACAATCCAGTCTAACTCATATGTTCAAAAAATTACACCTACATATGAGGGAAAAATATTGACCAATGTAAAATAAATATTATCCATTATGTAATCAATACAAAGCATTGATAGCCACTTTTGGATTATAACTACTGTAGTCGACCCCCAAGTGGATGAGAGTGACCAAATACTATACAAGGTGCCTTTAGTGGTTCCTCCTTTATCACCTAGTATGATACCTTAGAACCACAACTTAGGGTTATCCTCTAAGGCCCATAACACTTAGAGGATGACACTTTCTTCCCCATCCTTAACATGTTATCTTTTATGTGGAACCCCGAGTTTAATTAATCTCATCTGTTGCCAAGATAACAAGTAAGATTATATAGCATAAATGCTTTAGTGCTTAATTTATGACCATATCCCTAGATTAATGTCTAGCACCATGGAAAAAATTAAGGCTATGTAAATCACCTAGAAATAGACATGGTCTCCCTTGTCAAGTTATGAATAATGCAATGAATTATCCCATTCCAACCATTATGGATTCATCTAGCCATTTTTCCTGCTATATTTCTCCCTATTCATAAATTTCTCAAGGATCCATCACTGTACTATTCTCTCAATGGCCTATATGTCTGTCCCATACCACCCATCCTTACCTCTATTTTAAGCCTACTTCACCAAGAATGACCCTTATAAAAACATCATTAAATACCTTAATGCAATTCAATGGTACTATATGATTTATTGTCTTTAGTTGCTCATCCTCTCGATGATCCAACCGTAATTGGGTAAGCTTGGATTAATGTATCTTTAATAAAGTTGTGGCTTCTATTCTAATCCCAAGTTTGTTCTTCACATCATGGATCCTTTAACTAAATTTATTTTAACTTAACCAAGTTAAAATTTATTTTATTAAACTAATAAAAACTACTAAATATAGAAGAATTAAAATCTTTTATAAAATAATTTTCTTAATGTCAAAATCCAAAACAAGGGTCTCTACCCATTATATATTTTATACATTTTATTTTTAATTATAAATAAAACCTTTACAAGATAATATTTATTTTCTTAAAATTAAGATATTATTCTTTTAAAGTAATAACTTAACATCATAACTTCCTCTTTTCTAGCTAGTTTTTAACTAACACCCCATATTCTTGAAAGAAAATTATAAATATGACCTCTTGCAATTTTATTATAAGGAATACTCTACTAAATAATTACTACTCGTTGGAAAATATTTTTGCTTAAGAACCTCTTACTTTATTCAAAGTATTTTTCAAACAAGTTAAATCAATAAAAAAGGTGGCACTTTATTTCAGGGTATCCTACTGCTCATAAACATATTCACATTCACCTACTTTTTCTAAGGCAAGTGAAACATATAAATAAGAACATGAACTTGAATGTATTATTATGTTCAATTTTCAATATACAACTATGGAAACTATTTAATATTTTTCCTTAAGTAAAAATAAATAAAGGATTTTACCACGGTAATAATCATGTTAATGAGTAATCATATGCACTTATGAAAAACAATATTAAAACATTCACACTAATGTTTGCAAAAGGAATCAAGAACATTTTTTAATGAAATAAATTATTAATTTCATACTTAAGTAGTATTCACATTGTTATTTGAAAGACATTGAAATACTTTGAAATCTCATATATGTAAATAATTAGGATAATTCACATAATATTTATCATATTGTTTGAATATAGACGATAATCACTTTGCTTCCTTAAAAAGGGAAATGATCCTAATTATATCACATCAGTGGATACCAAACACCCCAATATTTACATATACTCACTTTGCTTCCTTAAAGAGCGAAATGATCCCAATTTTATCACATCAGTGGATACCAAACACCCCAATATTTACAGATACGAAAAACATTTACTTTCCTATAAACTATTCATGAAAAGGTCATATTATCACAAAATTAATTTTCATTTTGGAATAAATCATGTAGATTATTACATCTGTCTAGACCAAAACATCATCTTCTTTCTCCACTACATCAAATACTGGCTAATTAGGATTAGAATGGCTCTTATTGGATGCAAATCTACATGGATGCATTTTAAACTAGCTGAATTATTCCCAATGCAGTCATTTAATATGTACAAATGATGAGGATACAATATTTATTTAAAAGCTACCATAATATTATTAAATGGTTCATATCTTGACATCATCAGGGTAGACACAATAAAAAACTTTAAACAATTTACATTTTTACAAAAAGCATCTAATAATCACCAAGTTAAAAATAATATTAAGGAAGCAACTATTATTCACAGGGTTTAATCAAATATTCATATTTTCACATAGGGAACCTAATATCATAATGTCAAAATATTTACAATTAAATATAAGGCAACTAATATAATGTTAGCATAGGCATGTCATATTACATTATTAAGCATTACATTAGTTATCCGCTCTTCGTTGGGGTAGTTAGTAAGTTGCTTGAACCACCTTATTGGATATAATATTGAATTGAATTCAATGGGAGAACTAATCGGCATTTTCACATGGTATCATTTTCAACATACGTTTTGGACAATGTGATTAATTTTTCACTCCAACGTATTCTTTAGCCATTGAAGCACATGACAATGATTTGCAGACCTGTGTAGAATCTCTACAAGAAGTGATCAGAGGGAGAGTGATAGCATAGTGTTTTTTGAAGTTGTCAAAGGGAGAGTTGAAGACAACGCTACCATGCATCCATTGATGTACACAAAATATCACAAACGAGGAAGAGTTGAGAGCAGACATCATCTGACGAGAGTCAGTGTGCATCATTTGTGTCATATGATGTGGAGTAGCATCATCTGAATGCTTGCATCGTACGAATATTTTCATCATCTAAATACTTGGAATTCTAAAGTTGTCCTAAATTTTTATTTATTTTTTTAACTTTCTGCCCACACACTTCGAAAAAGTATTTGGTAAATTAAAACCCTTGGTGCTCCCCACATACATATATATATATGCATATATATATATATATAATTTATGTTCATTCCCATAGACTAAAATTCCCATCCTATTTTTTAGTTTCATCCATGTTTGTAGTGGAGTTGATTGACTACGCGTTCTACGGACATAGTCAACAAGGGTTCAAATCGTGAATTGATTTTTCTTACTTCATTGGATCTCTCTCCAATATAAAAGGCACCTTGTACCTTCTTGTTTCCATTGGCCTGGACAACGAAGTTCGTTAGGCCTCCTTGCTAAGGTGCTCGAAAAGTAGGAGACAATGGTTCAAAGCTTGTGGAGAATAATTTTTTTCTCTACAAGGCATATAAGGAGTTTTTCTTTACAAAGAGGTATTTTTTTTAAATAACTAAGAATTTAGTTCCTTTACAATTTCACTTTTACAAGCAGTTTTATTTTCTTTGGTGGGATATGCCATAACAAAAGCAACACACAATAGTGAAATTTTCACAATAGTAAATTGAACCCAACGACATTAGTGGCATTTAAAAAAAAAAGTGAGCAAACAAGTTTGTTTTTGGAGGGATAAGAACTTCAATTTTTTTTGTTGTTTTACTTCAAAGAACAAGAAAGCATCTGTTTTGTTTTGCCACTCAAACCCTAAATCAAAGAAACTATTTTTTTTAAGGGATAAGCATTTTTTAGTTTCTTTTGCAATTTTGAAAGGGTGTATCACACAATTTTTCATCCTTGTTTATTTTGCAATACAAATGGGGGATACAACAACATTTTTTCCTTGCAAAATTCTAAGACAAATGGGGGGAAGAAAATTGTGAATTTCTTGAAAGCAAATTTGAAATTGTGGAGTTTGAATATCATTATTTTTGCAAAATAAAAAAATAATAATTATTTATTTGCAAAAATCATTGTTACAAAAATGCATTTTCGGTGCCAACTGACATCTTGAAAAATTGGTATTGTTATAGGTGTATTTTCGATGGAAACTGACACCTAAGTGTTAAAATTTTTGGGCACTTGTGATTGTATTTTGCATTTAAATTTTTATTTTCTTGCATTTCAATCATAAATTAAAATATACAAAGCAAATAAAAGACCCCAAATTTTATATCTATTTATGTAATTGTTTGTACAATAATGTATGGTATATACGGTACCTCTGGTCCATACTTACAAGTGATGTTGTCATACTTGGACTACTATATCTAACACCTAATATAGCTACAACAACAACGTTTGAGATATTATTCTCTATAAATCATTGAGGATAAATAAGGTAAACCAATTTTGATATTCACTCCATTTAATATCCTAATTCTTTTTGATTTTTTGGCTTAAACTCCTCCAAATCATCAACCTTATTTCGAATGAATTTGAGGCAGGTGTCATCAATTTGATTGAATTCCATTTCACGTACTCTTTGCAAGTATAAAGAAAGGATGACCATTTGGTGTTATAAGGAATCTTCACAATGGCCATTGTTCACAAATATTTGTCAGATTCATAGTTGCTAAAAGATTCTAACTTTGCATCATGGAAGACAAACATGAGAGGTATCCTTTAGGTTGAATATTTGTGGGATGTGGTGACTAGAACTACAAAACATACTACAACAGTAGGGGCAGATGAAGAGGCCTTTGATAATAAGGATAGAATATGTCTCATGTTTATTCTACTTGCTACTATAGGTGAGGTCCAACCTCATATCTGTGATGCCAAATCTGGTAAGAAAGCTTGGGATTCTTTGATTACCATTTATGAAGGAAAATATTAGTCCACTATTCTAAACATTTAAACTCAACTACATACACTCAGTATAAAATTTGGTGAGACATTTGACCTATTCCTATGTAGAGTGGTAGAATTGAAATTCAAAATGAATACTATGGTGGATATAGTGGTAGATACTCTCTTGACCTCAATCATCTGGAGAGCTTTTCCATAATCCTACAAAGTGTTGATCACATATTTTAATGTATCCTATAGACAAGTTTTATTTGTGGAATTGGTGAATTTGATACAAACTGTGGAGGAAAATCAGTTTAAGAAATATGAAGTGCCATATAATGTCCTCTACACAAAACGAGGGGGTAAGAAACAAGGTAATTTTTAGAGGGAGGATATTCATCAACAGGAAAAGGTAAACAATATTAGTAGAAATATAAATAATATTATAAAATATCTGATATGAATAACCATGACACCAACAAGTGTTGTTTTAATAATACACAACATAATGACCAATATCACAATAAGAATGGAAAAGGAAAATACAAACCACAAAAAAATAATAAGTAGCCCAATGGGAATATTGCTTATGCCGAATCAAACTTGAACTCAAATTCTGAGTGAGCACACAAGGATCTCATGACTCACACTTCATATAAGCATAAATAGTAGTTTGGTATACTAATTTAGGTTCTAGTAAACACATAACTAAAGATAGATTATGGTTTGAGATATTTGAGGAAAATGAAGGTAAGCGAGTGATAATTGTTGACAATCAAACCTACCAAGTCCAGGGTGAAGGATATGTTTCCGTCTCTCTTCTAGATGGTAAATGTTAGATTGAGAAGGTACTCTGTGTTCCTATATTGGCCAATAATTTAATTTTCATCCCTCTGATCTTGGATAGAGATATGAATTTTGAGGAGGGAAGAAAGAGATGTTTCATCACTAGTAAGGAAAATCATATATCAAAAATATCATACAAGCATGGCTTATTATCTTATATGTCATTTCCATGCCTCATGTTGACATGGTAGTGACCACATAGGAGGCTAATTCTATTTGGTACAAGAGATATGGGCATCTGAGTTCATGATATTTTCTCTAGTTGAGCAAATATGAGATGGTGAAAGGCCTTCCCAACCTTTCATCCATATTTCTAGTATGCTTGAATTGCTTAGAATGGAAGCAACACTAGGTATTGTTTAAGGTTAGCTCTTCAAGAGCTAAGAAAACTTTGGATTTGGTACACACCAATCTGTGTGGTCCTATACCAAACATCTATGGTGGAAAGAGGTATTTTCAATTGTTTATTGATGATTACTCATGGAATATGTGGGTTTTCTTTCTTAAATTGAAGTCTAAGGTATTTCTATACTTTTAAAAGTTTAAGAATATTTTTGAGAAGGAGTCATAATTTTCCATCAAAACCCTTCACTAAGATCAAGGTGGGGAATATACCTCTAAGGAATTTTCATTATTTTTGACTGAACATGGAATTAAAAGACAACTGACAACTACTTATACTCCATAGAAAATGGAGTTTCTGAAATAAGGAATAATTCCAATGTGGAAATGGTTTGATGTATGCTTAAGGGGGCACATATTGAGCATGAGTGTTGGGTAGAAGTAATAAATACAGCATCATACCTTCTGAATAGATCACCCATAAGAGCTCTATAGGGCAAGACTCTAGAAGAAGCATGGAGTGGTAAGAAACCCTCCATTTCTCATCTAAGAGTTTTTGGATGTAAGGTATTCATGCACATAACAAAACATAAGAGGAAGAAGTTAGATGAGAAAACCCTACAATGTAGTTTTCTTGGTTATGATGAGAATTCAAATGGATATCGATTGATAGATCCTATGACCAAGAAAACACACATAAGTCAATATGTGGTATTTTATGAAGCTTTCACATCAGATAACACCTCTACAACTATATACCTAAAGGAAGAGGAGCCTAAGAAAAAGGTTCCATCCCCACATAACAAGGTTCTAAAATGGTATACTGGTACATTGAGAGATTCAAAGTTGACTTCACTTCTAGATTTAACTCTAGATCGACCTTGTACTCGTAATATGACTCAGTAGATGAGAGTAGAGCTATCAACTTCAGAGGTTGATGAGATTTACCAATAATTTTATGAACTATCCATAGATATAGAGGAAGATAAAGAAATAGATATGGATGATTAGAGGGTTTATATGTTAGCATTGGATGAAAATAAACCCACAACAGTTCAGGATGCACTTAGTGAGTCTTAGTGAAAGACTATTATGAAAGAAAAACATACATCTCTCATGAAAAATCATAAATGGAAGCTAGTTAATTTTCCTCCAATAAAGAAGCCCATTGGCTACAAATGGGTGTTCAAAGTTATGTATAAGGTATATGGTACTATTTATAAGTATAAGTCTGATATTATTTCAAATGGCTATGCTTAGAAAGAAGACATAGATTATGAAGAGACTTTTACCCCTACTACAAAAATGACTATCATTTGAGTACTTTGTGCCATGGTAGCTCAATTTGGGTGGAAGTTACATCACATAGATGTAAAAAGTGTTTTCTTGAATGGTGATATGCAAGAAGTTTACATGACCCAATAAAAGGATTTGTGGTTGAAGGGTAAGAATAGAAAGTGTGCAAGTTGATGAAATCCTTGTATGGGCTAAAACAAGCTCTATGAGCTTGGTACATAAAAATAGACAGTCACCTGGTGTAGCATGGATTCAAAAGAAGTCCTTCAGATGTAAATATCTATATCAAGAACAAAGGTTCTGACATAGTGATTTTGGTACTATATGTGGATGATCTAATCATAACAGGAAGTTCAAATAACATGATTGATGTAGTGAAATATGATTTGAAATAATATTTTGAAATGACAAATCTAGGACTTTGTCACTATTTTCTTGCTTTGGAAGTGACTCAAAAAAAGAATCATATCATAGTAAAACAAAAGAAGTATACCAAGATATTGATCGATAAATATCGCATGACTGACTGTAATTCTAAGGTGACTCCAATGGAGCTAGGACTTAATTTATCATGATATGATAAATCACCATATGTATATGGTATTATTTATCACTAGCTAATTGGGATTCTCATTTATCTAACAAATACCAGGCCAGATCTTAGTTTTGATGTGGGTTATCTTTCAAGGTTCATGTAGGAACCTCAGGTGAACCATTGGAAAGTAGCAAAGAGAGTTCTTAATTATATTTGTGGTAGTATAGAATTTGACCTAAAGTACAAGAAGAATAGCAATTTCTACTTACAAGGATACACCAACTCAGACTATGTTGGATCCATTGATGATCACAAGTTGACTTCTAAATACATTTTCGATCTTGGATCTGGACCTATCTCTTCACATAGTAAGAAGAATTATGTGGTTACTTTATCTTCTTTATAGGTAGAATATAATGTAGCAATTGGAGCATTCTACGAGATAATATGGTTAAGTCACATTCTTACAAATATGGGTCTTCCCAAGAATATTCCACTTCATTTTTTTGCGACAATCAAGGTGTTTTGAATCTTATCAAGAATCCAATATTTCATTAATGTACAAAACACATTGACACTTGATGTAATTTCATTCGATATGAATTTCTAAAGCACCACATACAACTCCATTACATTCCCACTGATAAGAAAGTTGCAGATATTTTCACCAAGGCACTTGCACATGTCAAATTTGATTTTTTTTGCAATACTTTGTGTATTTTCCAATAATGTAGTAATGGGGTATGTTAGCATAAGCATGTCATATTACATTATTTAAGCATTACATTAGTTATCCGCTCTTTGTTGGGGTATTAAGTAAGTTGGTTGAACCACCTTATTACAACTACCTTATTGTAAACAATATTGAATTGAATTTAATGGAATAACTAATCAATTTTTTCACATATAATATATATAAAGACATATCACATCTATTTAAGGATATATTGCGAGGAAAGCTATCAAGGAATGAATCAAAAAATTATTAAGAATCAACACGATGGAGCAAAACTATTCAACATTATATATTGAGAGATTTTAAGTTATTTTTCCATATAAAGAGAAGTTTGGCACAAGTAAAAGACAAGGCTAAGTACTTACGTACTGGTCCAATAAAAGGGTTGAATCTAGACATGTATTACAAAACATACACAGGCCATTTATTCAAACATAATATAATTTCCTTGAATTCCCTTAGTGTTCTCATAACAGTTCTTCACGTTGCAAGGCATATAGTATTGTTTTTATTTTCTTAAGAATTCAATTAAATTTCCAATCGTGTATTCTATAAATTACCCATATAGCAAAATTAGAAACATTCACATGCAATAAATTAAAAAATTAATCTTCAAAACAAACATAATAAGAACTAAGTTGACCTTAAAAAAACCCACTACACTATTAAAGTCAGCTCCTTTCTTCCTCGCCTTTCATCTTTCCACCATTTTTTTTTACTTCTGGCTCTTCAACCTTCTTTTAAAAGTATTGAAGGTGATATTTTCATAAGCAAGTGGATTGCATGCCAAAGGCCAACTCTTGCTTAAATTTTATTTTCAAGTGGCATTTTTAATATTTTAATCTTTTATTTTCTTAAAATTTATATAACGGATAACAAAAAGTGCTTCATATGTTTTATATTAAATCTTAATTAAAATTAATTTAATTAAAAACTGTTATATATAATATTTTCTATAAAATTATTTTTGTTTAACATTTTTATTTATTTCAAGCAAATTTAAACAAAATATTATTCAACTTAATTTTCCTACTACAATTATGCAAGAATATAAATATAAGCTAGAATGTAGTTTTAATCAATCAATCAATCAATCATATATATATACCTCCAGCATCTCTTCTTATACAAACAATTTGGTGAGAACAAAATATTAGCATCTATCTAGTAAAAATAGATCCCATGTGTTGTGGCACTTTCCTTGCCATTGGAGGATTTTTAAATTTAATCATACACAAAAAAACATTCACTTCAATCATATGCAAACACACATTCACAATGCATCTAAATGAAGGGCTTTCATGTACCCTTAATTCATTGGTGAATATTTCACTACCAAGGCTATTTTTCTCTTTTGTCTAGTAAGGAATATTTCACTATATATGAAAGTATTCACCACCATCATTTCCTATTTTATCTTTTGAGAACCTGCATTTGCAACACATAATTAATCAAAAATACTATGTCTAAAAAAATTAAAATGTAATAAAATAATAATTCATGAAAATTAACAATATGTACATATAGATATGATAACATCATAAACCATTTTTTGGGAGTATCATTATAGATATGGAGTTGGTGTATACTACAAGAAAGTCTAATATCATCGTAAATGCACTCAATAATAAGCAAAAATTAACAGCCCCTAAAAAAATGGTTAGTAGCTCGACTCTTATGCTAGGTGATACTCATGTCGAGTTATCTAAAGTCCTGGTGGTGAGGGTGAAGGAAGGACTAGAAGATACCCTTAGGTCATCACTTTGGTAAAGACCATAAAAGTAAAAAATGCACGAGGGATATTGAATAAGTTTAAAATGATATATGACTTTCTATGGTTAAAGGGCAACTATTGTGGAACCAAATGAAGCTGAAAATTCAATTAAAAGACAAGGCTTAAATAAACCTAAAATACAAACATAGATCCTTGAAATGAGCATTCTAATCAAAGGATGATGCAACTAATTTTCAAAATGAGAAACAAAGGCATTAAGCACAATACAAAAAATAGTGGTAAGCCCATTATTCTATGCTAATGGAAATACCTAGAGTTAGACAAAATCTAACATGAGTGAGAAAACCTAGGCAATACCTAAGTTTTATGAAGAAAAATTATTCCTCATCATTATTCCCAAAAATGAAACCATTGGACTCCAATGCTTTTAACAATTATGGAAAGTCATGGAATATTTGGTGAGCAAAAATCCAGTGAGCCTGATGTGGAAATTTGCCACAACAGGCTACAAGATATGAAGTAGTAGAGCCCTATCGAGTGTTCCAAGTCTTTGAATCAAATAGTGTATCTATATAAAGCAAAAGTTGTGCATTAGGAACCACATCAATAGGATGATTGATTTTTGGAGTTGACTCCAATGTGGAATCATAGTATGGCTTAAGGAGATCCACATTAATGACGTCATGAATGCCAATATGGATCGAAAGCTCAAGGTAAAAGGTATTCTTAGAAAGTTGTTGTAGAATGTTATATGGTCTAAAAAAAGGGGGTTTGATCTTTCTATGTGCCTTTTTTAGAAAACATCATTTATCCAAAAAAATCAAACTTTATCACCAACTTGAAAGTAATGAGGAGTGTGGTATTTAACCATTTATTGTTTTTTATTTCGTTAATTTTGAATGGCTACAGATAACACATTGCCTCAAAAAATGGATAACATGTCATTGCATGTGAGGCCATAAGAAGAACCACTAAATATGATGTAGAGTCTTTTACTTTCCAAAGTGGCCCCCATAGCGTGTAGAATGAGCCTCTTTCAAGAGAGTCTCTTTGCCCTTGAGGATCACAAAGTTTATCCAAATTATAAATAAATCCATCCTTAATGTGAAAATATTTAAGGACACATATTTTAGGAGGAAGGATGCAAAATTGGTTAGTAAACTTTACCAAAGTCAAGGTCCAAATGATACTGTGTTGGCCATGTTTGGAAGCCAATATGGGATGTGGTCACAATCGTCAAATTTTGGGTGAACGACTCAAACAATCTACCATTGCGTTACTCTACCCTTTCTTATACTTGATCACTAAATGAAACTTTTGTAAGTATGATACCCACTTCATGTGTCTAGCTTCTTCAATTTTATTTTGTGATTGAAAAAACTTAAGGGACATGTTATGAGTATGAACTATTGTTTCCTTTCCTAATAGATAGTACCTCTAATACTTGATGTCTTGAACCAAGGAATATAACTCTTTATCATATGTAGAATATTTCATACATACTACTAAAAATATCATGGAATGGTAGGGCAGTGGATGAATATTCTATTTGAGCATGACTCCAAGACCATATTGTGATGCATCTGTCTCTATCTAAAATGGTTTAGCAAGATATCGAAGGACAAGAACAAGTACGATATACAATTTATGTTTCAATGTGTTAAAGATTTTTTTTTTATTCTTTTTCCACTAAAATGCAACCTTGGATTTAGTCATATGATGCAATGGAGTAACAATTGTGGAATATCTTTCAATGAACTTGCGATAGAAATTGGCAAGTCCAAGAAAACTCCTTAACTTTGTGATAGAAGTAGAATTTGGCCAATTTAGAAGGAATTTAATTTTGATAGGATCCACTTGGATGTATTTCTCATTAATTACAAAGCCAATATAGGCAATGGAATATTATCCAAAACAACACTTAGGAATATTAGCAAACAATGGGTTATTTTGAAGATTTTGAAGAACCGATTCCAGGTGTTGTATATGAATTCTCCATATAGGCAAAAATACAAGGATGCCATCATTATAGATGATTACAAATTTATCCAAACTGTCTCTGAATACTTTATTTATTAGCCTCATGAATGTGCTAGGAGTATTGGTAATACCAAAGGGCATGACAATCCACTCAAAGAGCCCTATTTTGGTCTTAAATATTGTTTTCCAAGTGTCTTTAGCCTGAATCTTGATGTAATGATAACCACTTTTGAGATCAATATTGGAGAAGAATATAGTTCCTTAAATCGGATCCAATAGATCATAAATTCTTTGAAGTGGGTATCTATTCTTGATTGTTATTTTATTAAGTGCCCTAAAATCAATGCATAGTCTCCATGTACCATCCTTTTTCAATACAAGCAAGATGGGAGATGCACAAGGAGAAATACTAGGTTTTATGAAACCTTTAGATAATAATTCTTGAATTTTTCATTTAATCTCTTCCATTTGCACTATAGATTGCCTATACATTGAAGTATTTGGAAGAGGAGCTACGGCCATAATTTTTATACTATAATTTAATTATCTTTTAGGAGGTATCCTTGTAGACTCTTTGAACACATTGGAATATGATTGCAATATTGAATCAATTGAAGAGTGCCTTTTGTGTTTATGAATAGGTGCTTGAGTGCCTTCATTAGTTGGTCTTATGCAAATGAGTTATAGTTCCTTTGCTTGATTAACGACTTTGCCTGCTTGTCTACAACTCAACATCAAATTCTTTGTTTATTGTGTTCTTTTGATTAGATAAGCCTTATTATATTTGTGCAAAGTGTAGGTATTTATATACCCATAATTAATAGACCTCCTATCATATTGATATGGTATTCAAAGAAATAATCCACAACAAGCCATTGGAGTCACATCGTACACAACTGTGTCCACAAATATAGGACCAAAAATAAAATTAATCGTGCAAGTGTGTGTGATGTCAAATGAAATCCCATTGTCCTTCCATCCTAAAGGATAAGTATGAGAATGAGGAATCATAGGTAGCGTCAATTTATCAACATTCAACCTCACAATTATATTTTTTTGTGATACGTTCTCGATGATACAATCAACAAAATAGTTTGTACTTAGGTGAGTCGTAACAAAAATCAAGTTCTTACGGTCACCTTGAGAAGTATTCATAAAGGTTATATTATTCAATTAACCCACTAATTCCTTGTATGGTATCTTATACCCTCTAAACTAAATGGGATCATCTTGTGGGTGCTGATGTGGAGGTTTTACAACTAGAGATTATTTTTTCTGATTTTGCAATTTGAATCATTGATATTTTTGATGGCTTTTATTCTTACAAAAACTACATTCCACTGGATTTTTAGAATAAGGTTTTTAGAAGAAGAAGAGGGAGAAGGAGAAGAATATTTTGAATATTTTTTTACCTTTGATTATGGATTAGGTCCCTTCGTATCTCCTACGAATGATGAAGAGTGATATCCACATGAAGTGTCCTTCAATTCATCCTTTGCATGTATGGCTTGATTGAAAGCAATATCAATATTGGTCATGGTTTTGTACTTAAACTTATAATAAATAAATTCTTGCAACCCACTTTTGAATTTTTCACAAGCTTGACCAACGAATCCTAAACTGTATTCAAAATACACAATTTGTTAAAGAGAAAAACATATTCATGGACACTCACATGAGAGCTTTGGTGAAGATAAAACTAACAAATATCAAGGTAATTGACATAGTTTGAAGGATATATATTAGCCTTTAAAAATCACACTAATTCATCCCAAAAATCAATTGTATTTATGATGAGGAATACAATTTTATTTTTAATAATCCACAATACAAATGATAGTGGTAAGCCCATTATTATACACTAATGGAGACACCTAGACTTAGACCAAATCTAACATGGGCGATAAAAAAAAGTCATATTTTAAATTTATTATTAATCCTAAGACTAAGTCCTAATATTCACAAACCTAGAAAATACCTAAGGCTTATGAAAAATAAAAATTTATTCCTCATCAGCAACCACCTATTTGTGCTAAATTGGGATGGACTCCATTGTGAGCTAGTTAAGGAATATCATGATAGCCTATGGGAAGGTCACTTAGGGAAGTTTTACACACTAAAAGGGGATCCTTTTATCCTATGATATAAAGAGACATGCATGAGTCTATTATAACTTATATTATCTACCAGAAAGACAAGCACATCAATGCCATGTATCATTGTGTTTAGTGGAGGGAGGTTGTAAGGTATAGGTTACCTGATTATACCCAACACCATCTATTTTTTTTCCATGCACTGGCTATTTAATTTGATTTGGTAGTTAGTTTTAAGTGTCAAGAGGTTCTAATCACTAAGGAGTGACACTTGCCAAGTGGGGTACCATAGAAACCAACCTTAATGTTACCTCAATATTTTCTAAGGTACAATGCCTACCAAGTAGGAGTACCTTGTGAGTTACATGCTAGGTTATTTTGGATGGAATTTGGCATTTACCAAGTGGGATGCTAGGGTGGATTATGGACTATGTGATATGAAAACAAACAAGGAACTTGCTAGGAGGGCTTGCTAGCAGGAAATGGGTAGAGAGTCTGCTAAGATTGACATTTTGGTAGAGTTGGTCGAATGAGTAAGAGTACCGGTTTTGAAATGTTGTGTGGGTTTTTCTATGGTTAGAACTATTTCAGAGGCCACTATGAGTGACACGGTCCTTGGTAATATGGTAGTGATAATCGGTAGGTGAATTCCAAATGTCTTAAGTAGTACTTTGCCAAATAAAGTTGCATGATGTTAGTTCAAAAATTTAAGAATGATAGGTTCAAGGAAAGGTAGTTGGATATTATGCACGGGTAGGTAGTAAATTATTATTATATCCTATGTGTTGTTGTAATGAGATCACCTACCATGGGGCCACTTGTTGGTTGAATTTTGAATTTTAATTGTAAGTCAAGTGGGCAAATTTTAATGTGGCCATATTGACCATGTATTGTATATAATAGTGTTGCATGCACCTTATAATATTGTTGATTAAATACATGTAATTGGTTATTATGTTAATGAAAATTTATGCTTGTTGCCAATATCATGTTACTTTACAAATGCTTAACTTTTTATGTTAAATGTTCAAGTTGGATTTTGGATGTTGCACTTAGACTTGTGAAGCTTTATCCTTTGTCCTGTAAGGTGATTGGATGCTTGTTGCAATGCAATGGACTATTTAGAAATATTTGTTGAATAGACATATCCTATGGCTGGTCTTGGGCTTGATCACCCTGAATCTATGATAATAGATCTGTTATGTTGTTATCATGACACCATATGCATGATTTCTCCATAGTTGGTGTTTGTTGTCATAAAACCAATAGATATAAGACCTCATTCACAAAGCTATTCAACTAAAATAGAGTGGTATAAGGGATTTGTTACCAATTTTGTTGTCATTATTGAAGAAATTATCGATGAATTGAAGCCCATCTAATGCGTTCCATCATATGACTGAATATATTATCATCCAAAAGCTATTTTTCTATATGATATCAATTACACCCTGTATAGCTTTGCATCACTTACCTAAGACATGGAATTGATCATCACATCAACCATATTGCATAAAAATATTTTTTATTCTCAAATGATGATGGAAACAACCAACTAGGATATTTTTTTCGAATATGTTTGCATGAAATCATAACCTCCAAAAACATTGAAGATATTATTTAAAAACACTGAACATATTAGATATGCATAAGGAAAACTAAGATTAGAAGAAGCATTATAATATTAGAAGATAGTGGAATAAATACTCTTTCCATAATAAATGTAGTAAATTCGATTGTATTGGTATCATTTGTTGAATATTTTTCTGTATGCTTGGATTATTAAAAAATCATGTAGGAAACTTGTAAGTTCAAGCCATCACCTACCAGGCCATCACTACCCATATATTAAACTTTTAACTTCTTACATGGTATAAGGATTATCAGCAGATGCTTCTTCCACTATGTACTTTGGTCTATGACTTCCTCTTATTATTTCTCTTATTAAGGTTTTGGACCATCAATTAGCTAGGGAAATACTATTCCATCATATATTTTTTATCAAAGATGGAGAATATATAATGAATTGCAGGTATATGAGGAATCAACACATGAACATATACATAGAAATTTACGTGGAGTTGAATACTTTGCTATCCTAATACATGTGCATCCACATGAAGTGGATATGTTAGCTTCCACACCACGTCATAATATTATTTAATATCATATTAACTTTCCTAATATTGTTTTTATAAAGAGTGATTATATTATATTGATCATCATATTATATTACATCTTTGGTCATTTTAGGTCATCAGGTTTTCATCCATGTTTTGATATTGAAAACATCGATTTTATTTATCTCAACCATTGTACTACAAACCAAATTTTCTATCAATAAAAAAGGTGTCACAAAAATTAAATCTCTACACATTACCAGTAATTTTATCATATATACATTGAATATGTAGAATATCTTTATTTATTTCCTGTGTCCACCATTTAGGAGTTTTCCCATAGCAAATGAGGTCTCCCTTGTCCAAAGTCCAGTTTGGCATACCATCACCTTTCTTTATTTTTTCTTGATATATGAGTGTATATTGCTTCTACAAAACTACTTTGGATTTATCTGATTTTCTCTACGATCTTATGAATTTTCCAACTATCATTTATGATTATCAATGGAAATTTAAGATTGTTAATCAATAACTAAGATTCTAACTCCACTATTACTCTATTCCATTCAGTCTTGAGAGGCTCTTACATACCTCTCAAACCATATCCCTCAACAATATTGTTGGAAAGTGTACATAAGTTTGTTACAAATGTGAATGTCATAGTACAATCTGGTAGTCTACATATTTCCCCTATATTGGCCTTGCTCAGGTTACCTTTTGATGCCCCATCTATATTTACCTTTCTAATTATAAGTGATTGTCATTATCATTTCTAGGTTCTATCCATGATTTTATCCAGTGGTTTGATGCTTCTAGATTTGTCTATCTAGGTATTGATATCGAGTTATGCTACTATTTGCTCTCATTCTTGATGTGATTTTTGTGGTTGTTTCAACACTAATTAGATAGTCTTCATTATATTGGATCATCATTCCACATACACTACATATCTCTAGTCTCTTATTTAAGATCCTTCTATTTTACTCATTCTAGATGTTCCAATGTAGGATCATCATTCATATCCATACTATCTACCCCATATAACCATCTACTCCTCACTAATTCTTCCATCGTCTCTCATTCTCTTCTATAGACTAATTTTTTATCCAATGAGACCTAGCAAAGATGTCAATATTTTTCATAGCTTCACCATTGTGGGGCATTCTATAAATAGGTGGTTGAAAGTTTCATTATCCTCTATACACAATGTACATCTAAAAGGTCTATAAAATATCTCTTCAATAAATTATTCCCTATGAGTACGCTTTTGTGGAGGATTAACGAGTTTAAGAACGTAATATTTGGTCATAACTTTTGCATAAAAAGTTATGTGAATGGATCCTAATTTAGATGAGTGGTACTAGTGCATAATTATTTGTATCCCTATGCTACTATATACACCCCCTTAGTCTTACTATTCAATACAAATTGTTCCTCCTCACAAGACCATTATAATGATATCATTTATATAATTCAATCAATATCCTTTCATGGTCTCTTTGGAAGTTGGATTGGCCATTATTTTGATGGAATCTAGTATCTTCCAACTTTTGGTCCTTGGAATATTTTTCTATTTTTATCCACTACTTTATATTTAGCTCCTCCATTATTGGGGCCCACTCTAGATATTGAGTCACCAAAGGTGGATGTACATCGCATGATTCTAACAATAAATATATGTATTTTCCATTATTAACTATCCAAAATAGCTTTTCCTTGATCATTTTCTCTCCTCTATTGAGTATTGCTAAAATAGGGGAATATCTGGTAGACAATTGATATCTAAGAATATTTTTTGGGATCTTGTTCTCTACATACTTCACTTGTAGATATCTATCCCATAATGCATTGGGACTAATAATCACTCTCCAATATAATTTTGTAGCCAACACCTTATTATTTATTAATGTAAATCTAAAACCCAGTTTCCCTTTCTATTTTGATAAACATAAATTTTTCCACTTTACCAAGGTCCATTTCCCCTCCTAGCACTCATATAGAGGAATCTATGACTTATGTGATCAATTTATCAAATTACTATCTTTAGGATAAGAAAAATCGATGACATATAGATGGGGATAGATTGTAACCCTTATTTGATTAAGGTAATACACCCTCTTGATGATAGCCACCTATTTTTCCATTTACCAAATTTACCCTTGACTTTGTCTATTAGTCATGCCCAATACTCCTTTTATCTATTTATTTTGGTTATAACCCCCTAATATATAATTGGGAGCAAGGTTTTCTAGATACCAAGTCTATCCAATACAAGGGTCTTTTGTTGAAGTGAACAATCAAAGAATATTACTTTGAACTTATAATTATTAACCATCTAACATGTTTCTTTGGTAAAACAATTCAAGATTTACATTATTCTAATTGTTTCTTAAATATTTTCTTTCTTAACAACTTGGAATCATCAAAAAATTATAAATGGATGATCAATCTAGCTCTATTAGCAATTGAAACTCCTTTTAGTCTCTTAGTGTCTATATTCTTAGCCAATGTTCTACCATATATTTAGCTACAACAATGAATAGGTATAGAGAGAGGGGATCCCCTTGCCTAATACCTCTTGATGCTAGGAATAGATTTGTGGGGCATCCATTGATGATAACTGAGTATGAGACCGATGATGTGTAGCCTTTGATACATTTGATTCACTCCTCAAAAAACCAAATTCCTCATAACCCATATTAAAAAGTGAAAATTCACTCTATCATAGGCTTTACATAGTTCTAGTCAAATAAACATAGTGGGGGATTTTTGTGCTTTCATAGAATGTATTACTTCTTGGGCAAACACTATCTCATCCACTATATTTCTACCCTCTATGAATCATTCTTGTTCAGGGTAGATTATTTTGTGCAAAAGTGGTTTTAGCCTCTGAAACATGACATTGGTGATAATATTCAATAAAACATTACATAATTTTCTTAATGTTTATCAATTGTGTATTAAATGTTATCTAGTCTATTAAACATCTCAATTTAAATGTATTAAATATAATCACAATCTTAATAAGAAATATAGATTTGTTATTATTATTTTTACAATCTATAATGGAATCATATACTTTCATGTGAGAGCAAAGAAAGCAATGCCATGTAGTCAATAATAATTTATTTAAATAAATAACTAAAAGTAATTATATTTGTTAAAAAAAAACAAAAAGCAAAAAACCCTCCTCATACAACTTTTAATAGCAAATGAATAATTGTTTTAACTTACAATTGTCCTTAATGTGGTACTGCTAATGGTTTTGTGTACGCATGACCTACGATATTCCTTTGATTGACTAAAAATTTTTTGAAGGGAAAAGGTAAATGGGGAAGTGATGATTCATCTCATAAGTACATGAAAGCTCACACTTTGCATATCATATAGGTGCATTTTAAAAAAATTGTATTACTACATGAAGTGCTTGTTGTTTAAGGTAGGAATTAATGCATGCATATATTGAGTTGCTAACGAAGGTATTAATCACATGGGAGCCACTTTCTTTCCAATTCATGTGGTGAATCACAAATTGTAATACATTTAATTGGGTATTTAAGTATAGGAAAAATTTATATGTATAAATATATTAAAAGAAAATTGCACAAATTATGATTGATATGTAATGCATAAATTGTGTGTAAAATGCAATAACTTATGCAAATATTATAAGTAATTGTAAATATAAATAATATAGCATATTTAGAGTATGTCATTATGTTTGATGTCATCGAGTGCTTTTGGATTGTGCAGGATGGATAATACTTCTCAATGAAATAGCCATAATAATTTGAAATGTGTGTAATAATACTCCAAATTTTGGCATCACGTGTGTAATCTACTTGTGTGTGAACTAGGTTTGGAAGTAGGTTTGGAAGTAGTGGAACGTCTTTGCCTTGCATGTCATAAATGGGAGATTTTTTTAATTTTCATTTTTATTACTGAAAACAAATTGCATTCAGGGAATATACACTGAGGATCATGCATTTTAGAAGGGAATTGACTTTGGAAACAAACACATTTTTAGAAAAAGCGATTCGACTCTATAGTGGTATTTATAAGTAAGCATAGCATTTTCAGTTCTCTAAAAATTTCAAGGAAAACATATATCTGAAAAAAAAAAATTTTAAAAAGGAAGTAAACTATTTTGGTTTTACTACAACACTATGTGTGTGGAAAAAATAAAAATGCAATGGATGTTAAATTCATTTTGAATGGTTATGATCAGCTATGAAAGTTTCCTTGATTTTGTATTTGGAATGGGAGATAACTAGATACATATGGGATTCTCTATTCTGTGGAATTTTGTTCATGCTTAGAAATGAAACTATAAACTTTTATTAAACATAATATCTGTTCATTTTGAAATGGACTGCATATAGCATAACATGCATGATGTTTCTTGATGAAAAATATTTAAGCATGAGAATATAGGAAAAATAGTTTTGAATGCATTATGGTTTTCATGCTAAAAATTTAGGAGACATATATGATCTCCTATGAGCTCACTTTTGAACCTGGGCAGTGAAAATAAAGTTTGGTGGTTGTATTTGAGCTAGAAATGCAGTCACAACATGTTAACAGTGAGGTCGAAGCTTTCCTTAAATGCTATAAATATATTTTAGAGATTATAAAATAATGAATATTAGATTTCGCTTGTCTTTGAATATTATTCATGAAGAATTTGATGTATTTTGAATTAGGCTTATAGCCAAATGTAGGCTTTACAAACTAAAACATCACGATAAAAGCTTTTATATCAATTTTTGATGTTATAAATTTGACTGAGGCATGACCCAATAATATTATGTTAAGTTTCAAATTAAAGACGAAACTATAATAATGTAGTGGTAGTGAATATTTTTCTGTTAGGGGTTTACTTTATTTATTATAATATTTGTGAAGGGATGTTCCTTCTTAGTACATCTTACTAAGACTTGTCAATGTGAACATAATCAATTAAAACAAAATATTTTGAATTGATTGTAAGTAAGCCTCTCAAAAATGATAAAATATGGTTGTGTCTTAATTTTTAGAAGAATGCCTTGACATGTGTAGAATTGTATGATGACTACTTTTTTGAACAATTATAAGTATATTTTTGTCTGGTTGGAGTTATACTTTAAGACCTTTTTGGAATTTGCTATCCTTGGTAAGCTTGAAATAAAACTAGAGCATGATGATTATAGTTTGTCATAGGAGACCAATACTCTTCTTTGACTACATTTGGATGATAAAATAATGCTTGTATGATCAATACTTTTCAATTGTTAAATAAAACCATGCAGTTAAATGGACAATTTATCATTAGTATAGAAAAAAAATTAGTTACTTTATTGACGGGTGGTAGATGGTTAACTGTATATTTATAAATGAATAAAAAAAATCTTTCAGGCATACCTGTATTGAGAAACAATTAATGCTTTAGAGATAAGTTTAATATCAATAATAAATAATGCATGTTTTCTTGGTTTTTTAAAAAATAAATAGGATTACTCTTTCTTGGGAATGATGAAAAATATAAAAACTTCAACAACAATCTCATGCATTGTTAGAAATACTCATAACATTTTATACCTATAAATAATATAAAAGTGTTTTCTTTAAGTACTCAGGTGTAGTTGTGAGCAATAAGGATTACTTCAAAAGTATTAATAGATCACTAGTTAAACATTACCAGTTATGGCCTACTACCAAGAACTATTAATATTGGTTATTGTATAGGCTTTCAAACAATTAATGAAAGTTAAAATATGTAACATTTACTTAGAATTTATGGGAAATCAAGTTGAGAATGATTCTTTAAATAAAAGTTTTTTATATTTTTTTTTACTATTTTATATTTTTATTCTTTAACTGATATATGAGTTGGAAAACCTAGACTTAGTATAATAAAGATATACTATTGAGGATAGATACAGAAATTTCAAGTGCAATCCAACTTATGAAAAATGATGTTTTTTCAACATCAAGATGATTGAGAGAGAACTCATGTACAAAGTGAAATTCAAACTTAAAAGTGAAATTCAAACATAAAATAGGTTAAGAAATAAAAACAACTATTTTTTTTTTTAGATCATGTTCAAATAGAGTATAGCATATGAGTTATTTTAGTAAGTAAGAATAGATAGCTAAAATTTTAGTAGTTAAACTTAACCATTTTCTTAAACACCATGACGAGGAATGGTAAGCCTATTTCTCATGAAGGTTATTAAAACATTAACACCCAATGGAACTGAGATGTGGGTATGCACACAATGTGTCTTGAGTGCAATCATAGTCTAATAGAATTTGTTGAAATACATGACTCAGTAAAATATGGTAATGAGGGGTGGTATGGGATGCCACATCTAGGTTGTTGTTCAGGTAGTACTGTGATAAGTTATATTGTCATTTGGCTTAGCTAGTTCAGCCATAATATTTGCTATGGGATAAATGCTCATGAGTCAAATGGGTGTGAGTGATTAATTCTAATACCATGGAATTGACATGGCTCTAGATGACTCCAAGTAGTAGAAAATCATCTAGAAATTGGGCATATACACTGATCCCTTGCATATTAAAGGCTTAATAATTCAACCAGATAGGTTGTGGATTCACAAAGATTAAGGTATGGGAAAATAAATTATCTCCATCTAGGTGTTATAGGACCTAGAGGATAACCCCAACTATGGCGCAACCCTCATTCCTAAACATGATGACATAAATGGGATAAATTGATTCCATATAATGATACCATTTTATGGTATTTGGAAAATATTGTCCACTTGGGTGGCTATTTACAGTAGTCTTAAACCCAAAAGTGGTATGATATGTCTGTATTAATTAAAAATTATGATAATGTTACATTAGGTGAAAAAAATCTACTATGAATATGAAAGCACTCTTAGAAATAAAATTGTAGTTTTAAATAAAAAATAAGTACTTTGTGAAAACGCTTGGCCTATTTTAGTGGTACAACCAATTGAGTAGACTTGGGTTGTTACATATGGTATCAAAGCAGAATAGATCTTAAGTTGTAGAATTTTTTTAAACTATTTTTATTAGATCAAATAAAACTTATAAACTAACTTACTTATTTCACCTACAGATCAGATGACACGAATGCTAAGAGGTAGGTCTTCAAGAAATCCTACAGGAGGTAGGTAGGAAGAATCCACCAAAATATCTGTAAGGGGACAAAAATCAAGTATAATATCAAAAGATCCTCAACATGAAGTAAGGGTAAAACGGTTAAATAAACCTCCATTAAATAAATCGGGTAGGGAGGATGGGAACTTAGCAAGAGTTCTATAATTATTACAAAATCACATTGAGCAGAAAAGGGAATAACTGGCCCAACAAAAAACTCACATGGCCCAATAATAGGATTTGATTGTTCAACAATAGAATGGCATAGAATACTTAGCTAGGGGAAGAGAAACTAGAGGTAGGGTAGAGGAGGTTCCTAGTGAATCTGTAGGATCTAGTACTAGTAGGGCCAGGGTGAGTAAATATGTAGATAGAAAATTAAATAAGTTTGTAATATATATTTTTAATGGGAAAGGTGATGATTCAACATAATATTGGCTAAGTGAACTAGAATCATACTTTCCCTGGTGGTTTTGTCATATGAATCTAAAATTGCATTGGCAGTTATGAATATGACTGAAGTAGCCCTATATTGGTGGAAGTCCTATAAGAAAGAGCATAACATTAAATTTGTAGAACTTATGTGGGAATATTTTATTAAGGAATCAGGGATATATTTCTATCTAGGCAATATTATGTGGAGAAATTTGGAGAATTTTCTAATATGTGATAAGAAACTATGTAAGTATAATATACCACCAAAAGCATATTCAACTATTAAAATATGCATTCCAATATGAAAGTAATGAAAAAATGAAGTTTCAAAAATTTATTCAAGGATTGCATCCTAGGATTATGATTGTGGTAATTATACACAACCCTAGGGATCTTCCTATAAATTTTTATTTGGTACTTAAAGAGGAATCAAACCAAGAGACTATAAAAATAGACTTTAATTATCAAAAACTATCTAAAAAGGAGAAAATGAGCTCAGAAATAAAAATAGTGTTGGGTGTTAGATTTAGAGCATAATACATAGTTTTGGGTCATGTAAATGTACCACCACATGTACATAGTTAGGATAGAATATTACTTTAAGGGGTATTTATCTAGTTACTTCACACAATGTCAAAAATGCACAAGTGACAATGTGCAAGGTTTCCCCTTGTACATCTGGGTAGAGTGTTGGCCAAGGAATCCATATTTCTATATAAAGGATGTGATAGTGGTAGATTAGATATCAAGTCAAGTTTTTATCTAGTGCAGTGTAGTAGATAGTGGTGCTCCTATATGGAGTACCATGTAGCTCTTTAGCTCATACTACTAGAGTTTGAGTTTCCTCCATACTACATTGTAATTTCATCATTTCTATTTATAACATATTTTAGTCATATTGTAGACCCACTTTCTTTCATATTTATTGCATCCTATTAGGTCCTATGTTAGATTTCTCCCATTGCATATATTCTCAAAAGCTAAGAGTGATATCATATCCATGGTGAACTGAGATAGGAGGGCCTACATCCTTCATATTTAATCTTTGGAATTTTGGAAATAGGACTCACCAGAGTGCACTACCACTTGAAAAATTCATCATAAGATAAGTCTAGTAGATCAAGAGGAATAGGGATAGTTACTATTACTACTGATTGGCTTGTATCTTTATAAACTAGATCTCATTTTGTGCACTGATGCATGCAAAAGTTACCATTAGGAATCTATAGATATAAATAACCTTAGTAGTCAATAGGATTAGATTACAGAAAAAATTGAGATTACATTTGGCTATATTATTTCCATGAATTTGTAAAAAAACTTGGGAAGTCTAGGAATCAACATTCATACCACTAGAGAGAAAAATAAACTAGTGAATATTACTATCTCTATATTTATGAGTCCTATTCAAAATTTCCAATTTATTGCAAGAAAATGAGATTTAGAAAAAAATTGGAAGCTTCCTGCGAAAGAGTTAGGAAGAATATCTTCAAGAATAATTCCAAAAGTTGTAATAGTGAGGATAGACTTAATGTTTTGAAGACCACAGAGAACATTTCATTACAAGAGCTGCAATCTTGCAAATTATAAAAGTAAATAAAAGATCACAATAACATTATAGCAGAATTAAGGATGAAGAGACTCAAAATCTAAGTCAGAGAAGAAGATAGGATTTTGGTGATCTCTATTCAATATTGACACTTGTAGAGTGTAGAAGAAGAAAAGGCTAGAGTAGCCTAGAAGCATAAGAAGGCCATAGTAGCCTTAATTCTAAAGAAAAATTTAGAAAATAATTCATGATTTAGAAGAATACTTCAAAGAAGATTTAGAAAAAAATTCATGATTTAGAAGAATAATCCAAATAAGAGTTAGAAAATAAATCCTTATTTGGAAGAACACTTCAAGAAATAGTTAGATAAGTATTCCTGATACGAAAGATAAATTCTTGATTCAGAATAAAACTCTAGAAAGAAGTTCCTAAATAAGACTCCTAAGAAAAGTCCAAAAAATAAGAGATTGGTGATCTCCTTTACTAATTAGAGACTTCTTTCAAGATAATTTGAATAGATCCTAAGTAGATCTCATTGAATAAATTCCATTCCTGGAAGAAAGAGAAGGACTAGGAGAGTCCAGTACAAATCCAAAAGCAGTAGAATCAGATATCCTAGAAGAATATCTCATCACCAACACTTGTAGAAGTAGAAGGTTAAATAAAAGGTCTCATTTGGAATACCACGAAAGTTGCAAGATAGAATACCTTGATGAGGTCTCAAGGACGAAAAGAGGAAGTTTTGGAGAGCCTTGTTGTAGAGTTCGTAGAAGTATCATCAAAAGAGTTCCTATGAGAACTCATTGTAGAAATCCACCACCAAGGAGAAGTTATTGATAGTGAAGGACTTGGTACAATTATCACCATCTAACAGCAAGCCCAAGAGAAGAAGAATTTTATAAGGTGTACCAAATCCATAAGAAGAATCTAGTGAAGACTTCAAGATATTCAGAATATTAAGAAGAAGATCATCCTATTTGAAGTCATAATTTGATAAGAAGCTTAATGGAAGGTTCAAATAGAATAGGCGTACCAAATTTAGGAGATTTAGATATTACCTCTTACATTAAGGAGGCATAGTTTAGAGAAATGAGTTCTCTAAATCTAAAAAAAAAAAGATTAGATATCATTGGAAGGATCAATCCACCAAATACAAGGATCGATATAGAAAGTTCAAGACTAAATTTTGAAGTAGGAAGCTATTCCGGAGAGCTAACAAGAAGTTGTGAATTCAACCATTGCAAGGTAGCGACGTGGTGAATCAAAAACACCAAGATCTAAATATACATCAAAATCCATCAAAGAGGTAAGCAACTAGGGTGTAATTAGTTGAACTTCAAATTAGGGTTAATTATCAAATTTTATTAAGTACCATACCTAGATTAAAATTTGTGGAAAGATAGATTGCATTATAGTATTCAAGGGCAAAAAGGAAAAAATTATTTTAAGGGTTATTTGCACATTAAATAGGAGTGGGATATTTTTGAAAGAAATAAAAGTATCATCTACCTATTTTCTATCCAGAAATCAAAAATACCATATCCTATAATATTGATTGTAGTGAAAATTTGTAGAATATTCATTAAGGGTAAATTACATATTTCTCTTAAATTTTGTAGATATTATTAAGTGCAAATGAAATTATTTTGAGATTTCATTTATTGGAGAAAAAATGTGAGATTATTGTTACCATTAAAAGTGCATTGGCACTATACTAGTTGATCTCTAACCAGTTACTCTCAAAGGATTACTATGTATCTTGATCTAAGGGCACAAAATCAACATATTATCAAGGTGTCTAGAAACACCATTTAATGCACGTAATATGTAGTATTTAGCATCCAAAAGAAAGCCACCGTTAAAATTAGCCAAGGAGCTAATAATCAAGACTTGGAGAGTCTCACATTTAAAAGTACACATAGGGTTTCATTAAAATAATAAGTGTAGAAATTTCTACTTAAAAGGGGTGCAAATTATTAGCTTGTTTATACTCTTAAAAATAAAAGGAGCATCTTAGAAAAAGATATTCGGCCCATTATATTGGTGCAAAATATATCTAATACAAGCACCATTATTTACCATTCAATAAGTATAAAAGGTGTTAGAATACAATGATTGTCTTGAAGAAACACACGCTTATACTGAGAGGAGGGGTGAATACTATAAGATAAAACTTTTCTTTCCAAAATAATAACTAAAATAATAATGAATCAATGTACATAAATCCACACACAAAAGAGATAAGGGTTTTACGTAGAAACACCCTTTCAGGGGAAAACCACCACAAAATATTGCTTGTATATCTTCAATAAAAATTTGCAAGCACCAACCCATAGGAGACACCAATCCCCTTATACAATTATGTAGGAACCAAACTACAGGAGAAACCAATCTCATTATTACAAAAATGTAGGCACAAACCTATAGGATACACTAATATCCTTGAGGTACCAACCTCAGGTCTTAAGGCACCAACCTTCTACTCACAAATCTAGTCAATAATGTTATACAGGAATACACATAATTCTGTCACAAGATCTCTTTGGATCTGCATTCTAATTTTTCTCATCAAAATATTATAATCCCTAATCTACCTTGTTTCCAATTATGTTCCTTATCTCTCCAATAAAAATAATAATCTAAATGAAATTAGATTAATTTATTATAACCTGAGGAAAAATAATTATTGACCTTAAATTTTCCTTAAATTTAGGAATAAACAAAATATTACCTTCATCGCATGGTTATTTTGGATTTTTCAATGTAAATTCTTACACCATGATTTTTTCTCTCTAAAATTAAACTAAAACTTTTACCCCTCCATATCTTGATATTTCACGATCTATTCGATACCCGACTCAATCAACGGTTACTATTTGATCATTAATTCTATTTTCTAAAATGACTTTAGTACATGGTTTTTGATGCATTCAAGAGTAGTTGCAACATGAATCCAATGACTCTTCTACCTATTAATGTAACACCTTGATTCTTCTAACACTCATTGACCAATGCTCCTCCTGCGCATCATAATAAAGATAACTATGATGGTCCTCTATCTAAACTGCAATTTGTTCCAAAACCTAGTGCACTATCCTTTAAGTTTTATACTCTATCTAAAATAAACTAGATGAATAATGTGTGCCCTATGATTATTTTCAGGTTACTTGAAGAGTGATCTATGCTTCAATGTAATGACCCAAAAATCACACAAACAAAAAATACAAAAAAAATGAAAGATTTTTTTTTTTACTAAGGAGAGGGATACATGAACCCTTCATGAATCCCTAACCCAACTAACATTTACCTAAAGTTTCAATCTCTTAAGTTTTCCTGGAAGTTACATCTCATGAAGTACCCTATCACAAGTCCGTCTGTGTAGGCGTATAATGTGTCACTGTAGATAAGCCCATCTATCACATCATTCTTGATGAGTTAGACCTATCACCCTCAGTCCATCGAAGGTATACACGCATCTCCATACCATACACAAATCCTTCTGTGTAGGTATGCTACGAGTATTGTGAGTTAAGCTATCTATCTCGTCTCCACGATGAGCTATCTTAACTCAGATGTAATCTCTTCACAACTTAGTCCTTTATCTCCCTAAGGGGGTCTCAATTCCCTTAGGTCTCCTATGTTCACCCTAAGGGGTTCTTAATTCCCTTAGGTCACGGTTCACCCTAGAACTCTACTCTTAGATTTCTTATCATCAAGCAATCAAACAATGATACATCTAATTATTATAACAACATGAATCAAACAAACAATAATGGAGGAAATAAAGCAAGCTTAACACTAAAGAGAATCATTCACATAATATAACCAAATACAAAAATAAAGGAAAAGTACCTTCACTAAATCAATGAACACTCATCTCATTAGATCACACATGATAAGTCTTTCTTACTTTAAATATTATCACATTATCTGCATCGGGGATATCTCCCCACAAGTCTAGTCTATTTGATCATAAGTACAACAACATTAGATACAAATACCTATGCTTTGTTTCCATGGAACTCCTTGCTTCTCCTTGCTTCCCATTGGTTCTTTGAGGGTAGTAGGGGATCAGGATACTCATGGTTCAGGATAGGCATACCTTTAAATGCATCTATTCATTTACTTTGCCAAATTGCAACTATACAAACATTCATTTAAGTTTCTAACCATCTAATGCATAATGGATATCATAAAAGAACCCTTACTTTTATTTTCACCTCTCAAGTTCCTTTAGAGAGTCATCCAATACGTACTTCTTAGATCAAGGTCCAACTTAAATCAAATTCATTCATGTCTTAAAGCATTAAAGTCTCATTCCCTTAACCTTTAAAACAATCCCTTTTCTTTTCATTCCCTAAATCAAAGCCCCATAACTTCAATTCAAAGAATAAATCTACATTCCTTTTTAATTCCCCATTTCCAGTCAATCAACTACTTTTTAAAGCATTAAAGTCCCATACCTTTAACCTTTAAAACCAACATTCATTCATTCCCTAAATTGAAGCCCCATAACTTCAATTCATGAATAAATCCACATCTCTTTAATTTAAACTCCTAAGATATTCAACCTTAATCAAAGGGGTTTTCTTTTAAATTAAAAACCTTCAATACATTTCATTAAAATCAAAGGTTCTTTCCTAATTGAAAACCTTACATAAATATCTTATAAATCAAAGGTTCCTTTTAATTAAAACCTTAAATAAATCTCATATAAATCCAAGGTCCCTTTTTAATTAAAAGCCTTCAATAATCCTATATGAAACAAAGGTTCCTTTTAATTAAAAACCTTCATTATATTTTATGTGACACTAAGGTTTCTTCAATTAAAACCCTTAAATACATTTCACAAAATCAAAGGTTCCTTTTAATTAAAAACCTTAACTAAATTTCATAAAACCAAAGGCTCCTTTTAATTAAAAACCTTCTCTACATTTCATAAAATCAAAGGCTCCTTTTAATTAAAAACCTTTTCTACATTTCATAAAATCAAAGGCTCCTTTTAATTAAAACCTTAAATACATTTCATAAAATCAAAGGCTCCTTTTAATTAAAACCTTAAATACATTTCACATGAAACAAAGGCTCTGTTCTTTTAAAAACCCTTAAATACATTTCACATGAAACAAAGGCTCTATTCTTTTAACTAGAATAGTTACACAACACCTTACCTAACGTAGGGTTCGCAACTAGAGGTCAACGCCTTCGAACATGCACAACACTCACTACTAACGCCCACTGGTCTACCGAAGCACTCACTAAGCTCTCACCTAAGCATTCACTAAAGTGCTCATTGCATTTCATAGTGCACAATGCACAACACAACCTATGGTGATTGCTCACACACAACGCTCACCCGACATAAGGGAGGTTTTTCTCTTAAACTACAACCATAGAGCGGTTTTAGTTAAAACACAGTGCTTCCACATGGTGGTTTCACAACACACACAGGGTGATTCCTATTTAAGCACAACGCTCCTCACATGGTGGTTTCACAACACACATAGGGTGATTCCTATTAAAATACAATGCTCTTCACATGGTGGTTTCACAACACACATAGGGTGATTCTTATTATAATACAACGCTCTTCACATGGTGGTTTCACAAACACACAAGTGATTCTCTATTAGTACCAACGCTCTTCACATGGTGGTTTCACAACACACACATAGTGCTCACTCACACAACATAAGGAGGTTCTCTCAAACACATACGCACATTTCACATAAGGACTTTCAACATAAGGAGGTTCTCTCAAACACATAGCGCACACTGCTTTCACAGCATAAGGGAGATTCTAAAACACATAGCGCACAATACTTTCACAGCATAAGGAAATTCCAAAACACACAACACTTTCATAGCATAAGGGATATTCCAAAACACATAGCGCACAACACTTTCACAACATAAGGGAGATTCTTTCAAAAACATAGCGCATAGCGCTTATATGCAACAATCCCATATAAATTAAAACTGAGTTCTAGATTTAAAGCAACCCAACCTTAACTCCTACGGAGATTGGAAATATGGTGATGTCTAGCTGCCCTCCTCTTAGCCTCTGGTGTATTCTTCCCATTATCTCTATCTCTCATCTACATCTGCATCTCCATTCTTGCTCTCTCCCCATTCATCTTCTCTCTCCCTCTCTTCGTCTATCTCTCTTTTCCTTACCTTCTTTCTTACATGCCTGTCCACCCAGGTGGCTCATCCACCATCCACTCGAACCCCGAGCCCCTATCTTCCACCTCTGCTCTTCAATGCAGCATCCCCTATCCCTTGTGCATTCTCCCCATATTTTCCACATTTGGAAATTAGTAGCCTCGTAGGCTATTTCATAGGGTTCGTTGCATAGGAAAGGGATGATTACATTTTATTTTTAAAATATGAAGAATGGCCCTTTTTTAAAATATCATTCTTATGATATTTATCAATATTTAAATATATTACTTTTACTTACACAATATATTTATTGTTTTTATTTTTAAATAAAAGATATATATTATTATATATAATATTTTATTTTTTAAAATGAATTCTCTTTCATTCAATTCAATTAATTAAAGTCTTTTAATGAATCCTCTATTATCATTAAAATGCACACCTCTAATTAATTTAGATGCAAACTCATTTATTAATTACAAAGAAGTTTACTAATGAGCTCAAATGAGCCAAACATTATTTACTTAAACTTCATTAATTAATTTAGAGGAATCTTCATTCAACATATGCATTTAATTTATTTTCTTTCATAAGGATGATGCTTTACTTGTGCTTCAACATGACAGTTTACCTTATGCATTTATATACATCTTGCAGTTGTTCTCATACATAAAACCCAACATTAATCTACTCAAGCCATGATGCAATATAGAGAAAACAAATTTGTACAACAACAAAGAGGGAATCATTCCATCAACCCGATCACCCATCTTAGCCAGAGATTTTACGATAGCTACTAGGCTATTAACTAAAGCTCAAGGTGATCGGCCATCGATGATTATCCCTTCCATAAATGCATGCCTATATGAAGGTATCTATCCATGTTACCTCCGAGTACCTTAATCATCATTTCCCTGATCTTTGGTACCCTCATTTCTGGTGGGTGACTCTACCTGTTCCACCTACGAGTGTACCTGATCCTGCACACTTGGTAATATGTTAGTGATAACATGCCCTTATAAATCAACTAAACATCATATAGTTGGTTCCATTGTTCAAACTAGGTATCACCACATCATAGGTTAATACATTGTTTTCTTGTGCCATAAAGTCAGCTAGGGAGGGTCATGACATCCTCCCCCACTAGGATTAAACATCATCCTCGATGTTTCTAGTTTTCCTTTTATTTTTTTTTATTATAGAAAGTAAAACTATTACATCATATAGCTTCAAACAAAAAGGGAAAATATTTTTGCATAACCTCCACTTTCTCCCAAGTGGCATTCTTCTCAGAGAACTGGTCCCACTGGACCTTACACTGTTTGAGAGTCCGATTCCATAGAGATTTAGAATGAAACTCAAGAATCCTCACTAGTAGCACTTCAATGGCCTCCGGATTTGCCATATGCAAATTAGAAACATCCCACACATGTTCAGGGTCAGCAACATATTTTCTAAGCAAGGATATGTGGAAGGTGTCATGGATTTTGGATAGATTAGGTGGTAATGCAAGTTGGTATGCCATCGGACTGATCTTTTCTATGATCTCAAAGGGCCCCACAAAATGTGGATCCAAATTCATGGATTTGATAGCACTTTTCTTTGGCTTAACCCTTAAGAACACCTTATCTCCAATAGAATACTCTCTTGGAGTCCTTTTTAGATCTGCATAACTCTTCTATCTATCCGCAACTTCCTTAAGCCTTTGCCTAATTTCTTTTAGCTGCTCTTCCATTACCCTGACCATTTTTGGTCCAATATCAACTCGATCCTCTAGGTTATCCCAAGACAATGGTGTTCTACACTTTCACCCATACAAGGCATCGAAAGGTGCCATTCCTAGCGAGGAGTGATGTCCATTATTGTAGGTAAACTCTACCAAAGGTAGACAATCTTCCCATTGAGATTTGTGATCCATGCAGTACATGCGAAGCATGTCTTCCAAAACTTGGTTTACTCACTCTGTTTGACCATCGGTTTTAGGGTGGTATGCTGAACTCATATTCAATTTTATACCAACTGCACTATGAAGGGATTTCCAAAATTTAGAAGTGAATTTGGAGTCTCTATCTGAGATAATTACCTCAGGAAACCCATGCAATCGGAATACCTCTTTGATGAATCTGCTAGCCACTACCTGAGCATCATCCTTGGTATTTCCTAGTATGAAGTGGGCAACTTTAGTCAATTTTTCGACCACTACAAATATGGCATCATGTTGGTACCGAGTTTTGGGTAAACCCATGATAAAATCCATAGATATAACCTACCATTTCTACATAGGTATATCATGCAGGTGAAGTTTTCCTATGGGATGCTAGCATTCTACCTTGAATTTCTAACATTCGAGACATCGAGCAACAAAATCTGTGATGTCCTTCTTCATACCTACCCAAAAGAAGGTTCTTTTCATGTTTTCTCACATTTTGGCTCCTCCCGGATGAGCAGAATAAGGAGATCTATGAGCTTCTTGCATTATCAAGTTCCTCAAATTACCCAACTTTGGTATGATGACCCTTCCCTTATAACACAGAAAGTCATATTTCATACTAAATTCCTCATTTCCTTTAGGATCTCTATCCATTTTGGCTCGAATTCCTTGGCAATACTCATCCTGAGATTGCTCCTACCTCACTCGATCCATTAGGTCCATGTGAATTCTAGTTATGGTTGCTATATATTTCCTTCTACTCAAAGCATCCACTACCTTATTCTCTTTTCCCTTTATGTACTCAATCTCAAAATCATACTCAACAAGAAATTCCACCCATCTTCTCTGTCTTGCATTGAGTATTGGTTGGGTGAATATGTACCGCAGACTTTGATGATCGATTTTCAATTCAAAGGGTCTCCCCACTAAGTAGTGGTGCCAAACCTTTAAAGCATGCACCACCACAACTAGCTCTAAATCATGCATAGCATAATTAACTTCATGCTTTTTGAGCTTCCTTGAAGTATATGCCACTACTGAATCCTCTTGTGAGAGTACCCCATCCAACCCCTCTATTGATGCATCAATGCACACTAAAAAGTCCCTTTGAGGATCGAGAACCTTTAGTATCGGTGCAGTAGTAAGCTTATGCTTTAGTAGTACGAAGGCAACCTCACACTTCTCTATCCACTTGAATTATTTCCCCTTCTTCTGAAGGTTTGTTATGGGTCCAACAATCTTGGAGTAGTCCTTTATATAACATCTATAATAGCCCGTTAACCCCATGAAACTTCGTACTTCAGTCACATTAGTAGGGGGTGGCCAATTCAGAATAGCCTCAATATTCTCTAGATCCACAACAATCCCTTCTACTGATATAACGTGTCCAAGATATCATACCTCTAGGACATAGAATTCACTCTTAGCCAGATTTCCATAAATTTGATTCTCCCTCAACAATTCCAACATGATCCTAAGATGTTTATCATGCTCCTCTTTATCTCAAGAGTATATAAGGATATCATATAGGAATACCAGGACAAACTGGTCCAAGTGTCTTTAGAACACACTATTCATTAGGTTCATGAAAGCAGTTGGAGCATTAGTCAGTCCAAAGGGTAGAACCATAAACTCATAATTCCCATACCTAGTCTTAAATATCATTTTGTGAGTGTCTTCCTCATGAATCCTTAACTGGTGATACCCTAACCTCAGATCGATCTTAGTAAACACCTTGGCATATTTTAGTTGATCAAATAAATCTTCAATCCTAGGTAAAGGATACCGATTCTTGATTGTAGCCTTATTTAGCATCCTATAATCAATACACAATCTCAATAAACCATCCTTATTTTTCATGAACAAAACTAGTGTACCCCATGGTGACACACTTGGTTTTATCAAACCCTTCTCCAAAAATCCTTGCAATTGAACCTTTAGTTCTCGCATTTTAATAGGATTCATCCTATATGGGGATCTATGAATAGGTTCGACTCCCATCATAAGTTCAATCGTGAAGTCAAATTCTCGTACAGGAGGTAATCTAGGTAGGTCCTCTAGAAATACATCCTAAAATTCCTATAAAATTGGATGATGTCTTAGTATTTCCTCCTTCTCATGGTCCTCCACTTCATTAAGTTTTACCACATACACTACCCCTCCCCTCTTTAGGGTCTTTTTCAATTGCATAGCGGACAACATCTGAGGTTCAAATACCCCTTGACTGCTATGAATTCTTAATCTTCTTTTACCTTCCTCTAAATACTCAATCCATCGGTCTTGGAAATTGACTAAGGCTTTATGAGCCTATAGCCAATCCATCCCTAGGATCACATCAAAGGCATGTAAGGGAGTTACATATAAATAACATTCTATAGTCCCTTCAGATAGAGTAACTTCCACCATAGGATAACACTGGTCTACCGAGTAGGTCTATCCAGAACCATACTCAACCTTCCACCCTTGGGCCAAATATCTAGGCCTTTCCGACATAATCCTTGCTAGACTAGATGAAATAAAACTATCAGTGGCTCCACTATCTATCAAAATATTTACTTGCTTATTGAAAACCTTACCTTTCACAAGTAAGGGGGTGGCCTATCCCTCTAGCTTCTGCTTCCTAGTTGTGGCATAGATCCGATGTTTTGATTCCTTTCCTTTTGCATTAGTTATGCTAGTCCCCACCCGATATGGACACTGATTATAGTAATGAGATCCTCGACAATTGTAGCACCCTTCCTTGGGTCCTTGCTATTTTTTAGGTTTCTCATTCCCATTCTTAGTTGTTGGAGTTGGAGCTTGCAACTTCTATGGCTGAGGTTTCATACTATTAGGCTTGTTATCCTTCTTACAAAAGTTCTTCTTGAACTTGTTCTGATTCTTGTAAGGTTTCTTCTCAATATTTTGGGGATTCTTGGCCTTTCACTCTTGCTCAGCCTCCCATTTTACAAACCCATTACTATTCCTCTTCCTCAGCTCTTGTCGAGCTTGCTTGGGTATGGTGTCATACTTATAATAGAAGTGTGACTCTACTTTCTTTGCTAGGTCATATACCTTTTGTAGTGATTTAGGTTCCTGCATTTCCACATCATGCTTCAACCTAGATTCCAATCCAAGAATGAACTTATGAACCCGCATCTTCTCATTATAAATAGGCACATATTTAAACAACCTTACCAGTTTCTTATAGTACACCTCTACTATGTTGGTTCCTTGTCTGAGACTAGCAAATTCTTCAAACTTTAAGGCATAGAAGTGCTCTGTTAAGAATCTCTTCTTAAATATGTTTATAAATTCTTCCCATGGAGTATCGATGGGTTCAATATTAGTTTCCTCATAGTGGGTTTCCCACCACTCCAGAGCAGCCCCTTCCAGGTTAATCGTAGCCCAAAGTGTTTGGGTTCCTGATGAGTAGCCTTTAACCATAAAGTGAACCTTCACCTCTCTCAGCCATGCTTTCACTGCATCACCATCACCCTCTCCATAAAACTTAGAGATACTAATATTTTTCATGTCCCTAGCTATTTCTTTTTTGCTAAGGCTCTAGCTTGTACTTGCTCTACAGTTAGTCCACTTTCTAGACCGATCTCTGAACCATAAACTTGCAAATTTTGATTCATAACCATTTCTAGAAACTATCTTATCTGATCCTGCATAGCAATGACCATAGCGGTGAGGTCTTCTACCTCTCTATTGGGGTTTGTTGGTTCCCCATCCTAGTTTTCTTCTTCGACATTACTTTGCTAAGTTTTTCTAGGTATAGGTCTCCCTCTTCTAGTCTTAGGTGGCATCTTAACCTGATTCCATCCAAGAAAGAATATTAGATTATAGTTCCATCTTAAGTTGTATCTCTAATCAAGCCATAATACAGAGTTCTCTTGCTATATGCATTAACAACCTAACTAGGGTAATATCCTAGGCTAGGATGTATCACTGATACCATAGCCCATACTAAGGTATCCTAACATCCACTCTACCTTGGGGTTTATGCCCATCAGATTCTAACAACTAGGGTATTCTAGGTCATCCCAACTTTAGCCCCTTTTCTTAAGAAAGCCTTCATTGGATACATCTAGTTCCCTTTTAGCACACACATAAGCTCTATACCCTCATACCTAGAGCTCTGATACCAAATGTAATGACCCAAAAATCACACAAATAAAAAATACAAAAAAATGAAAGAGTTTTTTTTTACTAAGGAGAGGGATACATGAACCCTTCATGAATCCCTAACCCAACTAACATTTACCTAAAGTTTCAATCTCTTAAGTTTTCTTGGAAGTTACATCTCATGAAGTACCCTATCACAAGTCCATCTATGTAGGTGTATAATGTGTCACTATAGATAAGCCCATCTATCACATCATTCTTGATGAGTTAGACCTATCACCCTCAGTCCATCGAAGGTATACATGCATCTCCATACCATACACAAATCCTTCTATGTAGGTATGCTATGAGTATTATGAGTTAAGCTATCTATCTCATCTCCATGATGAGCTATCTTAACTCAGATGTAATATCTTCACAACTTAGTCCTTTATCTCCCTAAGGGGGTCTCAATTCCCTTAGGTCTCCTATGTTCACCCTAAGGGGTCCTTAATTCCCTTAGGTCACCTTTGAGTTCACCCTAGAACTCTACTCTTAGATTTCTTATCATCAAGCAATCAAACAATGATACATCTAATTATTATAACAACATGAATCAAACAAACAATAATGGAGGAAATAAAGCAAGCTTAACACTAAAGAGAATCATTCACATAATATAACCAAATACAAAAATAAAGGAAAAGTACCTTCACTAAATCAATGAACACTCATCTCATTAGATCACACATGATAAGTCTTTCTTACTTTAAATATTATCACATTATCTGCATCGGGGATATCTCCCCACAAGTCTAGTCTATTTGATCATAAGTACAACAACATTAGATACAAATACCTATGCTTTGTTTCCATGGAACTCCTTGCTTCTCCTTGCTTCCCATTGGTTCTTTGAGGGTAGTAGGGGATCAGGATACTCATGGTTCAGGATAGGCATACCTTTAAATGCATCTATTCATTTACTTTACCAAATTGCAACTATACAAACATTCATTTAAGTTTCTAACCATCTAATGCATAATGGATATCATAAAAGAACCCTTACTTTTATTTTCACCTCTCAAGTTCCTTTAGAGAGTCATCCAATACGTACTTCTTAGATCAAGGTCCAACTTAAATCAAATTCATTCATGTCTTAAAGCATTAAAGTCTCATTCCCTTAACCTTTAAAACAATCCCTTTTCTTTTCATTCCCTAAATCAAAGCCCCATAACTTCAATTCAAAGAATAAATCTACATTCCTTTTTAATTCCCCATTTCCAATCAATCAACTACTTTTTAAAGCATTAAAGTCCCATACCTTTAACCTTTAAAACCAACATTCATTCATTCCCTAAATTGAAGCCCCATAACTTCAATTCATGAATAAATCCACATCTCTTTAATTTAAACTCCTAAGATATTCAACCTTAATCAAAGGGGTTTTCTTTTAAATTAAAAACCTTCAATACATTTCATTAAAATCAAAGGTTCTTTCCTAATTGAAAACCTTACATAAATCTCTTATAAATCAAAGGTTCCTTTTAATTAAAACCTTAAATACATCTCATATAAATCAAAGGTTCCTTTTAATTAAAACCTTAAATAAATCTCATATAAATCCAAGGTCCCTTTTTAATTAAAAGCCTTCAATAATCCTATATGAAACAAAGGTTCCTTTTAATTAAAAACCTTCATTATATTTTATGTGACACTAAGGTTTCTTCAATTAAAACCCTTAAATACATTTCACAAAATCAAAGGTTCCTTTTAATTAAAAACCTTAACTAAATTTCATAAAACCAAAGGCTCCTTTTAATTAAAAACCTTCTCTACATTTCATAAAATCAAAGGCTCCTTTTAATTAAAAACCCTTATCTACATTTCATAAAATCAAAGGCTCCTTTTAATTAAAACCTTAAATACATTTCATAAAATCCAAGGCTCCTTTTAATTAAAAACCTTATCTACATTTCACATAAAATCAAAGGCTCTATTCTTTTAAAAACCCTTAAATACATTTCACATGAAACAAAGGCTCTGTTATTTTAACTAGAACAGTTACACAACACCTTACCTAACGCAGGGTTCACAACTAGAGGTCAACGCCTTCGAACATGCACAACACTCACTACTAATGCCCATTGGTCTACCGAAGCACTCACTAAGCTCTCACCTAAGCATTCACTAAAGTGCTCATTGCATTTCACAGTGCACAATGCACAACACAACCTATGGTGATTGCTCACACATAATGCTCACCCGACATAAGGGAGGTTTTTATCTTAAACTACAACCATAGAGTGGTTTTAGTTAAAACACAGTGCTTCCACATGGTGGTTTCACAACACACATAGGGTGATTCCTATTTAAAATACAGTGCTCTTCACATGGTGGTTTCACAACACACATAGGGTGATTCTTATTAAAATACAATGCTCTTCACATGGTGGTTTCACAACACACATAGGTTGATTCCTATTAATAATACAATCTCTTCACATGGTTGTTTCACAACAAAAGATTTACAAAGCTCTTCACATGGTGGTTCACACAACACACCATAGCCCTCACAACACTCTACAACATAAGGAGGTTCTCTCAAACACATAGCGCACAATGCTTTCACACGGCATAAGGGAGATTCCAAAACACATAGCGCACAATGCTTTCACAACATAAGGGAGATTCCAAAACACAATACACAATGCTTTCACAACATAAGGGAGATTCCAAAACACATAGCGCACAATGCTTTCATAGCATAAGGGAGATTCTTTCAAAAACATAGCGCATAGCGCTTATATGCAACAATCCCACGTAAATTAAAACTAGGTTCCAGATTTAAAGCAACCCAACCTTAACTCCTACAGATATTGGAAATATGGTGACGTCTAGCTGCCCTCCTCTTAGCCTCTAGTGCATTCTTCCCATTATATCTATCTCTCATTTCTATCTATGTCTTCATTCTTGCTCTCTCCCTCCATCCATCTGTCTCTCTTTTCCTTACCTTCTTTCTTACATGCCTGTCCCCTAGGTGGCTCATCCATCATCCACTCAAACCCCGAGCCCTTGTCTTCCACCTTCGCTCTTCAATGCAATATCCCCTATCCCTTGTGCATTCTCCCCATATTTTCCACATTTGGAAATTAGTAGCCTCGTAGGCTATTTCATAGGGTTCGTTGCATAGGAAAGGGATGATTACATTTTATTTTTAAAATATGAAGAATGGCCCTTTTTTAAAATATCATTCTTATGATATTTATCAATATTTAAATATATTACTTTTACTTACACAATATATTTATTGTTTTTATTTTTAAATAAAAGATATATATTATTATATATAATATTTTTTTAAATGAATTCTCTTTCATTCAATTCAATTAATTAAAGTCTTTTAATGAATCCTCTATTATCATTAAAATGCACACCTCTAATTAATTTAGATGCAAACTCATTTATTAATTACAAAGAAGTTTACTAATGAGCTCAAATGAGCCAAACATTATTTACTTAAACTTCATTAATTAATTTAGAGGAATCTTCATTCAACATATGCATTTAATTTGTTTTCTTTCATAAGGATGATGCTTTACTTGCGCTTCAACATGACAGTTTACCTTATGCATTTATATACATCTTGTAGTTGTTCTCATATAGAAAACCCAACATTAATCTACTCAAGCCATGATGCAATACAGAGAAAACAAATTTGTACAACAACAAAGAGGGAATCATTCCATCAACCCGATCACCCATCTTAGCCAGAGATTTTATGATAGCTACTAGGCTATTAACTAAAGCTCAAGGTGATCGGCCATCGATGATTATCCCTTCCATCAATGCATACCTATATGAAGGTATCTATCCATGTTACCTTCGAGTACCTTAATCATCATTTCCCCTGATCTTTGGTACCCTCATTTTTGGTGGGTGACTCTGCCTATTCCACCTACGAGTGTACCTGATCCTGCACACTTGGCAATATGTTAGTGATAACATGCCCTTATAAATCAACTAAACATCATATAGTTGGTTCCATTGTTCAAACTAGGTATCACCACATCATAGGTTAATACATTGTTTTCTTGTGCCATAAAGTCAGCTAGGGAGGGTCATGATATTCAAATGCTCCCTCTTCCTTTGTTACCCATTGTGATCGTAGGTCCACTTCTCATGACCTCTTCAATGTAGCATTATTTAGTGCCTTATAGCTCTCGACTTTGGATACTAAACAATGATGATGTTGACTTCTATTCAAGATAAAAACCAGCCCAACAACAAACTTCTATATGGTACATCTCTATTGATAGATATATGGACAAACCTGTAGAGCAAAAAAACAATACACCAAATAATGGGAAACAAAATGCATCTATTGTTCTATTAAGAATTCAAAAGTGAAATTAAAGTAAGCGTGATAATGACAAATAAGTGAAACAAATGGGTGGTTGTTTTATATTAATATATTTACCAAATGCATGGTTACAAAATATCCCCTTGTTGTCTCTTAATTGATACAATCCATTAGAATGCTCAAAGGATCTAATCCTTTCAAAAAATTAAGGTATGCTTGCAGTTTCTTCCTTGCATTCATGATTGAAGAGCAGGATTTCGATACCACCATAATGTTATATTGATATTCTAACTTGTTTCTCCTTCCTCGTGCATTGCAATACTTGAATCTACACACAAAAAAATCATATTTGTTAATAGCATATGTGTATTGAAATACAATCAAAGATATATGCGATAATGAGATTAAAAGAGGAAATGTATAATAAATGATTCAAAACTATTCCAAATGCTACCAACACTTAGGATCATGCATATAATATGCTCTAGAAAATATCTAATCAAGAATAGAAAGACAATTGCACATAGATTTATGGTTGTCCCTGGGTGTGCCATTTAGGACTACAAAATAAGAAATGCATATAACAGATGTAAAACAATTGTAAATTTCACCAAAACTTAATAAAAGGTATAAAATATACTCTAGAATTGATCTATGTAAAAATAGAAAGGAAATAGTGCATATATTCATGGTCATCCCTAGGTGTACCATTTAGGACTGTCACAATTTTGGGGCCATATTTCGGTGGGACGACCACCAAATTTGGTGTTTTTTGCCACAAATTCCTTTGGGATTTAGTCTAATCTAATCCTAGGGGTGTTGTCTTCAAATTTTAGGATCTGATTCACTCGAATGGGTCAGTTTTGTAAATGGATTGCATGCTTTGTAATCACTTGAAAACCTCCTTCACTCGATGGAGATCTCAAGAGAAAATGTGTAGTAGATTGGGGATAAATCTTGCTATACTTCATGGTGAAATATTGTAAATACTCCTATCTAAAATTGGGTGTAATGACTCTACTTTATAGCTCAAGTGATCATATGTTAAAATGGGCATGCAAGGCCATGCGAGATCAGTACCACTATTTGTCCAAACTTTATCATGCACCTGAGGGAGAAGGAATATCCATTTTGGGCCTCCAATTTTCAACTTGGCATGAGAGTTATGCACCCTCAAACTGGTATGTTTCAATGGGTGGGGTAAATGGCTAAATATGGGTGCCATTTATCTCACCTTTGACTTTTCAAGGGTCCAAGGCTATGGTTGTACAACCCAGGGATGATTGCTGGTGGTCGTCCCTGGTTGGGATGACCATGAAATATGATCATCTAAGTGTGGGATGATGATTTCTACATGGCCTAAAACTTCCCAAAAGTGGGGTAGAATCTCCCAAAAGTTGCTAGGACCACTACTTAACCTTTGAGGGTTTTCCAAGGGGTCATATGGTGTCGATTAGTGTGTCTTAGTATTCTAATCATATTGACATGATTTTAGTGTCTATAGATGCCCATTTTTGTTATGCATTGTGTGCAACACAATGCAGAGAAAAAATAGATGACTAAAATATTAAATGATTAAGGTTATTTAGTAATCTAATCAAATTTAGATGCCCCAATAATGGAAATAGCATGCATCCTTGAATCTTTACTTCTAACAAGTTTAGAGAACTTGATTCAAGTACAACCTTTTGCATCAGGATTAATTTATCTTGGACATTGTTCAATCATGAAGAGGTGAGGTCTATGATCCTTCATGGTTTAGTAATGCCAAGAATTTTTTTAGTTGAAATTTTTGCTTATTTTCTATCCGAATAAGGGGCATGATTGTTTTGGCAATGATTTGCTAACAAACATGATTTGCATGATTGAGTGTTTTATTGTTGATTTTGATTATGAGTTTGTTAATTATGACTATCTCCTCAAGTTATGAGTCAATTAGGGAATGACTAGTGATAAAAGTGGTGAGTCACTTGGCCCATATGATTTGATTGGTTTTAAATGATTATCATTAATAAAATTGATAACCTAAATTCATATTGTAGGTGAAATTATGATCATTGATCTGATCAACATCAGATGCCCCAATCATGAGAAGGGTGTGCATCTCAAAATCATTACTTCCAACGGCATGGAAGTCTTAATTTAGAATTTTGGAAGACAAACTTAAGTCAAATCCTATCTTTGATGGTGATTAGGATACAAGCTTAAGTCAAATCCTAGCCTTGATGGTGATTAGGAGATAATATTAAGTCAAATCCTAGCCTTGATGGTGATTAGGAGATAATATTAAGTTAAATCCTAGCCTTTATGGCAATTAGGAGATAATATTAAGTCAAATCCTATCATTTATGATGATTAGGAGATAAAGCTTAATTCAAATCCTAGCCTTAATGGTGACTAAAAGATAAGCTTAAGTCAAATCCTAGCCTTGGTGGTGATTAGGAGATACAATTAAGTCAAATCCTAGAATTTATGGTGATTAGGAGATAAATCTTAATTCAAATCCTAGCCATGATGGTGATTGGGAGATGAATATTATTGGTATGCTTGAATTTGCTCTTGATCTCTCTCTTATTTGACCCAAGCAAGGAGAGTGCATGATTTTCTTCGGTAGTGATTCATGCACAAATACACTTAGAAATTATTGAGTGTTTAATTATTAATTTTTATTATGAATGTTATTATTATGCCTACCCTCTCAAGTGATGAGTCAATGAGGAAAAGGTAAGTGATAACAGTGACAAGTTGCTTGACCAATATGACTTGATTGAATTGACCAAAGGTATAGGCTTCTTTGGAGATTTTTGAAATTGATTGCTTAATTGTTTGATTGTTGATTAGGGGAGGTATGATACCAATAATGCCCCAATTGATGTTTCAAAATGTTTGTGTGATTTACAATTGTGTGATTTTGGACCATTCGACGCATTATGTGTTACGATTTATGGATGCATTAATGGATGCAATACCTATTTATGATGCCAATATGCTATATTTATGAGAAGTACTGATGACATGCACTAGCTAGATGATAAATGTATGATTAGATTTTGTGATCTAGATGTGTATATGCTCTACTGTGTATGCATATATGGATGCAATGGTGAATTTTAAATGCATGTTTAATTTATTTACATTTTTTTATGCATTAAAGTTATGTTGGTATGATATGAGGAGTGCAATGTATGTAATGCATTATTTACATGATTATTATCTAATGTAAGTGAATCTGTATGCATTAATCAATTAAAACATAAGAAATGCAATTAATATGTGTTTTGAAAAAATGATGGATGACACCACAGATTGTATGAAAATCATGAATGAAAATGATAACTCTTATCATAATAATTAATCATTTAAGCATCCATATGTGAAATGAGATGATTGTGAGATGTTTAGGATTTCTATATAATCTTTTGTAAATTAAAATATATGCATAAAATATTCAGTGGTCATCTAAATATAATTGTTGATATTTATCTGGTATCTATCCTATTTCATGAACACCACATAATTAATAAAAGTTCATAAAGAAAAACGTGTATGATTGATGTAATGATTTGTTGTTATTAGGGAATTTTTAAGGTTTTCCGTGAGACTCAAACACCCTACTTGATTAATCAAAAGTTGTATAATGACTATACCAGACTCCTGAAAGATAAAATCTTTTTTTATGAAGGCCAAGATATTCATTATCCCTGTGTGTGCAAATGAATATATTATGAAGACATAAGACTACCTCATTTCCATATGGGATTCATGAAGCCCATTGTTGTAATAAGTATCACCATATGTTCATAATGATCCTAAGTTTAGAATTAGTTGGATTAGACCACTAGGTGATACAAGCCACCTAAATCTAGCTCACTTTGAAAATTTCTTCGAACTACCCCAATGCCAAGTGAGATTCATTTATCCAATTTTTGTATTGGGGATCACTCGATGGTTTTAGAATACTGGCCATTCCAGGGATTCAAGATATTCACCCCTTATTTTCTTCACATTGATGTGGGATACTTGCTCATGTTTAGTGATGAAAACTACTATTTATTTTGTATTTTATTTTCTTTGAGCAAGGGATTTTTTTAGTGATGAGAATCACTGTTTATTTTGCTTTTGCTTTTTGATTTTTGGTAGTTTGCTTATTTTGATGAAAGCAAGGGATTTCTTTGGGTAGGGGAGAGCTTGTCCTTTTCTAAATGACCAAAACCCTAGACTATATGCATTACAAGGTGAGAAAGTAAAAACCTTTCACTTAAGGTTACTAGGATGACTTTGTTGTGTTCATATTTCCCTTATTCAAACTAGGATTATTAGTGTTTGATTAGTGATAGGATTTTGAGATATGCTAGGTGCTATCAAAACTAGACCTCATCTTCTGAAAGTGAATATATTTTTCTACAAAATGTTGACTGATCGTAAAACCATCATATATTCCTTCTAGCAATAGGAAGGGGTTGCATTGAAAAAACAATTACTCACAAGGGTGAATGGATGATGAGTTGTGGATGCATGATTGTCACACAAACATGGTGTCATTTATAGGATTGAAAAACAAACTATACTAAGGCAACTGCAATAGATGAAAATATTTAATGCAATGCAGTTAAATAAATGCATATGCAAAATGTAAATGCAAATATTTTTGTTTTTGTAATGTTTTCGATTATTTTTGAAATCTTATGAATTTTCAATCATTTTTTAATTTTGAATGTTTTGCAATATTTTTGGATTTTATTACTTTATGATTTTTGATGTTTTAGGAGGGGAAGGTATGATACCTTAGGTACCCCATGTGTGTGTGCTACTCAAAGAAAGTGAGTAAGGTGCAATACCTTTAGATTTTTCACTATGCTTCGTTGGTTGTAATTTGTATGGCAGGGAAGGTATGTTACCTTTGGGACCCCCAACATGCATTTTATCCACTACAATATAGTCTTCTTGATCAGGAAGAAAAACAAAAGTTGACTTCCCCTATTATGGCACAAAATGTTGTGCAATGCCAATGTTTTGATGAGATGAGATAGGTGTCAACAAGGTTATGCATAAGGGGTCATCTCCAAAATGTATTTATAAAAATTTAGCGAATTAGTTTCAAAATCCAAGCGAATAGTATTGAAACGCACGTAGAAGGTTAACTATTATTAGGAGTAATATTGGAAATTTAAACTTAAAATGGTCAAATTATTATAAAATTGGGGTGAATCGACCCCCCAAAAAAAATTACACCCAAAAATTTTTGGCTAATGGGCCTTGGTCAAGGGTCCCAAATATTAGCCAATTCCAAATTTCAAAAATCCTAATTTTAGCCAATTTGCTATAAATAGCCGCTATGCATAACCCTGATAGGTGAATATAAAACATTGGATGAAAACATAGGTTGTGTAGATCGATTCTTATATTCTTGGTATTTTGGTACAACATTGATCATTCCCACAAAATCTTGGGGAGGTGGATTAATATGCACATGATTAGATTGTCTAACTTGATTGGCAGGTATTGTGTTTACTTCGTGTGTGAGCAAAGGATCTTGGAAGACTCCTATTGGTTGGTTGTTTGGAGAAATTTGATTACACATTGGAATATATTGCCTCTCGATCATATCCCACACTAAATATCTAAATGGATTACATGTTTGGATGTCATGGCCTCTTTGTTTATGGTAAAAATAGTATAGATTTTCTTTGTGCACCTTTGATCTACGCTTATTAGATTTCAATGGATGGATATCAGGAAGCATGATTGTTGATGCCTCATACAATTGATTGAAGATAGATGCTAAGGGCTCTAAAAAATGAGTATATTGTCATGGTGTCCAATGTGGTTGCCCTTGTCTATGATTTTGTTGTGTATGATTTTTGGCCAATGGAGGTTGAATTTGGTAATTAGGTTGCACTAGTAATTGTAGTGGTGGAGATTGGTTTGAGGGTTCAAGGATACTCAAAACCACTTGATTGTTTGGGGCTACATTTTGTTTCATGTTACCACCTTTAATATTCTTGTTTGGGCATTCCCATTTGTGGATTTTAGCATCATCCTCCTGTATCTTGATGTCCTCAATGATATTGGCATGTGTTAAGGCCTCCTCGAATGTTTGATACTATTGTAATTGTAAGAGAAGCAAAATTTGCTTCGAGCAAATTTTAGTAAACATCTGTGCGAGTTTTGTTATGGGTAGCATGAAAGGTAGTCTTAACATTACCTTCCTCCATCTATTGCCATACTCCATAACAAGCTCATCATCAATTTGATGAAGGCTAGACAATTCAGTCAAGTTTATTGTTTCCTTAGCGCTAGAGGAAAAATGCCCCAGAAATACATTGGATAATTGCTCAAAGGTGTTTATGCTATGATGTGGTAGATGAATATAACATTCCAAAGCATCCCCAAAATTTTTTTAAGGAATATTCTAAACACCAAGGTTTCTTTATATTGAAAAAAATGCACATATGGATGAAGCTTGTCACATACTCTCATGCATCATCATCATATTTGAACTTTTCAAGTTTATGCATCTTGAAATTTGATAGGTATGTTAGTGATGACATTTATGGATGCAAAGGTTGATTTCTAAGTTGCTTGAGTGTGGTTTTTTATAACCCAAAATTTGATCTTACTTTTCTAATTCCTTTAACTGATCAGTGAGCACTTTGAATGCCTCAGGATTCATGATATGATCATCCTGATGTCATCCTTGATTAGATAGAGAAGGTAAATTTTGATGTTGAGGTAAGTATGATCATTAGGTACCTCATCACAATTGAATTCAGGGTAGATATATATATATTTTCTCTTGATGTTTCCCTAGGGACTCTTCATATGATTATTCCTCATCTTGATCTTGGTATTTTTGAGGAGTATGAGGCCTTTTATGATAACCATATAATGGCATTTTATGTTGAATGTGATTGTGGCATGGCCAACGGGGAAAATTTTGAGACTGTATTGGGCACCTTGCACGTTGTTGCATCCTATAGGTGCTAGGTGTAAGTACCATTTCATGTAATACATTTTGCAATTGCTCTTGTTGTATATTTTTTTGTTATTGTATATTTCATTGATACAATATTTGTAGGTGTGCTCATTATGAGTCCACCCATTTTTTATTTTATTATTGTTGACATAATTGGAGTTGATACAGATGTTGTTGCCTGTTAAGATTTTGCCTAAGTGTCTGATGAGTATGATCATGTTGCTTAGTTGCATGGGGTTTGTGTACCCTTGTATTTTATAAATGGATGGATTTATCATGTCTTCCCCCCCTAGTAGGATCTATTTATTGTTTTCCATGCTCCCTAAATGGTGTATTGATCTGATACTCTAGTTTATGAATCATTTTTGTATAGTTCGATGATGTAGAGCCATAATGTGGTCTCACCAAGTACTCTTAACGAGGAGTAGGAGGATGAATTGGGTATTCTTATTCATCTATAAGGAAATAATTTGTAGACACTAAAATGTGGTAAACCCGATTAAGCATCCACAAACAATGATCAAATTGACATCATATGGCCCCTTGGGCAGCCCTCAGGAGGCTCACAGTGGTTCTAGCCACTCCGAAAAGGTTTTTGGAGGCTACCGACCCAATTTTGGGAGGTTTTGGCCCAAAATTCACCACCGTCCCACCCTGGGATGGTGGTAGATTCCCACCATCCCACCCTGGGATGGTGGTGAGCCATCGTCCTAGGGTGGGACGGTGAGCAAGTTTGACCCAAAAAAAGTCAAATCTGGGCCAAATGGCACCCAAAAACTGCCATTTAGCATGCCATATGGAGCATGCGGGTCAGAGGGCACTGAATCCTTATGACACACTTCTTAATGGAGGCCCAAAATGGAGATTCTCTTCCCCATCCAGTGCATGCCTCCCTTTTGACAAGTGGCACCTCCTGCCATGCATGCCCTTGCATGCCTTTTTGCACATGAGCCCCTTTGGGCTATAAAATGGATTCAATATCCACACAAAACACATATAGATAGGAGTTCTAGGATATGCAATGGAGTGCTTCCGATATTTCCCCTCACCTTATTGCACCTTTTTGCCCTCGAAATCTCTCTTTTGCCAAGGAGGTTACCGGGTGACTTCAAGAAGGTAATCCGAGCATAACTTTTCCATCCGGGTGAATTTATTCACAAAATTTGATGAAAACACACCTTAGGTTTTTTAGGAACATCTTATAGTTATTTTGGTAGCAAAAAGTGGCCATATTTGGTGGGTATCCCCTCCTAGGGTGCCCCCCAAATAGTTGCAGTCACCACCATCCCCCTGGGATGAGGGTAAATTATTAAACAATTTCATTACTTTTTTTAATTATTAATTTTCTATATTTTCCCATGATTCTACAGTTCAAATTTCAAGTGATTTGGAGTTAAAATGAAAGAGTTATAGCATTTTTAAGTTTTCGCAGGCTCGTAGGGCCCATCCGGGCACCCCAGTTTGATGCAGGTGGATCCGGGATCCAATTTGAAAATATAATCATATGGGTTGTCTTAAAATGTCAATTTATGCATACTGACCAAATTTCATGAGTTTTGGATATGTTTAGGTTTAGGATTTGCTTGTCTTCTCTTTCGTAGGTTGTAGGCGAGCGACGCAAAATCGAGGGGTCTACAGATGCAATTTCTGATATTTTTTTGGTGATATCCTCCCAAAACATCCTCTTTAACATCTCTACAAATTTTCAAGTCATTTGGACATGTTTTGATATATTTTTAATATATGCGCTATTTTGCCCCTGTGGGGATTGCATGTTTTCACCATACACCCTTGCTATTTGACCCCTTTTGCTTCCTTGTGTGTAGGTGCAGGTTCTTGGAAGGCATTGGGAAGGAATATCAGACATCAGATATCATAGATACAAGTAGCGGTGGCATTGGCTCACCCACCTCGATTGTGGGTATGCGGAGAAACATTGGATGTGCACCTTGATTCCGTGAAAGACTTGGTCTTTGGGCACCCAATATTGTAACAATTGTATCACATTTTGAGCCCTCAAGGGGACTGCTGTGTAACCTTGGATCTGATCCAACAAATTAATGAGAAGAGACTTGCTTTAATTCATTTCCTTTTGTTTGGTATTCTTTCCTTTTCACATGCATGCTTCCTTTTTGATGCTCATGAGCGATATGGGGTAGATACACATATTTTTTTACATAATTTGGTGCACCTTTTTTCCCTACTTCAGTGGTGATCATGGTGGGACCCTTGTCCCTTATGATTTGGGTGAAAATTTGACCTCATTTTTGCAATTTTTGCCCTTTTTGTGTTGCAGGTGCTCCCCTCCCCACCCTGGAACGGTGGCAGAGCCTTTATCTGGCACACCCTAGGATGGTGGCTTCACCGTCCCACCCTAGGATGGTGGTGAGGCTTCTAATCATCCCACCCTGGAGCGGTGGTGAAACAGAGAGATTTTTGCCCAAAAATTCAGAATTTGGAGAGCTCAAAATGGACAAAGTAAGTGCCTAAACCCTCTATTTTTTTGCTACATTTTTAGAGACTATCAAAAATCAGTTTTCTTGCTTCATTTGCTTGCATAGAAAGGTTAAAATTTACATTTTTTCTTTTCTTATAACATCACATAGCAAAAGGAAGAAGAAAAATCAAAAGAAATTTGAAGTAGCAATGCATCTTTGTGGCTTGATTGCTTGTGGCTTACCCAATGGGTAGGTTAGCATTTAGGGCTTGCATCTATAAGTGACATTTGTAGGTTCCTTTTATCCTAGTTTTTTGAAATTAAAACACACCTATTGCATGCATTTAGTGAATGATCATTGAATGCTTCTTTGCTTACTTTCTTTGGGATTAAAAGGAACCACACACACTTGCACGTTCCACTATAACATTGGTAAGGTTGGATTTCATCACCAACCCCCAATTCAGACTGGTGACGTTGGATTTCACCTCCTTCCACCAGCTTGCCCATATATGTCTTAGATAGAATAGGGCACTCTCTCAATATGGAATAGGTCACTAATGTTCAAACTGCCTCCCACTGTTGGAAACATTGTTTCAGAGTGGAAGAGCTAGGCGAACCCCCCACTGGGATTTAAGCGGTGTACCCTAGACTCTTTTGAGAAATCATGTTTGGCACTAGTGTCCCTAGTCACCACTTTGGTTGAGTTCCCTCATTCTAATTCCACAACAAGAGCAAAGAACAACAACAAATCTAAACACACTGAAACCAGTTTAGGACACACATTTAATCAGTAAAAAGATAATCATATTGTCTGCTTTGTGTGTTTCTTTGTTATTTGGGACAAAACCCTAACCCTAATTTTTCAAAAAATAGGTTAATTTTTTATTCTGCATCCAATGCTTCAAGAATCGTGCAAAACGGAGCTATAACGAAAAAGTTATTTTGGTTTTATTTTTACTCTATTTTCGACCCCGAAAATAGCGAAAAACTGCACTAAAATAGTCATAGAGTGGGCTAGACAACTCCAAAACTTGCCAAATTTGTTTTTTTGTCTTAGTTAGCCCATTGTGCACCTCTCCTAGAAATTTTGAGTCCTAACTCTTCACGGTTCAAAATTTCCCAAAAAATCCTAAAAGTGGGCATTTCCCCACAGGCCCCGGTTAGCCAAATATTCCAAAAATACAAATTTTTGACCCAAAAATCAAATTTTGGAGACCTAGCCCATTATGATCAGCTCGTCGCACTGATCATTTTGATATATAACACTTATAGCCTTTTTTGAAAGTCAAAATTTTCTTTAGTGTGGGTTTCCTTCAAGGTTTGCCTAGTCAACACATTATGACAACTATGCATGGCCGAGCTCGATCACGAGCTAGTGAAGTAGAAAAATTTAGGAGAGGCCTTGAGCACCATCATTATAGGTATGAGGATCTCCTCACTCCTGCATGGAGCCCTGATAGTAGTCACCTTCGCTATTCTCCTGAGGATCTCATCATTCCTGCACGACACCCTGAAAGTCATCGTGAGGTCCACTCCTCACACAGAAGACCCGACCACCAAAGTACCTCTACCAAGAGAACATCAATGGGTTACCCACATGATCAAGTGGATTATTCGGTTAGCCAACACCGATTCCAATCACAAACCAGATATAATCAGCCTTCCAAAGGGCCTAGCAGGGAGGTCTACACTCCCTCTACATCGTGGTCTTCACCACCTAGAACTCCCATCCAACAAGTGTTAGCAACCCAGAGTAGGCCTGTGCGAAGTTCGCATGCACCATCAACAAAAGTGACCATGAGCGAGCTTCTACTATAGTCCTCCAAATATTGGGAACCTTTCATGAGGGTCTTGGATTCCATTGAGGTACAACATCATGACTGATGCTTTCACCAACTTTATGGAATACATACAAATGTACAAGAAGCCTGCTATATCCTTTCAAAATCATGAGGTCAAACCCATGCCTACCAATTCACCAGATCCTACTTTGCATATCATCGCGAGTATCAATAGGGTCCCCTATAAGCGAGTATTGGTTGACACAGGTTCCTCGATAAACATTATTACCACAGCTTCACTAAAGCATCTCAACCTTCCATCCTCATGCATTGCACCTTCCAAGTTCACATTACAAGCATTTAATGATGCTTTATCCTCCACTATGGGTACAATAATCCTACTTGTTGAAGTTGGACAAAATATTGTGCCTACATTGTTCTACATCTTGGAGGGTGAAAGACAGTACAACATACTACTTGGAAGACCATGGATAAGAGATATGGAATGTGTTCCATCTATAGTGCATCAATGCATTAAATACATTGATGAAGGTAAGGTACATGTGATCAATGTTGACCCAGACCCCTTCAAGTATTATAAGTAGGTGGATCATCCACAAAGGCCTATAATGTCACCCAAGCATTTGGATATTAAACCCAATGACTTTATCCAAAGTCCAGATGCAACCCCATGGTTAGTCATGAAGTTACCTTCACCACCATCGCTAGTACCATCCTCTATCTTTTCAAGCAAGGAAGGATCAGAAGAGCCAACTATAGAAGCTCCCATAGCTATCATAAATACACCTATAGAAGATCTTATCACTCCTACCAAAAAGGAGGAAGAACCCCCTATTGATATGGATGAATCAAATCATATCATACCATATTCACCCACCATAGTTGAGGACACAATTCAATTGACCTACCTAGAACTCGATGAGTGCATAGTACCCAATGTTGCATTCACACCTATCATCGAGTCGATCAAAAATCTAGGTAGTCCCCCTACCAAGTTTCCACCCATTGATAGCATTCTTGATGCACCCTCCAAACATGGAGGCCAAGCAGATCATCTTGGACAAGTTGATGAGGCAGCCATAACTTGTTCAAATGCAAATGCATCTTCTCATGAGTTTGTGGGAATGATCAATGTGATGACAGAGAACCAAAGTCCTCTGAATCCATCTATGCAACTTGCGACTCCACCCAACATCCCATCCACACCATAGGAGATACCATTGATGGATTCGATCACACCTACTCCATCTCACTCAACATCTCCACAAGATCAAGAGCCGATGTACCCCCTAGACCAAAGTGGGGGTAACCCAACTACCATAGTTGAAAACTCTGAGTTGGAACATGAGCATGAGCCAAATCAAGAACAAGAACATGTGGATATAATCGCCAGCTCCAATCATCATGAAGCATCCACATCTGCTCAGACATTAGGGACTTTTTATCCACCCTCGATCAACTATCTCCCAGCTCCCACACCTAGTTCACCTCCACCAACTATCAGTTGCCATCCAGGTTCTTCAATAGTCATCCAGTCATCACCCCCGCCAGTTCCACAACATATCTTGGATAGGCTAGCCAATGTGGAGTTACACATGAATCAACAACACAATGATTTACAATAGATCTTGAGTCAACTCACAAGCATTGAGGTACAATTGAGTAATCTTAAATCTCAACCCCTGAGTATCTGGACCAACCAACTCCTATGCAATCCAATATTAAGTCTCAAACAAATCAAGGGCTAAACCAGCAACGTCACCCTAAGTGACAATTTACGTCCATTGTCGAGTCCATGGACTCTTTGTTTGAGCGCCTCTTAGTAGCTAATGTGATCAACCTACCTGAGTGTCGACCTATCAATCGAAATGCACCAAAGCCCAAAACATATCGCAAAGACCTATATTGCAAGTACCATAGGCAAAATGGGCATGACATCCATAGGTGCTTCATGTTCAAACACCTAGTACAGGATATAATCGATAGGAATGATCCTTAGGTCCAAGATCTCATTGATGAGGGAGCTTTATCCATGAGTGGAGAACTCATTTCACCCCATCAAAACATGGGCATTACCCAAAATCCCCTAGCACAATCGGGGGGGTCAATTTCTATTGCTCCTTCTAGCCAAGACAATAACATTGCACCAATCATAGTACATATTGGGGGTATCCAAGGTGTAACACCTTCCCCACTATTTACATCACAAGCAATGAAGCAAACTAGGGATTCTAAAGGTATCACACCTTCCTCGCTTCCTTTGATCACCACAAATGTTGGGGGTATACAAGGTATTGCACCTTCCTCCTAAGAACACAAAGTAAGCAAAGTTACAAAAGGCTCCAAGGGTATCTACATACCGCTTGGTCAACCCATAGCACCCCTAGGTGGTCTATAACTATCTAGGTGACCCCAAAAGGCTCCAAGGGTATCTACATACCACTTGGTCAACCCATAGCACCCCTAGGTGGTCTATAACTATCTAGGTGACCCCAAAAGGCTCCAAGGGTATCTACATACCACTTGGTCAACCCATAACATCCCTAGGTGGTCTATAACTATCTAGGTGACCCCAAAAGGCTCCTAGTAGGTTCTCACCATCTAGGTCAATAAAAATCTCAAAAAATACTAACAGTCACCCAAAGGCTCCAGGGTTCTCACCATCTAGGTCAATAAAAGCTCCTAGACTATCTACGATCATCTAGGTCAACCCTAAAAGCCCCAAAGGCATCCATAAGCCCTTTGGTCATAGCCAACATGCCCCTAGGTAGTCGAAGACACTCTTTTTAAGTGTCACATCTAGGTCACCCAAAAGGCTCCTAGCAGTTTCTCACCATCTAGGTCAAGTAAAAATGCTCCTAGACTATCTACGATCATCTAGGTCAACCCTAAAAGCCCCAAAGGCATCCATAAGCCCTTTGGTCATAGCCAAATACCCCTAGGTAGTCATAGACACTTTTTAAGTGTCATCGCATGTCTAGGTCACCCAAAAGGCTCCTAGTGGGTTCTCACCATCTAGGTCAAGTAAAAATGCTCCTAGACTATCTACGATCATCTAGGTCAACCCTAAAATCCCCAAAGGCATCCATAAGCCCTTTGGTCATAGCCAAATACCCCTAGGTAGTCGTAGACACTTTTTAAGTGTCGTCACACGTCTAGGTCACCCAAAAGGCTCCTAGCGGGTTCTCACCATCTAGGTCAAGTAAAAATGCTCTTAGACTATCTACGATCATCTAGGTCAACCCTAAAATCCCCAAAGGCATCCATAAGCCCTTTGGTCATAGCCAAATACCCCTAGGTAATCGTAGACACTTTTTAAGTGTCATCGCATGTCTAGGTCACCCAAAAGGCTCCTAGCGGGTTCTCACCATCTAGGTCAAGTAAAAATGCTCCTAGACTATCTACGATCATCTAGGTCAACCCTAAAATCCCCAAAGGCATCCATAAGCCCTTTGGTCATAGCCAAATACCCCTAGGCAGTCGTAGACACTTTTTAAGTGTCATCGCACGTCTAGGTCACCCAAAAGGCTCCTAGCGGGTTCTCACCATCTAGGTCAAGTAAAAATGCTCTTAGACTATCTACGATCATCTAGGTCAACCCTAAAATCCCCAAAGGCATCCATAAGCCCTTTGGTCACAACCAAATACCCCTAGGTAGTCATAGACACTTTTTAAGTTCTGTCGCATCTCTAGGTCACCCAAAAGGCTCCTAGCAGGTTCTCACTCTAGTCAAAAAAATCAACATCACATCATCATCAACCAAACCAAACCAACCAAAATCCCAATAACCAAATCACCCAAATTTAGGAACCAAGGCAACAAGTCTAGGTCACCCAAAAGGCTCCTAGCAGTTCTCACCATCTAGGTCAAGTAAAAATGCTCCTGGACTATCTACGATCATCTAGGTCAACCCTAAAATCCCCAAAGGCATCCCTAAGCCCTTTGGTCACAACCAAATACCCCTAGGTAGTCGTAGACACTTTCTAAGTGTCATTGAATGCCTAGGTCACCCAAAAGGCTCCTAGCGGGTTTTCACCATCTAGGTCAAGTAAAAATGCTCCTAGGCTACCTACGATCATCTAGGTCAAACCTAAATGCCCCAATGGCCCCCAAATAAGCCCGTTGGTCACATGTATATACATATCAATAAAAAATTCAAAAACATCATCAAAACATCAAAATACAAAAACATTGCATCGCATTGCACTTTCATACATATATATCAATCAAAATTTCAAAAAAAAAAAACATCATCAAAATTTCAAAATTTCAAAAAAATATTGCATTCCCATCAAGTTGCATACCATTGCATTATCATTTGCATTTGGCATAATCATCATTGGCACTTTATATTTTTAAAGTGGCTCATACATGTCTAGCATTAAAATAGTACACTAAGTATAATGCACAATCAATGGTGTCAAGGTTATCACTCAACTCATTCCATAGTTACTTATCATTTCCATCTACATTTCATACATTTCCATGGTCATGTCCATTCCCTCCACTTAGTCATTTTTTTTTAGAATGTCATTAAGGTTTTTGATCACTTAGCCATATCTAGTTTCTTCTCAGATTTTGTAGAAGGCTAGTGAGATTTTTAGGAGGTAGAGTCTTGCTGAGATCGTGCCTCGTATACATCAAATCCCAACACATTTCACACTAATAAATCCAAGTTTATGAAAGGAAATATGAAACCCACAAAGTGGTCTAGGGTACCTTGAGCGAAAAGTTTATCCTGCTCATCCCCCTGTGCGAATGGTTCAAGAATGCTGAGAATTGGCAAAAGGACAAGCTCTTCCCCACCCAATTCCCCAAAATAAATAGTGGTTTTCACCACTATCAAAATTTCCAAACACCCTTGATCCCTAAAGTCGTAAGGATTCGTACTACACGTCCCTGTGAAGGATGGGTAGTCATCCCCAAGGCCTAAAAGATCAACACCATTCCAAAGAAAAATTCCAAAAGCTTCCCATCAACATTTCCAAACACCTTTGATCCCTAAAGTCATAAGGATTCGTACTACATGCCCTTGAGAAGGATGGGTAGTCATCCCCAAGGCCTAAAGGATCAATGCCATCCACAAGCCAAAAATCCCACAAGTTCAACTTTGAAATCAAAATCCTCAAAAAGCAACAATAAAAAATAATAATGGTTATCACCACTACTCAAACCCCTTGCTCAAGAGAAAAAAAGAAAAAACTCAAAATAAACAGTGATTATAGTCACTAAAAAGAGAAAAATAAACAGTGATTTTCATCACTATATATGAGAGCAAGTAATCCCAATCAATTGAATAACCAAAAGACACCTGAGCTTGAATCCCTGGAATTCTCAGCATTTGAAAAACCATTTAGGTGATCCTCATTACAGGTTTGGTGGATAGCCTACTTGTCAATGGCGGTATCCTAAACGCATGATGATATGTCTATCACATTAGCTTTGCGTGTGTATAGACCAATGTTTGCATGTGGATGAGCTAGCTTTTGGTCACCTATACTACCTAGTGGTCTAATCCAACTGAGTACAAAACTTTGGATTGTGGCATTCATAGAGTGATCCTCATTATAGGTTTGGTGGATAGCCTACTTGTCAATGGCGGTATCTTTATGCATCTCGCAGGAATGAACTCACTTGCACACACAGGGATATTGAGTATCTTGGTCATCCTAACAGATTCATACCTTGTTAAAAAGTCTTGCACAGTTAGTATACAACTTTTGATCAATTTACTAGAGTGTTTGAGTTTCATGGAAACCTCATGAACATCTTCTAAACATCATATCACTTCACCACATTCATTTTAATTACATTATTCACAAATCCATTATATAGTCTCAAGACAACATTACACATGAATTGATGCATTCTATATCATCTATGGTACTAGCATAATACGACATATAGTCATCCATCTCATCATACATCCATACATGTACAAAATCAAATCAAATCACATTAAAACATATGCATACATGATAGACATCCATCGTCATATCATAGATCAAATAAAAATATTGCATATCATCAAATGACATCATAGCACAACACATGCATCCATTAATGCATCATAACACCTAATGCACCTAATGGTCCACAATCGCACAATTGCACATCACACAAATATTTTCAAGCATCAACTAGGGCATTATTGGTACCATACCTCCCCTAATCATCGATCAAAAAGTTAAGCAATCAATTTCAAAAAGCCCCAAAGGTATCCATCAACCCTTTGGTCACCCCAAAAAGCCCCAAAGGTATCCATAAACCCTTTGGTCACCCCAAAAATCCCCAAAGGTATCCATAAACCCTTTGGTCACCCCCAAAAAGCCCCAAAGGTATCCATAAACCCTTTGGTCAATCCCAAAAAGCCCCAAAGGTATCCATAAACCCTTTGGTCACCCCCAAAAAGCCCCAAAGGTATCCATAAACCCTTTGGTCAACCCAAAAAGCCCCAAAGGTATCCATAAACCCTTTGGTCAACCCAAAAAGCCCCAAAGGTATCCCTAAACCCTTTGGTCAATCCCAAAAAGCCCCAAAGGTATCCATAAACCCTTTGGTTACTCAAAATGCCCCAATGGCATCCAATAAGCCCATGGGTCAAATGCATATACATATATATTAATAAAAAACAACAAAAACAACACAAAAGCCAAAGAAAAGGGTTCAACACCCACCAAAACAAGCCAAATATGATGGAATTCATTCAAGGTCAAGATGGAATGCAAACTTCTCATGGATTCATGGACAAGTTACTACTTCACTCCCCAAGAAGGCCATTATGGCTAGACCGCCCCATGGGAAGGAGGTTTTCAACTCTTTTCTTCCATGAAATCTCCATAGCATCATCCAAATCCTTTCAAAATTGTGCCATTTTTCAATGAGAACAACTGAAGGCAACCTTAACAAACGTCATCTGGGTCAAGCGACTCATCACTTTTCTCACTGGTCATTCCCTCATCGACTCATCGCTTGAGGGGGTAGTCATGCTTAACAAATTCATAATAAAAAATCAACAATTAAACACTCAATCATGCAAGTTGCATTCATCCAATGAATCTTTGACAAAGACAATCATGCCCCTGCTTGGGGCAGAAAACAAGCAAATATCTCAATTAAGCACATAACAGTGCAGATGAACCTGCTTGTTGGTAACCTCAAAAGTTACCAAAATACTTGGTTTTCTCTAAATGCCTAGGGTTATAAGTCCCTTGAGCATACCTGGAAGCTGAAGAGAAACCAAGACCAATGTCTTTACCGAGTCAGAAGCAAGGATTCAAGAACACACGCCCTTTCCATGATTGGGGCATCTAAAGTTGGTTAGGTTATCGAGTAACCTTAATCATTCAACATTTTGGTCATCTATTTTTGCTCAGCGTATGTCTGCACACAATGCATCTCAAAAAGGGGCATCTGTAGACACTAAAATGTGGTAAACCCGATTAAGCATCCACAAACAATGATCAAATTGGCATCATATGGCCCCTTGGGCAGCCCTCGGGAGGCTCACAGTGGTTCTAGCCACTCCGAAAAGGTTTTTGGAGGCTACCGACCCAATTTTGGGAGGTTTTGGCCCAAAATTCACCACCGTCCCACCCTGGGATGGTGGTAGATTCCCACCATCCCACCCTGGGATGGTGGTGAGCCATCATCCCAGGGTGGGACGATGAGCAAGTTTGACCCAAAAAAAGTCAAATCTGGGCCAAATGGCACCCAAAAACTGCCATTTAGCATGCCATATGGAGCATGCGGGTCAGAGGGCACTGAATCCTTATGACACACTTCTTAATGGAGGCCCAAAATGGAGATTCTCTTCCCCATCCAGTGCATGCCTCCGTTTTGACAAGTGGCGCCTCCTGCCATGCATGCCCTTGCATGCCTTTTTGCACATGAGCCCCTTTGGGCTATAAAATGGATTCAATATCCACACAAAAACATAGATATAGGAGTTCTAGGATATGCAATGGAGTGCTTCCAAGATTTCCCCTCACCTTATTGCACCTTTTTGCCCTCGAAATCTCCCTTTTGCCAAGGAGGTTACCGGGTGACTTCAAGAAGGTAATCCGAGCATAACTTTTCCATCCGGGTGAATTTCTTCACCAAATTCGATGAAAACACACCTTAGGTTGTTTAGGAACATCTTATAGTGATTTTGGTAGCAAAAAGTGGCCGGATTTGGTGGGTATCCCCTCCTAGGGTGCCCCCAAATAGTTGTAGTCACCACCATCCCCCCTGGGACGAGGGTAAATTATTAAACAATTTCATTACTTTTTTTAATTATTAATTTTCTATATTGTCCCATGATGCTACAGTTCAAATTTCAAGTGATTTGGAGTTAAAATGAAAGAGTTATAGCATTTTTAAGTTTCCGCAGGCTCGTAGGGCCCATCCGGGCACCCCAGTTTGATGCAGGTGGATCCGGGATCCAATTTGAAAATATAATCATATGGGTTGTCTTAAAATGTCAATTTATGCATACTGACCAAATTTCATGAGTTTTGGATATGTTTAGGTTCGGGATTTTCTTGTCTTCTCTTTCGTAGGTTGTAGGCGAGCGGCGCAAAATCGAGGGGTCTACAGATGCAATTTCTGATATATTTTTGGTGATATCCTCCCAAAACATCCTCTTTAACATCTCTGCAAATTTTCAAGTCATTTGGACATGTTTTGATATAGTTTTAATATATGCGCTATTTTGCCCCTGTGGGGATTGCATGTTTTCACCATACACCCTTGCTATTTGACCCCTTTTGCTTCCTTGTGTGTAGGTGCAGGTTATTAGAAGGCATTGGGAAGGAATATAAGACATCAGATATCAAAGATACAAGCAGCGATGGCATTGGCTCACCCACCTCGATTGTGGGTATGCGGAGAAACATTGGATGTGCACCTTGATTCCGTGAAAGACTTGGTCTTTGGGCACCCAATATTGTAACAATTGTATCACATTTTGAGCCCTCAAGGGGACTTCTATGTAACCTTGGATCTGATCCAACAAATTAATGAGAAGAGACTTGCTTTAATTCATTTCCTTTTGTTTGGTATTCTTTCCTTTTCACATGCATGCTTCCTTTTTGATGCTCATGAGCGAGATGGGGTAGATACGCATATTGTTTTACATAATTTGGTGCACCATTTTTCCTTACTTTAGAATCATATTCAGGTTTATATGTAAGGTTTGTATATGTAGCCTACATAGAATCACGACGTGTGCATGTTGGGTGCTCTCTATGAGGAGTATGGGGGTGACTTACTCGATCAAATGGGGTGGTTTGCTCATCTAGGTGAGGCCATGGCATACTATCATGTTCATATTATTATTGATGTATAGAGCAATCTGTGATGTGAATCCATGATATTGACCTAGTAGATCCCTCAGTGGGTAGATTATTTGCTATATAGAATTCTAGCAAGGTATCCAAGTCAGGAAGGTTTCCTAAAGGAGTTATGGGTGCTTCCCTAGTGGAGATATCTCAAAGGTTTACCCCTTGGGGATGGTATTTTTTTTATGATAAAAAATGGGATACCATTCAGGGATGGGCATGTCCTTTGGACTTATTTAGATATATTCATTGGTTATGGAGCTTGATTCTCTCTCTGAATTGAAGGTCTTATTTTCCACCGTATTTGGACCAAATCCATAAGAGGTGTCCCTCAACCATAGTAGAAACTTATGACTTCCAAAAAGGTTATGGGTGTTTTATATCAAAATTATTAGTGTGATAAGATGCTCACAATAGGCTAGGGCTCAAAAAAATGACTTCTTAGTCAAAATTTGTATTTTTGTAATATTTGGCCAACCAGGGTTCGTGGAGAAATGCCCAATTTTAAATTTTTTGGTAAAAAATGGATATAAACTTCAAAAACATTTTTAAGGGTGCACAAGGATCTAACTAAGATAACAAAACAAATTTGGTAGTTTTTGGCATTGTCTAGGGCTTTTTATGATTGTTTTGGTGTAGTTTTTCCCTATTTTTGGCTTTACAATTACTCAAAAATAGAATAATCATAAAACCAACATAATGTTTTCATTATAGCTTCAATTTACATGATTTTTGATTCGATGGATGTAGAATAAAAAATTAGCAATAAATAAACATTTTTTTTAGGGTTTTGTCCTAGATGGTAGGAGTTTATGTTGATTACCTGAACAATGAAGAAACACACAAAGTAGACAACATGATTATCTCTTTTAAATTTTAGGAACACATAATCAAATGATCAAAGAAACACACAAGCAAATAATGTAATTATCTCCTTTAATTTTTAGATGTGAATCCCTAAGCTATATGGTATGTTTTAATTTGTTGTTCAATACAATTTGAATCCTTATCATGTTTTTCAATGGTTGATGTAATACTCAAATGTTTAAAGGGATTTCACCTATATACTCCCACAAGTCAGAATATGGGGATGAAATTCATACTCAACAAGGTAGAATATGATCTACCGATCCTCACACAATACACCATGCATAACTATACACCCTTTGAGGAGGATTGCATGTTATTTTCCATGGATAAGATATTTATTGGATCAGCCTTGGCCATGGATGGGTCTCGATGATACAATTTCAGACAATCCAATTGAGTCGTAATGAATTCCATCGTTGGTCTTGATCAATGGGTTAGATGTGAGAGCCCAATGTCATTGATGTTCACTTTGGATCATGGTGTGTGTGTTATTTTTATACTTAAATAAAAAAAGCACTCAATGATATTTCACTAAATGTAAAATTGATGTTTCACTTTCAAAATTATTGAATAGAAATTGAACTACAAAATGCATGCATTGAATGACAACATACCTATTAGGTAGATCACAAGCAATCAAACTACAAAGATGCATTCTTAAAGGATTATTTTTCTATTTTTATTATTTTTGTTGTTTTTACGATTAAAGAAAAGTGAAATCTACCTTTCAAGAAAACAAGGGGAGAAATAAAAACTAAATTTGATCTTGTTGAATCGTAAAAATAAAAAAACAATGTGTAGTTACTTACGTTGAAAGCCTTTGACTCAGCTTTTTTTGTGAATTTGAGTTGCAAACTCTCTATTTAGTGGTCGTCCTGGGGTGGGATAGTTATAAATTTGGGGACCATCCCTAGGTGGGATGGATACTATAGTCATCCCTAGGTGTTCCAATTAGGAAAATAGGAGTCGTCTCAGGCTAGAACAACCAAAACCTACAATATTTCAAAAGCAATAATAGGGTTAGAACTTAGCTAAATCAAACGATATAGGGAACCCAACGTGGTCACCACTATAGAGAAAAAAATAGTGCACCTAACAATGGGAAATGAAATGCATCTATTATTCTATTAAGCATTCACAAGCTACATTAAAGTAAGCATGATAATGACAAATAAGTGAAATAAATGGGGGGTTCTCTTTATATTAATTTATTTACCAAATGCATGGTTAAAAAATTTCCCCTTAAGGGATCTTAATTGATACAATCCATTACAACGCTCAAAGGATCTAATCCTTTCAAAACCTTAAGGCGCACTTGTAGTGTCTTCCTTGCACTCATGATTGAAGAGCGAGACTTTGATGCTTCCACAATGTTCTATCAATCTTATAACTTTCTTATCCTTCCTCGTGCACTGTGATACCTAGAGCTACATACAAAGAAAATCATATTTGCTAATAGCATGTGTGGATTAAAATATAATCAAAGATATATATGTGATAATGAGCTTGAAAGAGGAAATGTATAATAGATGATTCAAAATTATTCCAAATGCTACCAAAATATAGGATCATGCATATAATGTGCTCTAGAAATGATCTAATCAAGAACAAAAAGAAAATTGCACACAAATTTATGGTCATCCTTGGGTGTGCCATTCAAGACTACAAAACAAGAAATGCATAATAACATATGCAAAACAACTCAAAATTGCACAAAAAATTTATAGAAGGTATAAAATCTACTCTAGAATTGATCTATATAGAAACAAAATGAAATAATGCTCATATTCATGGCCATACTTGGGTGTTCCATTTAGGATTATCATAATATAAGGACCATCTTGGTATGGGATGGCCACCAAATCTGGTGGGTTTTACCACCAATTCCTCTGGAATTTGGTTTGAGCTACTACTAGGGGTGATGTCATCAAATTTTGGGATCTGATTCACTCGAATGGGTTGGTTTTGTAAACGAACTGCATGTTTTGTAATAACTTCAAAACCTCCTTCACTCGATGGAGATCTCAAGGGAAAATGCCTAGTAGATTGTGGATAAATCTCGACAACACGTTGTGGTAAAATATTTCAAGGAATCCTCTATAAAATTGGGTGGAATGACTCCACTTTATAGCTCAAGTGAGCATATGGTCAAATGGGCATGCGAGGCCATGTGAGGCTAGTACTACCATTTATCCAAACCTTGCCATGCACTATAGGGGGAAGGAATATCCATTTTGGGCCTCTAATTTACAACTTGGCATGAGAGTTATTCTTCCTCAAAATAGCATGCTTCAATGGGTGGGGTAAATGGCTGAATCTAGGTGCCATTTATCTCACCTTTAAATTTTTAAGGGTCCAAGGCCATGTCCATCCCACCCAAGGATGGTTGCTCATGGCCATCCTAGGGTGGGACAACCATGAACTGTGGCCATCCCATGGTGGGATGGCCATGCCTACATGGCCCAAAATTTTGTAAAAGTGGAGTAGAACCTCCCAATAGTGTCGAGGACCACTAGTTAACCTATGAGTGTTGCCCAAGGGGGCCATGTAGTGTCAATTAGAACGTGTCTTAGTATTATAATTGGATTGACATGATTTTAGTGTGAGCAAAACCTCTCTACTCCTTGACTACAATAAAAAGGAAGTCCATTTTATTTTTCAAGATGTGATAATATTATAAATTTGTTGTTCACTGAGTATACTATGTAGTAATTAGCTTGAGTCTTCAGCATATGAAGTTATTAAATTAAATCAATTATTCATTGTATTGGTGCAACTCAACCAGATATCGATGAGTGTTGCTTGGTGATATAATCTCATGATATAATCTCAGCAATGCTCCATGATATAATTTCAATGACCATCAATCCCTAGCTCCTCTCGAATTTACATGCCAAACTTTGATTCAATAGTATATATTCACTGCTATGTGGTTTCCCATAAATGTTCAGTGGTGATTTAGCCTATTCCTGGGTTCCCATAGGCTAAATAGGGATGATTGGGAACCCTAAGTGGGTTGTTCCCTGGTGATCAATGCTTCACCAACTCTCCTTTACCTCTTTCTGGAGGCGATTCGGAGCTTTTCTTCACCACTTTCTATTTTTAGTAACTTACTATTTTTAGTAAGTTAGGGTTTGGACAGTTGGTGGTGGTGATCCTATCAGGGTTTCTGTTCAGAGAGACATGTTGAGTTGTTTTTTGGTGATTCCAGAGTTAACTGCTATTTTTGGCAGTACTTACTATTTATAGTAAGTTAGGGTTTCTGGCAGATCGGACAGTGCAGTGTTATTCTTTGGCGAAATGGGTGTCCGATTCTATCCCTTGATCGAGGATTGGTTGAGCAGAAGGTTAAAATTTTAATGTGCAAAGATGAATTAAATAAAGTTAAATAATTTATTTAACTTTATAAAGTTCAACCTTATTTTATAAAAGGGGAACGTTGGGGGGACATAAAGTCACTTAGCAAATTAAAATATTAATAAAGTGACTTTAGAAAAAGGAGTAATAAAGGGTTATTTTATAAAAGTGAATTTTAAATTATTTTTAAGTGTGCAAAACCCTAAAAGTGAGGCGTTGGGTTTATATGGGCTTTTGTGAGCTCATTTGGCATATCCATTGTTTATGAACAACAAAGAAACTCTGTCAAAATTCTTGGAGAATTTGTAGATTTGGCTCTTGGGGATGAAAACCTCCATCGACAACACTATTTTTGAAGGTTAAAGGTCCTTCCTAGGCAGTTCTTGGAGTCTTCATTGCAGGAGATTCAGATTGGGCTTACTTGCAGCACTTAGGGTTTGAAGAAAATTGAAGTTTGGTTTTTCATGAAATAAATCTTTTGGGACTTTATCATTTTAGCATATTTGATGTGGGTATTTATTAGTTTTGTGAATTAAGGAGCAAATACTTCATACTAAGACCTAGTTGTACAACTCCATTTTGGCTTGGGAACCCACGATTTTGCTCATAGCTGGAAAATGGTGGAGTTTATTGTTATGGGTATTTGAGCATTCAAATTTTATGGTGGAGACAACAATTTCTATGCATTAAGACCAGGGTTTGTAGTTAGTATTTATTTTTAAAGGTTGTCGTACAGTTTCAGCCATTGCTGGCAGTGCATTGGGAAGCGTGAAGAAAAAATACAGTTCAGAAACTTGCTTTATTTCTGCCCAGATCTGAGCACCAAGTAAAAACAAGTCTATTGCACTTTACGACACATCATTCGGAGGTGTATTCGCGAAGATACAAACATTTCTTGCTTTCTAGGTGTCATTTGCAGCGAACTGGCAATTGTCACAGGTCTAAAAATTGTTATTTTTGAATGCTGCTATTTGTAATCAGACATTATATATTGAAATATGATGTAATGAAGTCATTTTACGAAGATTAGATCGTTGTTCCAAATTTCTGTTCATTTCTATGCATTTTCCCTTCATATTTTTATGCATTATACATGTCAAAAGGCACCAAAAACATATGCATCAGTTCTGAAAATCAAAACAGCAGATAACAAGCAAACAAACTCAAAAAATCAATCACGAAACAGATCAGGAAAAAAAAAAAAATGCTACCGCAGGGGTATACATTACAGTGGTATCAGAGCACAAGTCAACTCTGCCAGCCTGTGGATTCATGGAGCCACTCAGTGAAGAAGAGGTATTTTGGAAAGATTATAAAGCATATCAATCAATGGGAGATGATTATCAGGATGATATGTCATTTGCAGATTTTATGGACTTCTTGATTAAATTTGACTTGAAGTTGAAAAGGAACCCCAAAAATTTGTATGTGAAGCTCTACATTGCAGGTAAGAATCTTGAACATCCGTTCCCGTCAATAGAAAACCTTCTCAATTCCTTAAGGGATGTGGAGAAAAGTTTAGACAAGGTTGTTAGCTCACCTTCTTACATTATGCAAATTGCTTTGAATCCCTTGGTGTTTTCTTTGGTTGAGCCAAATTTATTGAGTCACCCAGACAAGGAGGTAAGACTCATGGTTACTTCCTGTTTAAGTGAAATTATGAGAATATCAGCACCTAAGGAGCCTTATGGAAATGACACATTGAGAATGGTAATGCAGTTGTTGGTTGATAGTTTTAGAGGGTTGGGAAAGGTCAAAAGCTCTCATTTTGCTAGGAGAGTTACTATACTTGAGACTTTTGCAAGAACTAGATTGGGTAACATCATGTTAGACTTGAGCTTGGATGATTTGATTTACCAAATGTTTCATCATTTTATTGCTACAGCTAGATCAAAACATATTGATAATGTTATTGCAGCCATGAGAGATATTATGGTTTTGATCATCAATGAAAGTGACGAAATTCCTCAGCCACTTTGGACTATGTTAGTGGTTGTTTGGAGGTGATATTTGGTTGCTTCACCTGTTGCTCATGAATTGGTTGATAGTGTTGTGAGAAGATGTGAGAAGAATTTGAGGCCATTTTTGGACAGCGAAGAAGATGGAAAGGAAGAGGAGATCAAAACAGAAAATTTGTGTGAAGACAATGACACTTTTTATGTGGTATGTATGAATGAGTCTCAGATTGGTTCATTTGACTTGCATGCACCTAATGAAAATATTATACCAACAACATTGGATGTGGTTGTGGAACAAATTATTGAAGACTCCATGGTTAGTAATTGTTTTGATGACAAAAGTGTTGAAGGCGCTAATAGTATTGCAGGAAAAGAGCATGATGGGATTGTTTCAAATTTCAAGGCAACCCCTGTTTATGAGTTCACAAATGATTTTTTAGATGCTAAACATGTTGAACATAAAACAAATTTTCAATTAGTATATGATACTATTTCATCATCACATTCTAGTAATGAAGACACATGTGGATTTGGGTTTGGTATCCCAGCTGAACCTAATGTAATAAATGTTCTGAATAGCTTCATTTTCTTTGGTGATTTACAGAGTGAACTACATACAGAGACAGACATGCATGGTAGGAAAAAAGAACTTGTTGGGGCAGAATTAAGTAATCAGCTCTTCAGTCCTTGGGATCCGGGTGTGTTGGCACCTAAATTTGATGAAGACCTTGGGTGGGGTGATTACAAATTTTTTGATAACCCACTCTTTGATATGGGTGAAGTTGTGACATTTGATAACCCACTTTATGAGGTGGACTTTCATGATACACATGAGAGGGATGCTTCACTTGGCACTTGTGATGAACTTGTGGATCATTCTGATGACAATTTTTTAGTTGATGAGCGGAGTGTTTCATTTCATGAAACATACAAGGACGACATGGAGAGAAGACATGATGTGGAGTATGCATTTGAGCATAATGTTGGGATGGAGCTTGCTGCAATTTTTAGACCAGCAACTAAAGGTAGACAATTTGATCATTTGTTGGCCTATAATCCCTTGCATAGAGGTATGATGCTTTGTTCTTCATCCATACAAGATTGTTTTAATCAAATGAGGCATCATAAGAAGGGTGAAGGAATACATGCATATCATCACAAAAGAATTTGGGATCCAGGTGCTCCATTCAGTTTTTGGGCAACATGGAATAAGAGTTGTCTTCCTTGCACGAGTCTTTATTTGCAGAACAAAACAGTAGTTGTCCTCTCATCTTGTCATGACATTGATGATGTTTTGGATCAACTTTTTATGATGTGTGATGTTACTCTTGGAAATACCTTGAATCATATGCATGTGCTTCTAGACATGAAGGATGATGGGAGAGGGATACCTTGGAGGATTGTTGATCAATGGAGTGGGAGGTTTACTGCTGTATACTCCTTGAGCAGCCATGTTACAACTCCATTTGTGTTCATACAAGTGGATTGGAGAGAGATCCTGAGCCAAGACTGGAGATTTGTGGATTTGTTGACTTATTGGGAGGTAATTTCAGCTTGGGATGAGTTTAGTTTTGGTACCTTGGCTGTCATGTTTCAGATTTTTGGTAAATGTACACCTTGTGGTATGTTGATTTATCAAAAATCAGATTATGTGATGATGATTTCAGTCTTGGACAGCGGTATGTTGCTTTATTTTCAGACCATTCAGCTTGATGAAGGGGTTAATTTTGAGTCTAATATGAGGTCAACAAGATTTGCAGCTTACATGATCCATTATTGGATGGATTTATGGGCATTCCGAGTATGTGTTAGCTATCATTTCATGCTGATGGTTGATGTATTTCCTAATGATACTCTCATGATTACTGCTGAGTGGGAGTACTGGTACTCTTGGGATGATCATTTTGACTCATGGAGATGGAGTGTCAGTGTGGATTTTTTCGATTCTGATGGCAGATGCATTCCCAGGATGATTATTTTTGGATCTACCTTTGCTGTCCACAACCTTTCCAGTTACTTGATAGAGGTTGGTCTGCATTTTGGTTGGACCTCTATAGTGAGATTTACTGGGTATCCTGCTTCTTTGTTGAGCAGATTGCTTCCTCAGGTGCTCAGTTTCATTTTGATCAGTCACACTGCAGGAGTTATTCATACAGAGTTGCTTTGGCATGATACTTTTCATGACATAGAGCTTGGTTACTACAGGTATTCCAGTTCAGACTATGAGGATGAGTATAATATTTGGTTGCAGGAGCAGGGAATACAGTTGGTGCACAGTGGATCTCTTGTTGTGATCATAGTGGTGCAGCGACAGCGTGGTGGTTTCTTTCTGAGGTTGTTATGGGATCCAGGTATTATATGTGACCTCAGCCAAGAGCAAACATTTGACTGGGGTATATTTGAGTATTGCTTGAGGACAAGCAATCTTTGGGAAGGGCGGATTGTAATGTCCCCTTTCTAGACAGTCAATGTTCAGTGGTGATTTAGCCTATTCTTGGGTTCCCATAGGCTAAATAGGGATGATTGGGAACCCTAAGTGGGTTGTTCCCTGGTGATCAGCGCTTCACCAGCTCTCCTCTGCCTCTTTCTGGAGGCGATTCGGAGCTTTTCTTCACCACTTTCTATTTTTAGTAACTTACTATTTTTAGTAAGTTAGGGTTTGGACAGTTGGTGGTGGTGATCCTATCAGGGTTTCTGTTCAGAGAGACATGTTGAGTTGTTTTTTGGTGATTCCAGAGTTAACTGCTATTTTTGGTAGTACTTACTATTTATAGTAAGTTAGGGTTTCTGGTAGATCGGACAGTGCAGTGTTATTCTTTGGTGAAATGGGTGTCCGATTCTATCCCTTGATCGAGGATTGGTTGAGCAGAAGGTTAAAATTTTAATGTGCAAAGATGAATTAAATAAAGTTAAATAATTTATTTAACTTTATAAAGTTCAACCTTATTTTATAAAAGGGGAACGTTGGGGGACATAAAGTCACTTAGCAAATTAAAATATTAATAAAGTGACTTTAGAAAAAAGAGTAATAAAGGGTTATTTTATAAAAGTGAATTTTAAATTCTTTTTAAGTGTGCAAAACCCTAAAAGTGAGGCGTTGGGTTTATATGGGCTTTTGTGAGCTCATTTGGCATATCCATTGTTTATGAACAACAAAGAAACTCTGTCAAAATTCTTGGAGAATTTGCAGATTTGGCTCTTGGGGACGAAAACCTCCATCGGCAACACTATTTTCGAAGGTTAAAGGTCCTTCCTAGGCAGTTCTTGGAGTCTTCATTGCAGGAGATTCAGATTGGGCTTACTTGCAGCACTTAGGGTTTGAAGAAAATTGAAGTTTGGTTTTTCATGAAACAAATCTTCTGGGTCTTTATCATTTTAGCATATTTGATGTGGGTATTTATTAGTTTTGTGAATTAAGGAGCAAATACTTCATACTAAGACCTGGTCGTACAACTCCATTTTGGCTTGGGAACCCACGGTTTTGCTCATAGCTGGAAAATGGTGGAGTTTATTGTTATGGGTATTTGAGCATTCAAATTTTATGGTGGAGACAACAATTTCTATGCATTAAGACCAGGGTTTGCAGTTAGTATTTATTTTTAAAGGTTGCCATACAGTTTCAGCCATTGCTGGCAGTGCATTGGGAAGCATGAAGAAAAAATACAGTTCAGAAACTTGCTTTATTTCTGCCCAGATCTGAGCACCAAGTAAAAACAAGTCTATTGCACTTTATGACACATCATTCGAAGGTGTATTCGCGAAGATACAAACATTTCTTGCTTTCTGGGTGTCATTTGCAGCGAACTGGCAATTGTCACAGGTCTGAAAATTGTTATTTCTGAATGCTGCTATTTGTAATCAGACATTATATATTGAAATATGATGTAATGAAGTCATTTTACGAATATTAGATCATTGTTCCAAATTTTTGTTCATTTCTATGCATTTTCCCTTCATATTTTTATGCATTATACATGTCAAAAGGCACCAAAAACATATGCATCAGTTCTGAAAATCAAAACAACAGATAACAAGCAAACAAACTCAAAAAATCAGTCACGAAACAGATCAGAAAAAAAAAATTGCTACAACAGGGGTATACATTACATTCGCTCAATGGAGATCTCAAGGGAAAATGCCTAGTAAATTGGGAATAAATCTTGATAGCACTTTGTAGTAAAATATTTGAAAGAATCCTCTCTAAAATTGGGTGGAATGACTCCACTTTACAGCTCAAGTGAGCATATGGTCAAATGGGCATGCGAGGCCATGTGAGGCTAGTACCACCATTTGTCCAAACCTTGCCATGCACTAGAGGGGGAAGGAATCTCCATTTTGGACCTCCAATTTACAACTTGGCATGAGAGTTATGCTCCCTCATACTGGCATGCTTCAATGAGTGGGGTAAATGGCTAAATCTAGGTGACATTTATCTCACCTTTAACTTTTTAAGGGTCCAAGGCCATGGCCATACCACCCAAGGATGGTTGTTCGTGGCCATACCTAGGTGGGACGACCATGAACTATGGCCATCCCATGGTGGGATGGCCATGCCTACATGGACTAAAATTTCCCAAAAGTGGAGTACAACCTCCCAAAAGTGGCTAGGACAACTATTTAACCTATGAGTGTTGCCCAAGGGGGACATGTAGTGTAGATTAGAATGTGTCTTAGTAGTCTAATTGGATTGACATGATTTTAGTGTGTACAAAACCTCTGTACTCCTTGACTACAATAACAAGGAGGTCCCTTTTATTTTACAAGATGTGATAATATTATAACTTTGTTGTTCATTGAGTATACTATGTATTAATTATCTTGAGTCTCCAATGTATGAAGTTATTAAATTAAATCCATTATTTATTGTATTGGTGCAACTCAAACAGATACCGATGAGTGTTGCTTGGTAGCTGATGTTGACCTCATATCCTTTGGTGTCTTATAATCTCAGCAATGCTCCATGATATAATTTCAATGACTATCAATCCCTAGCTCCTCCCGAATTTACATGCCAAACTTTGATTCAATAGTATATGTTCACTGCTATGTGGTTTTTCTTTGCTTCCACATTTACCAGAATGCACACTCTATTATTTTTTCACTACTACTATTCTCCTAACCATTGCATGTTCTGCTCTACCTCCATGTTTACCACAATGCACATTATATCGAAGACATATGCTAGTGATTATCCAAAATTAACTCCCACCTTTGTATTTATATACACATTTTATTTATATGCATATTTTTCACTTTGTTTTTGGCCCATACACTCCATTAATATTTAAAACTTCAATTTAAATATTTAAATCTTTTAAAATCAAGTAAACCCTTTGATATATTAATCAATTAAATAATCTATCATTCACCCACCATTTTCTAATAATAAATTCAACCTTTGACATCAATGACAACTCAATAGTGAATAATTCTAACAATATCCTCCTTTGTAATCGATGGTAACCCTACAAATAAATTATCCTTTACTGCAATAGGATCACAAGCTACTCTCCCTAACAAGATGCTCCCCCTTACTAAAATTACAAGTTACTCCCCCTTACTAAACTTACAAACTGCTTCCCCTTACTAAAATTCTTCCCCTTTGACATCAATGACAAAGGCTTATTGAGGCTAAAGGATAAGGCACTGGATAAATCCCCCTTACTAACTACTATAACTGAGATATTCAATGATGATATGGGAGTGAAACTACTCCCAAATTACCTCTAAGATACTCAAATGTTTCCTTTAGAAGTGGTTTTGTAAATATATCAGCAATATGTTCCTTTATAGCAATGTATTCCAACTTGACTTGGTAATTAGTCACTTACTCTCTCAAAAAGTGATACTTGATCAGAATGTGCTTGGTCCTTGAATGCATCACTGGATTCTTTGAAATATTGATGGTACTTGTATTATCATAAAGTATTGAAATAGGATGATCATGCTCTATTTTGAAATCACTTATGGTTTGTTTCATCCATAGAAATTGTGTGCAATAAACAACTACTACAATGTACTCTACCTCTATAGTAGATAAGAACACTTATTCTTGTTTATTTCTTTGGCAAGATACCAAAAAATCTCTAAGAAAACATGCTCCCCCACTTGTGTTTTTCCTATGTTCCACACTGCCTATCCAATCTACATATGTACATGCAGTGAAAGTGAAATTATCACATATGGCATACTACCGTTCAAAATACATAGTTCCTTTCAAATACTTGAAGATTATTTTTATAACATGTACATATGCTTCCTTTGGTGCAGCTTAAAATATTACCACCAATTCGAATTCCTATATTATATTTGGCCTTGTAGCTGTGACATACAATAAAGTTCCAATCATGGATATATACAAATTTGTATTAGCCTTAGGAGACTCATCAACTTTATTTTAACTTAAATCATGTAATAATGGGGGTACTCATAGGATTGCAATCCTCCATCCTATTTTTTTTCAACATTTCTTTTACATACTTGTTTTGAGAGAGAAATATACCTTTATCTAACTATGAGATTTGCAAACCAAGAAATAAGGATAGCTCACTAAGCATTGACATATCAAATTCACTTTGCATACATTTTGTAAATTATTGACACATCTTATCATTATTGCCTCTAAAAATGATGTTTTCCACATACACTACTACAATTAATTGGTCATTTCCTTCATCATTGATGTACAGGTTGCTATAAAGTATACCTTTTTTGAAACCCTATTCTTGGAGGTATTTATTCAACCTTGAGTACGAAGCCCGGGGGCTTGCTTTAGTCCATAGAGAGCCTTATTTAATTTATATACATAATTTGGCTTCTTTTTCAGGCTAAAACCATCTGGTTTCTCAATGTAGACCTATTCCTCTAAGTAACCACTAAGAAATACTGATTTTACATCCATTTGCTACACTTTGAAGTTTCTAAAACTTGAAAATTCCAAGAACATTTTTATGGACACAAGACGAGCAACAGGAGAAAATGTCTCATCAAAATCAATTCCCTCAACTTGTGCATAGCCTTTGCATACAAGTCTCGCTTTGTTTCTAAAAACCTGACCATATTCATTCAACTTGTTTCTATAATTCTATTTGGTGTTGATTACGTTCTTATCTTTTGGAGATGGGACAAGTTCCCAAGTCTCACTCTACTCTATTTTATCTAACTATTTTTCCATTGCCTTAATCCATTATTTATATTCACTTGATTCATTGAAATTATTTGGCTCAAATTTGTATAGTAAAGAGAAGTTGGCATGTTCACTTGTACCTATTATTTTCCTCCTTATTTGTATCTCATCTATATCCCTAATAATAAGATCTTCAAGATGGTTCTTTTGCACATATTTGGATGATTTTTTAGGTGGTGCCTTGAATGGTGTTTTGGAGGATGTTTTTTAGGGTGTCCTCTGATTCGTAGCTTCTTCATTATATTCATCTTTGCAACTTTATCCTTCTTGATAGACAATATCTTGAGCTAGTTCTCTTAGATGTATTTCTTCATCAACTCTTACATTTACGCTTTCCACAATTTTATGCAATATTTTATCATAGCATATATAGTCTTTGCTCTTTGAAGAGTATCAAAGGAAGATACCCTCATAACACCTAGAATAAAAATTTCCCAAATATTTTTCATCTCGTCTAATGTAGCATTTGCTCCCAAATATTCTAAAATACTTCACAGTAGTTGGTCGTCTCTTCCAAATCTCATATAGATTTTTATGGTGATTTAATCTTATTTGAGCTCTATTGATGATATAAACAGCTGTATGGATCACCTCTCTCAAAAAAGCATCAAAAATATTGGACTCATTTAGCATGGCCCTAGACATCCTTGAATAGTTATGTTCTTCCTTTCAACTACTACATTTTGTTGTGGAGTTCTTGAGTTGAGTATTATCTTTTGATTCAATGTTGTTCACAGAATTGTACAAATTTATTTGAAGTAAATTTACCTCCTTTGTCTAATATTAGATACTTGATATTTTTACCTATTTCATTTTCTACAAGTGCCTTGAATGCTTTGAACCTTTCAAGGGCTTCTATTTTTTCTCTTAATAATGTTACCCAAGTCATTCTAGTATAATCATCAATAAACAACATGAAATAATTCTCACCTTGTAAACTATTTGTCTTTGTAGGGTCACATAGATTGATGTGAATTAGCTCCAAATACTTTGATGAAGAGAATTCCTTTGATTTAAAACTTGATATTTTTTTCTTACCATGTTGGCACTATGTGCAAATCATGCTTAGGGGTTTGTCTATCTTAGGCAAATTTTTGATTTCTTGTTTATTGATTATTTTCACTATGTTATCAAAGTTCAGGTGGCCCATTCTCCTGTGTCATAACTAGCTCTTGTCTTATTGTGATAAAAAGCATTTTTCTATATTAATTTTTTTGAACATGTAGATATTGTTTGTAGTTCTACGGGCATCTATAATAAGTTTTCCTATCTTATATTTCATGATCTCACATCAATTTGGATGAAATGTGAATGTATGCCCTTTATCACATAGTTGGCTCACACTTAGAAGTTTGTGCTTCAATCCTTCAACATACAACACATTCTTTGTTCTTGATCTTCCATTATCTAGGATCAAGGTTCCCTTTCCAACAATTTTGGTAGAACCATTATCACCACATTTCACTATGCCTCCATTTATTTCTTTGCGAGAGAGAGAGAAATTTGCTTTTATCACCTATCATATGGCTTGAAAAACCACTATTAATATACCACTTATTTCCTTCATTTGGTACATGAAGAACTATTTTTACCAACATAGTCCTCTCCTTTTTCTTGTTCCATTTTCTTTTTTCACACTTTGGAGGACATATCCTTTTGACCATCCTCCTTACATGATTTCATAAGTTCATGAAACACCATTCTACACAATTTTGTTGTATGCCCAATTATTACATTCATAAAAAATGGTGTTGTAGTCCATGAGAGGTGCAAATGAATTGAAATTCCTCTTGGTGAAGCCAAAATCATTTTTAGCATGGACCCTACAATTTATAGCTTTATGACCAAATTGGTTACATGAAAAGCAATAACCGTGGAAGAAATATTGAAACATGTTTGATTGCCTTGGAGGATATGATCATATGGTTTTCTCACTGTTGTTTCTATTACGGAACTTGGTCCATGATTATCCTTTAGTTTCTTCCTTTTTGATGCTTACACTTATCAACACATCAATATAGGTCTCAGGATCTTGTTTAATTATTTTATTTGATGCCTCTATTCCTTTTGATCTTGACTCCTTTTGTTTCTTTTGACTTTCTTCAAAACCAAGTCCAGTCATTATAACCAAATATCTCTATGATTTGATAATATCATCCAAGATTTATGTGCTTTTCTTAAATATAATATTTTGCTATAGCTTATCATTATATTTTTCAACTTCATTCCTCAGAGAAACAATCTCATGTTATAGTTTTTCATATTCCAACTCTTTTGCCTTTAACTGCTTAGTCATAACTTCTTCAATTTACTTTACCTCTTCGATTTTAATTTTTTAGTTGATGAGATCTTGTGAAAAAATTACCTTTGTCTTCTCATCATCTTTGACTTGAATCTTAAATCTTGAGTTCTTTTTTCTAAGCCTCTTCACCTCTTTAAGATAAAAAACCAATTCCTCTTTTATGTCCACTATGGCTTCCTCTTCATTTTTTGGATATTTCTCCTTTTCTTGGTTTTCAACAACAAGAGCATATTATTTCACCTCCATATCCATGAGTGTTATTGTAAGATATTTATTCAAGTGTTTAAAATTTTATGAAGGAACCTTATCTAATACCAATTGAAGAAAAACACACTTATACTGAGAGGGGGAGATGAACATTATAAGATAAAACTTTATTTTCTAAAATAATAACTACAATAATAATGAATCAATGCACAAACATTCTAAGGTGCCGACCCAAAAGTAACAAGCATACAAAAGGGCAGGAGGAATTATAAGAGTATTTCTTGAGAGTTATAGTAGAGGTTTATATGCAAATACCTTGAGTTCCACTTGGCACAAACATTCTAATGTGCCATACCAATTCTTAATGCTTAAGAAACTTCAAGCACCTAAGCAAGAGGAGTTACAAAGAATATTAAGAAAATTATGTACTTTATCCTGGCATGAGCATTGGAAGAATTTAAATTTGTAACTCCCATTCACCACTTATCCAAAATGATGAAGATTTCATTCCATTGAAAGCACCCAACTTGGATAAAGTAATAGAGAGGAAAGTCAATGCAAACCCAAGCTTTTAAGAGAGAAAAATTGAGGTAAAGTTCAGCATTGAAAAGAGCAAATTCAAGGTACAATAATGCATTGAAATTTGAATTCGTAACAATAGAAGGATACAACATCATGGTAGAATTATATAAAATCATTGCACTTATAGTATTAGGAGAAAAAGAGCCTTGAATGCTCCCAGTAAAAGTGATCAAACATCTAAGGAGTGCAGTCAAATAAATCATCCACTATCCAAGGTAAAGAAGGTTATACCTATAAGTTAGAGATAATGATCAAAATTGTACTTAAGAGTTCTACCATCTATGTCTAATAACCCTTTCTAGATATGTAGAGGTTTGGGGCATCACAAAGGTAAGAGTACATATAATTCTAATTTTCTTTCATTAATAGGGAGATATAATATATAATATAAGGTTGAAACATTAAGAGAAACCATCCACATTTGAAAGTAATATCAAAAAAAGGAATAGATATATAGCCTAATATTTGCAATCTAAAGCATAGGAGAAATAAGGATTCCTACCTGGATAGATTAATCATCTAACATTGCAAATGTTATTTTTTTCTAAATTTCTATAACTAGGGAGATATAAGGAATACTACATCAAAGTAGGTAATTTGAATTTAGAAACATTAATATCAAATTATTAAATGCTATAAAATAAGGTTCAATAAAGGAAAATAAAGAGTTGAAAACTAATCGTTATATTTATCTAAAACTTACATTAAAGGAAAAAAAATTCCAACAAATAGAACCTCATTAAAATAGGAAGTGCTTAAGTTCAATAGGAGAAATAAGGCGTAAAATAAGTTGATATTTTCTATTTACAAAAATTTACAAAATCAACTCTAGATTGAACTACTCTTATCAAAACAACTTTATCTATCATTCAGAATATCCAAAATTACTAGGGAGACATAATATATTCTCCAAAACTTGATGATAATATCCTTCATTCAAAATTTATCATGTACTCAATCCACTTGGGAATCATAGGGTGCCTACAAATCCTACAAGGATTCTACTAAATCAAATATCTTAACTAGGGAGATATAAGGAAGCCTACAAAACCTAAGCACTAAAAGGTTTTATCAAATCAAAGCTCATATACTCTAAACTAGGGAGTTATAAGGTAGACCAATTAGAATATTTTATCTCATAAGATACAGACTTTATCAAAGTATTATATACTCTAATCCAAGAAGCTAAAGATGTCTACCAGTTCATTAAGCAATACACTTAAAAGTGGAATGAGAAAAATACCAATATGGATTAAAAATATAATTGGTAATACAATGGATAATAATCAAAAAAGTACAAAAGGAAATAAAGAATCAATAATATGGGAAATAAGTTTTGAAACAAATAGCTATAAAAAAAATAGATTCTTCTAATGAAACTGATGATATCAATGAAAACACAAAAATCCACAAGGAATAAAAAGAGATAGATCAAGAAGACATCATACAAAGAAGTAAAACTGGAATAGCTCCAATTGTGCACATATGGTTTAAATATATAATTAGAGATATTGATAAACATGATATCCCCAAGATAGACTACAAAATAGTTAGGACATCTTTGATGTGTACCTATTGCAATCAATACGGTCATGATAAGATCAATTGTTGGAATTTCCATCCATGCAAATATTGTGAAGGGAAAAATCACTCATATTTCTTCTGCTACTATAAATACAAGTATTATAAAATCCATGAAGAAATTTTACTACAAATAATAGATTGCTACCTTCAAAATCTTATTTCAAAAGGATCTACTAACAATGAGATCAAGTTTGATGCTTATGAAGGTCAAAGAGATAGGTCATACAAAAATCCAAAGGAGAAAATATGGGTCAATTCTGATCCACTTTAGACATTCCAAATCATGAGATCACTAGTTCATCAAAGGCATCTGATATCAAAGAACAAATGATTGGAAAGGACAAGAAGCTACAACGTGAATACCAAAGTAGCTAAAAAAGTACTTGATCAAATCAAATATCATACTGAAGATAAAGATCCATATTGAAGATTGAAATCTTCAATACCCAAATAATTTAATACAATGGGGTGTTAGAGTTAGAGAATATTACATCATTTGGGTCATGTAAATATACCACCTTAGGTATAGAGTTAGGATAGGAGATTACCTCAGGGGTAAGTTATCTAGTTACTTCAAGAAATGTAATAAATGCACAAGTGGAAATATCTAAGTTGTAGTATGCAAGGTGTACCCTTGTACATCTAGGTAGATTGTTTGTCAAGGAATCCATCTTCCTATATAAAGTTTCTCATAGTGGTATATTATATATCGAGTCAATTTCTTATCTAGTGTAGTGTAGTAGATAGTGCTGCTACCATATGGAGTGCCATGTATCTCTTTAGCTCATAGTAATGGAGTGTCCATTTCTTCCATAATACATTGTAATTTTATCATTTCCATTTATAGTATATTTCAATCATATTTCATATTCACTTTATTTCATATTTATTACATCTTGTTAGGACCTGTGTTAGATTTTTTACATTGCATATATCATCAAAAGTAAACACTGGGTTTATAAAATGGAAAAAATAACATAATATGAAACCCAAATGATGAGATCATAATAGGCAAGGCAGAAAAAATAGAGCTAAATTTCAAGACAATAACTTTAGAAGGGATGGTAAATAATATCCCAAAATATATGATAAGAGACAAGAAAACTCAAAAAGGGCAAGGGAAACTGTGCCTCATGATAGGAACAATGTAATGACCCAAAAGCACACAACATAAATATATATATATATATATATATATATATATATATATATATTTTTTTTTTTTTTTATTGAGAGAGGTACATGATCCCTTCATGAACCCCTAATCCACTAGAAAAACCCTAAGTTTCATTATATTAAGTTTCCCTAGAAGTTACATCTCACGAATTACCCTAATACATATCCATATGTGTAGGCGTATAATGTGTTACCATGGATAAGTCCATCTATTTCATCTTCCTTGATAAGATAGACTTATCACCATCCATCCATCAAATGTGTACATGCATATCCATACCATACACAAATAATTATGTGTAGGTATGCTATGAGTACCACGAGTTAAGCTATCCATATCATCTCCATGATGAGCTATCTTAATTCAGATGTAATCTCTTCCTACATAGTCTTCTATCTCCCTAAGGGGGTCTCAATTCCCTTAGGTCCACCTATGTTCACCCTAAGTGGATCTCAATTCTCTTAGGCCACCTCTGAGTTTACCCTATAACTCTACACTAGATTCTCTAACATCAAGAAATCAAACTATAATACAACTATGCTACCACATCATAAAATGAGCAAAAAATAATAGAGAAAATGGAGCATGATCAACTATAACATATAATCTAATACATGGCATAATAACATATAGAAATATAGTAAAATCACTTTCAATAGTCCAATTAAAGCATACTTTTGTTTTACTTGCACATTAAACCTTTCTCACTCAAAGGTATTACATCATCTGCATTGGGGATATCTCCCCACAATTCTAATCTATGGAACATAAGTAAATAATCGTAAGATGCCATACCGATTATTTTCTTTCCATTTTATTCCTTGACTCTCCTTGCTTCCCTTTGGTTATTTGAGGGAAGTAGGGGATCATGATACTCATGGTTCAGGATAGGCATACCTTTAAATGCATCTATTCATCTACTATGCCAAATTGCAACTATACAATAGTTCATCAAGTCTCTAACCATCTAATGCATAATGGTCACCATAAAAGAAACCTTAATTTTATTTTCACCTCTCAACAATACTCTTGGAGAGTCATCCAAAATATGCTATAATTTAGATTGATATCAAACTTAATTTCATTTCATTCATGTTCTAAAGCATTAAAGTCCCATACCCTTAATATTTAGAACAATTATTCTTTATTCCTTAAGACAAAGCCCCATAACTTTAACTTAAATAATAAATCCACATTTTATTCCATTTAGAAATAACTAAGATAATCAACATTAATCCAAGGGTTCTATTTAAGTAAACCTTTCACATATTTCCCGAAGATTTAAGGTTCCTTTCCAATTAAACCTAACATTTATATATACCATATAAATCAAATATCCATTTATTTCAAATCCCATTATATGGTTTATATATATATAACAAAGGTCCATTTAATTTAGCCTAATATATGTTTCACATATATAAAAATCAAAGGTCCTAATTCCTATGTTCCACATATATTGCAAGGTCTCCTCAACTAAATCCTAACATATGATTTACATATAAATCAAAGGTTCATTTAATTAAAACCCAATATGCTTCACACATATATATTAAAGGTCTTGTTGGTCAAAATGACAACACCGAGGGAAATAAAGGTACTTTCCTCAAATTTTGCTAAGGAGAGTCGTGATAACACGACATTTTGATGATTCAAAGCCAATAAAGGAAGAAGAGTCAAGATAGCATGACATTTTGGAGAGCCAACATCTATCCAAGAGAAGAAGTCATGATAGCACGACATTTTTGAGAGCCAAAATTCAACCAAGAGGAGAAGTTGTGATAGCACGACATTTTGGAGAGCCAACATTCAGCCAAGAGGAGAAGTCGTGATAGTGTGACATTTTGGAGAGCTAGCATCAAACCAATAGGAGAAGTAAACAAGTCTACTCAAGAAAACCACCAGAACCCCTTATCCTTTCGATGCTTCCTCCTATCCCTTGACCCTCCCCAGCAGTAAACACATCTACTCAAGACACCCAGTTGGTGATCTTGCAATATTTTCAAGCCTTGTATAAGACTCTATCAAATAAATTCATATCTAGGAAGTGAAGAGAAGCAAAAAGAAACTCTCATCTAAGACGTTATCCTCAAGTGACCAGAGATCAAGCCTCCTCTAGTTGATGAAATTATGAAAAAACAAATATAGTTTACTCTAATGAATAAGGTGGACCCAATAATGCTTCACCAGAATCATCCTTCTAATGTTCCACATGCAATGATCCTCATGGTGAAATGGCTTATATGATTCATCAACATCAGGTCTAGAAGGTGGCTACATAAAATGTAGAAAGGTCCCTCAAGGGTCAGGTAAACATAATTAGAGAAGATGATCAGAATTTTATGATGCCCTCCCAAGAACAAGTCTCAGTTCTGAATAGATCAGGAAATAAATATTTTTAGGTTGATCCTAAGGACATTAATCCTTTAAAGGTACCTATACCTATAAATATTCCTATTGAGAAAATACCTCCACAAAATTCAAATACAAAAGGAGGAGAGATCCAAAAAGAATCACCTCTAGCTAAAGAGACAGAAACTAAAGAGCAAACCAAAAAAAAGTTGAGATATCCTTCATTAACTAAACGTGAAAGAGTTGATGCTACTCAGGGATATAGGAATAGGTTTGATACGACAGTAAAATAAAAGAGTGTTGATTCTCTTCCATTCAATATTTTTGAAGAAATGAAGAAGAATCCCTCCAAAGCCACTTTTTATGAAGCACTATGGATCCCAGGATAGATAGGCCTACTACAGGAATCATTGAAGTCTATGAAAAAAAAGATAATAATCTAGTTAAAATAGATTCTACCCAGGCAAGTCTTACTTCCACCTTAGGAAATTATAGACCTCCCCATTCTATTTGTCTCTCCAAATGGAAGGATGGGTAGTCCATAATTGTTTGATTGACTCTAGAGATGCAACTACTGTAATACCTAAAGTGGTATGCAATATTATGGGGATGGAATATACAAGGAGTACTCCAGGAGTCTTGCAACTTGATTGAAATATTATAAAAATAGTAGGTGTGATCAAAGATATTCCTATTATTCTTCATAGACTCCCTCAGCTTACATACAAGAAGTGGTAGTAGTTGATTTGGAACCTTATTTTTGCATGTGTCTATCTAGATAATTTACTGCTAAAATAGGAGGATATTTATCTCTTGATTTTTCATACCTCGAAATTCCATTGAAAGGCAAAAGGGTAAAGATATTCAATGAGAAACCTTCCACCTTCAATATCGAGAAACTTGGAGAAGAGGAGAAAACTTCTACTGCTGTAAACATGATGACTAAAGAACTGACATACTTGAGTCTAATAGAAGAAGCTCTTAACGAGTTACAAGAAGAAGACCAGTTTTTCCTCCTGGATTTCAACACCATGATCGAGACAAATATAGGGAGTTACACCATCCAAAATCTTGAGAAAAGCAAATCTACTTCTTCCCTACTACCTGATATATCTACTAATCAATTATGGAAGCTTTTCTTTGATGGCACCATATGCAAGAATGGAGTAGGAGCAAGCATTATCCTAATCACTCCAACCAATGAAGAAAAGGTTTTCTCTTATAGGTTAACTTGAAGCTGCACCAATAACACATCATAATACAAGGCACTTTGTTTGGGTATAAAAAAGGCAAAAAAGACGTGCATTAAACAACTACAGATTTTTGGTGATTCTAAGCTAATAGTAAATCAAGTGACAACAAAATGCGTAAGCAAACAATATTATATTAAGGATTATAGAAATAAAGTCTGGGATCTACTAGAATATTTTGAATCTTTGAACATGAAAGCAATCCCCAGAGAGAAAAATATGCATGCAAATTTGTTGACTTCAGTAGGAGAAAAATTCTGTCCTATAAGCAACATTATTCAGAAATAAAAAATAGTCAGATTTATATACATGCCTTCTGTACCTGATAGAGATACCTTTTGGCAGGTTTTAGAGAATGATCAACATATAGTAGACTTCCTAGTCAATGAGATGAATTTCTCTAACAACAAAGTAAATGAAGATGAAGAAGAGGCAAATGTCATCCAGTTGAAAAATAATCACATTCATAAATGGTTGGTCACACTTGGGTCTCTATTTGATACCAATGATAGGTCAACTAGCCATAAGATGAAATTTGATAAACATAAATATAAAGAACCTAAAATGGGACCCGATAAGGCCATCAAAGTAGGATTAAAATCTATAGATAAGGAACTGGATGAAATTAGATAATTATGTAAGGAATTTCTAAATATGATTGCTTGAACCTATGGTGATCTAAGGGTGTACTCAAAGGAAAAAATCCAACATACAATTGAGCTTCAATAAGTCACTAAGCCTTTTCGTCAAAAGCAAAGGCTAGCAAATCAAAAAATAGAATATTTGATGAAACAAGAGTTGTTGAAACTGGTAGAAGCTAAGATTGTATATCCAATCAAGCACTTGACTTGGGTCACTAATCTGGTACTAGTAAGAAAGAAAAATGGAGATATTTGACTATGTGTTGACTTTCGCAATCTAAACAAAGCTTCACTCAAGGATCATTAACCCTTCCCATATATTGATCAGATCTTACACACAGTTGTAGGAGCTGAAAAATTTTATCTATTAGATAGTTTCTCTGGGTATAGTCAGGTATGGGTCAAGTATGAATACCAATTCAAAATAGAGTTCACAACCAAATAGGGAACATTTGCTTACAAAAGGATGCATTTTGGGTTATCAAATGTTGGAGTGAATTTTCAAAGAGCCATGGATGTAGCCTTTGGGGAACTTGTAAATAAAATAATAGTGATATACCTGGATGATATGATTTTTTTCTCTCACAAGAAATAAGACCATATAGCTCACCTCAGGAGAGTACTGGAAAAATATCAAGAGTTTGGGATATCTATAAACCCCAAGGAATCTATTTTTGCCATGGAAGAGGGAATTTTACTTGGTCATGTGGTTTCAAACTCTGGTCTCGCCATATACCCTAGAATATTGAGAGCATTATTGGAACTTCCCCTCCCCCTAAACAAAATGGGCTTGCAGTAATTTTTTGGTCAAATCAATTTCGTGCACAAATTCATAGCAGATTTTGCGCAAATTGTTAAACCTTATGACTAAATTATTGAATAAGGATGCCATTTTTAAATGGACAGATACAAGAAAACAAGATTTTCAATAGATCAAGGAGCAAATATCTCAAATCTCTTGTCCTGGTAAACCCAAACTATTCCAAGGATTTTATCTTGTATTCCATAGGTGAATAGGGAAGCTATGATGCAATACTCACTCAGAAGGGAACTGGCAATGAAGAAAGGCCTATCACTTTTATGATTAAAAATATGTAATAACATGAGGAGAAGTATAATATCATTGTAAAATAGATTTATGCTATCATGAAATCCCTAAAAATGTTTAGGCACTTTTTATCACAGAGAAAAATTATAGTCTATACGATTCACCCTCATGTACGAAGCTTCATTATACAAGGGGAGCTCGGTGATACAAGAGATGTATGGGTAACTAAAATTCAAGAGTATGACATAGAAATACACCTATAAAAATTAGTCAGAGGTAGAGCATTGTGTTAGGAACTTGAAAAATAAGCATTAGTAGATTATGTAGCCTGCTAGGCTCAAGAATCAATATCAGATGAAGATCAATATTTAGAGAAGCTTGATTGGGCAGATGAGTTAATTACTTATTTTTAGACTAGAATATGCTTGAGAAACTTGAAAATTTTCCAGAGAAGAAGATACAAGATTCAAGCTCTAAAACACACTTTATTGCCTCAAGGGTTATATAGGAAAAACTTGGATGGAGTACTGCTTCGATGTGTGTCAGAAGAATAGAAGCAAAAGGTTTTAAAAGAGTTTCATGGAGGTATATTACGATGACATTACTTCAAAAGAACTACCACACTAAATATCATTAGGACTAGGTGTTACTGGCCAAAATTTTTTGCAAACTGCAAAGAATGTCAGAGATATACGGGAAGGAATAAGAATAAACCATTACCCCTAAAAAAAATTTAGGTTGAAGAACCATTCTAGAAATGGGGTTTAGATTTCATAGGCATCATAGATCCAAATTCATTAGTAGGTCATAAATACATTCTCACAGCCACTGATTGTTTCACAAAATGGTCTGAAGCTATACCCACAAAAATAAATGACCAAGAAGTGGTGATTGAATTTGTAGAAAGCCTAATTATGAGATTCAACATCCCAGATGCCTTGGTTACAAAAAATGGCTCACACTTTGATGGAGAAAAGGTAGTAGAATTTGTGAGAAAATATGGGATATACTTGAAGAAATCGTTAAACTATTATCCTCAGGGTAATGGATTAGCTGAATCCATGAATAAGAATCTACTCAGGATTTTAAAAAGAACACTCAAAGATAATAAAATAAGTTGGAATTCCTTGATAAATCAAGCACTTTGGGATGATAGGATTACAATAAAAAAATATATCAACACATCCCCTTATTATCTGGTCTATGGTAAAGAGGTTGTTCTCCCAATACACATATAAATACCTTCTCTAAGATTGTTGGATCTAGCTAGTACAAAAGAAGCATAACCAATGGAAAATAGGCTAATCCAACTCCTATAGTTTAAAGAATAGAAAGAACAAGCCTATGATCACTATAAAAAATATGCAATTGAAATTAAGGGATGGTTTGACAAGAAAATAACTCTAAGGAGCTTCAAAGTAGGAGATCTGGTCCTGAAATAGAACGAAAAGAAGTCAAAACTAGGAAATCATGATAAATTTGATACATTCTAGGATGGTCCTTTCGAAATCATTGAAGAGAAGTAGAACAATTATTTTCAACTAAAATATTAACAAGGCCAGACCCTACCCATTCCTGTTAATGGTTTTCATCTAAAGCTATATTACAAGTAATAGGTTTTGACCTATCCTTGTATATATTTTGTTTTTTCATGTATGTAAATAACCTTGTAAATATGTTACTTTTATAAGTTTTTCCATTTTATTTGTCATGATTTTGTGAATTTTGAACACAAGAGTGTCTCTCCAAAGAAAATTGTGATGATAGCATAAATTTTGGGTATTCATGGCCTCCTTTCAAGAAAATTGTCGTGGTGGTGCGACTTTTGGACATTCATGGCTTCCTTTCAGGTAAATTATTGTGATGGCATGACTATTGGGAATTCATGGCCTTATTTCAAGCACATGGTCATGATGGCATGAATTTTGAATAGAAGAGTGTCTCTCCAAGGTAAATTGTCATGGTGGCATGACTTTTGGGCATTCATGACCTCCTTTCAGGAAAATGGTCATAATGGCATGACTTTTGGGCATTCATGGCCTCCTTTCAGGAAAATGGTCACGATGGCACAAATTTTGGGTAGAAGAGTGATGCATGTTCTAAATATCATAATGACACATCAGATCCTACTTTTTGTACAGTTGTGATCCACGTCAAACCTGACATTTTGTACAGTTGTGAGCCACGTTTGAATAATCAAAGGTTTTAAAGCACGTGTCTTGGGAACATAAAAGGCACCATTCTTAAAAAATGAAAATCATATTTGATGATTGGATCCAAATATGATGTATTATTGGCTTAGTACCATGGAAGAAGCTTTTTGTTGGACTAAGTCATAAATAGAAACTCAAAGAAGTTGGTATCCTTAAAATCTAGCACACTAACCAAAGCTCCCACCAATGTTTAAAATATACTTTGAGATGTGTACCACCAATTGCAATTACTCCACATAACCTAGGCATTTTAATTGCATATCTCTTGGCATGAGCATACACAGTGTGTTATATCGAGCAACTTTCTACCTTCCTCCTCTTTCCATATTTTGCTTCCTGCTATCCATGTTCTAGTAGCCTCCCAAAAAGTTTTGCAATTTTTAGACAACATCCCTATTTTATAAATACCCTAAGTTACAAGTGACAACATTGCAATGGCTATCCCAATTGCTTCAATTTCTACATCTACACCTGCAAATAAGAAAATGAGTTTGAGTGTCAAAGTAAACAACTTTGTCGATCCAGACAACCAGATTGTAGATACAAAGTTGACATGGAAGATTCTGGGACAAATCCATGAGGACATAGCTGCCAAGCTAGCTACAGATGCTTCTACTTCAAACTCGAGCAATTTACCATACTACTCTATGCTCTATTGGTATGTATGTCCTCAGGTTCACCCATACCTAGAATTAATTAGAGCAATGGTGAAACTATATGATGTAAAAAATAGGAGTGTAAAGAATTACAAAGGAGAAATGCTATTAACAATAGATCCCGACACAGTCAAAGTAGTTTTTATCAAGGGTATAAGCCTCCAGTTCCCCCCATCTTTTTTGATACAATCAAATTTGCAAAGTATTATATGAATACACCAAATATTAGGGCTTTCCTCCAACCGAATCTTGAAAATGAGCTCCCTAAAGGTTCCATTACCCAATATCCCATTCCATTGTTCAAATTCAAAAACAAGCAACTCTTCTCTATTTTTGCCATGGTAGTAGGGTTGGAGGACGAATCTCAGGTTCATGGGTGGTAATTTGCAGTAGCGCAGTGTATTTCTATTTATAAGTTTTATGACAAAACATGCTTGAACCCAAACAGGTTCATGGGTGGTAATTTGTAGTAGCGCAGTGTATTTCTATTTATAAGTTTTATGAAAAAACATGCTTGAACCCAAACAAATTCCCTCTGTTATTCGATTGGCCATCCTACTTAGCTCAGTAGCTACATGCAAGATTTTCAAAATTACACATAGAAGCCCTAGATGCTTTTAGGTACTCCTATTTAGTTTAGCTTTTCTTCTTCTTTCAATCAAAAAATTTGAAGTCAATATCTATAACTCAAAAGGACGTAGAAGAAGAGAATATGTGTGTATCTGAATGGAATCTACTCCTCTCAAGCGAGATCTCATACTATCAGTTCAATATGGATTTTCTAGGCCCTACTCTATGGATTGTGCTAGGGCATACATCGAGGATTCCTAAATTGGTGGAAGAAACCCTAAGATGTCCTAACATAGAAGAAGGTGACTGGTTCATCCTGATCAAAGGGGTAGTCATAAGACTCTATGAATTTACAGAGAAGCCTTTCCTTTTGCCTTACTATATCATTAGGCAGCTATTTTCCTTAGAGTATGTAAGGCAACAAGAATTCATAAATAACACATTTGGGATCGGTGCCCAAAAGACTCACACTTGCCTCATGTCATTCCATTTTGAAGGAGTTACCATTTCAAAAAAGAGAGATCATCAAAATATTGCTCAAGTATTGAGAAACATGAAGCTGGTGGAGCTTCCACAGAGGTGGAAATATGATCCTGAAAAAATATTTTCCAAAAAAAAATCCACTTTGAATAAGAGTCCCTTCCAACAATTTCATGCCTCTAACAGGGACATTGAGCAAGGCCGAATAAAAGCGAGGATCAACCTCTTGAATGGCATGTTGAAAGAATGCAACCACTAGCTCTATGGCATGATTTTTATGAACATATGGTTGATTATAACCCATATTCTTTCCCATCCCACAGAATTGGTACCAAGACTTCCAACATCATGAAGAAGAGGGGAGATGAATGGGATAGTTAAACTTTTTAGCATGGTGGCAAATGTGGTGCCATATTAATACTTTTTTGAGGTATGGGATCAAAATGGATGCAAATTTCTATACCAAGTACAATGAACATCACCAAAATTGGTCCCTAACTCTATTCGATAAGGTCCCACTCAGAATAGGTGGCATTTCCCTAAGATTACCCAAAAATGATACCAAAAAGGAAAAGGGGAAAGAAATTGCAGTCGAACAAACAGAAGATCCCAAAATAAAGCATAGGGTGTACCTTCCATGTTCGGTATCAGACATAGAGTCTAAATATGTTGTTCCAATCGAACATAAAAAACCAACATCATGGCTAAAGAAGAGAAAAGGGGAACCAAAAAAGGGAGAAGGCCAAAAAAGGAGAAAGATACAAGAATTCTCTTTCAAAAAATTTGGAGAAAAAGAGGATAGATAAAATAGAAGATAAGGAGGAAATATGGGAAAACTATGAATGCATATCTGAATGTACACAACAAGATGAAGGAATATCTGAACGTGTGCAAGAAGAATAAGTAGTTAAAGGACACCAAGAAGAATAGGTTTCTGTTGGCATTTTTGCCACATTTATTTGATTATTGATTATTCATGCTTAAGCTGTTGCAATTCTAACTTCTCTACAGGTTTTGATGCAAAAAATGACTAAGTCCGAAAGTTGTCGCGAAATCGCGACAAAAAACAGCATAGAGAGCCAAGTCGGAAAACCGTCGCGATATCGCGACATGTCGCAAAATCGTGGGTCGGATGAGGAGAGAGAAAATCAACACAGAATTGGCATGATTTTGCGACGTGTCACAGAATCATGGTCAACGTAGTCAACGGCAGCAGGTGGGCAAAACCGTCGCGATATCGCGACGTGTTAGATTTTCGTGGCTTGCGACGAGCAGAAGGCATAAGACATAAAATGGTCGCGAAATCGCGACAAAACCAAGCCAAAGGCGATAAGGCTCAAAGTGTAGCGAAATCGTGACACAATATGGCACAAAGCGCATAAGTCAAAAGACGTCGCGAAATCGCGATGCGAGTGTTTTCGTGGCGTGGGTAGGCGGAAAGGCTTAAGTTGCAAAATGGTAGCGATTTCGCTACAGTTAGAGGGTGAAGCCGAGCAAAGCAAAGAAGCGTAGCGAAATCGCTACGTGTTCAGTTATCGCAGGTCAGGTGGAGAAAAAGAGTCTAAGGCACAAAGGCATAGCGATATAGCACAAATTTTGATAAAATAGGCAAGCAAGATGCAGACGTCACAAAATCATGATAGAAAGTGAGAACCGTACAGAAGGCAAGAAATGGTAGCAATTTCGTGACACATTGTTGAAAAAAGACTAAGTGCGGAGAGGCGTAGCGAAATCGCGATAGGGTGAAGTTGAAGACATTCTAAGGCAAAAGTGTCGCATTTTTACGGCTTAAGAGCAAGGTCGTACAACATGCAGAAAAGTTGTAGCGAAATCGCGACATGTCGGATTTTTGCGATGCAGAAGGGAAGATAGAGCCAAAGACAAGAAAGCATAGCGAAATCATGTAGCGTCGCATTTTTGCGGTGCAAGGTAGCGAAGGAGATAAAGAAGCCGAATGTGTAGCGATTTTGTGACATGGGTGTTTTTTGCAGGTTAGAAGCGGCAGAAGCGTATAGAGCAAAGAGACGTCACGATTTCGTGACCTGTCATATTTTCGCGACCTGTTGTAGTTTCGCGCCTAAAGCAGTTCAAACGGTCCGATGCTATTTTGTGATTTCTGATGATTCAAAGCGGTCCAAAATTAAATGTGTTGCTACTTTTCGATGCGGTCAAGGTAGAAGAATGCGCCCAAGCTACCAGAATTGAAGATTTCCAAGATTTCAAAGCTGCTATTCATGATTTTTCTAACGGTTTCATGCATATTTCCAAGAACATCATTTAATGAAAATGGCCGACTCTTCCATATGGCATTTAATTGCTGATTTTTCCGAAGCCGTTTAAGGATAACATCTCCTTGTTTCCGTTGCATAAATTGTAGATCTCGAGGAGGTCCGTTGTAAGTTTTAAATGCTACCAAGAGGCAAGGCCTCTATAAAAACCAATGTAAATCTCATTTGCAAGTGTCGGGAGTGAGAGATACTTTTGTTGAAAGCTTTTCAAGTGCTTTGCATGAATATTAGACATTCGGCTCTCTAGTTTTGCAAGTGATTTTCTATATATTGTCCCTTCTACATTCTGCATTCCTAATTTGTGCTCGGATCTTTTATTTGCTGCTTAGTTTTAATTCTGTATTGAGTTTTAACAATTGCTAGTAAAGGAGTGAGTTCTGGAATGTTATTTTGGAGGTCATTTATGCAAGGTTGCGAGTGGATCACGTCATTGTCTTCTATTATTTGTTGTTTATGTACTTAGAGTTATCTGCTGTTGCTCTTTCTCGATCAGATAAATTCGGCCTACGGCCATATTTCCCGTTTCTTTCCACAGCTTTACAATTTCTTTCCTGCAACTTTGATCTAAAAACAAATTTAGAATAGTAAGGGAACCAGCCCACTCTGGAGATTGGTCTGGGAGACATTTCTTTCTCCCAGCCTTTCAATGTTGGCCGGGTCTAGGGTGCATTTTCTATAAAAATCCTTTCCTATGGCAGATTCGTGACCAACAGTTTTTGGCACGCCCGGTGGGACAGACTTCTTCTGTCTCAAAAGATCCATAATCGGTGAGATTGTATGTTTTATTGTTTAACACCCGGAGGTCTCAAGATTTTGATGAGCTGTCTTGACCTCATAGCGGAGATTTGTAAGTTCATCTGGCGACTTTGCTGAGTTGAAGATCCGAATTTCTTGATCGTGGACGCCTGCCTTTTTCAAGCTAAAAGAAGATACATCATGGCGAGGGTAAGCTGTCCTAGATGGGATGATCCTGGCCCTCTGAATCTCCAAATTCGGCATGAGATTCCCAAAAGTGCCCTGAAAGCCCTACCAAAATATAATGGCACCCAAGGAATGGCTCGAGAGCATGTTGAAGATATTGTCGCTTTATCGACTTTACATGATATAATTCATGAAGATGTTATGCTCAGACTTCTGGTTTTGTCTTTGCAAGGAAAGGCGTTACAGTGGTACAGACTGCTCAAGCGCCAAAGCATCAGCTCATGGGATGATCTAGCGGGAGCACTAATCAAAATATTTGACGAGGATCTCTTTTACAGTTCTCAGGATCCATTTCAATTCTTCATGTATATCACGAGAGCACCCCTGGAGAGTATCACTGACTTCAATGTTCGCTTTAGCAGAAGTTGGAGAAGAATTCCAGAGATGATCCGACCCACACCCACCCAAGCCCACTTCTTCTATGTTCGAGCTTTTCATCCAGACTTAAGCCTCCTCTTGTTGCAATCTGGTGAACGTAGATTCCCTCAAATATTTGAAGAAGCATTGCAAGCGGAACAACTTTTGCTCTTATCAGGGAAGTTGCAGTGGAGAGAAGCTCCATTACCTTATCCGATAGTCACCACCCCTGTCTACCCTATGCAGTATTCCCCATGCCAGATTCCTTATACTGTGTCGAAACCTGAGATGCAGCTGTGTGGAGCTCAACGATGGGAATATGCAAGCATTGTTCCAGCCATGGATGATATGGTTGCTTGTAATTTTTATCAGAAGATGGACCCAGAGGAGATGAGTGAAGTAGAAGAAGAACAACCTGAGCACCAAGAGAGCATAACTGTGCATAACACGCAAGCATCTAGTCGAGATCTATTGAATATGCCTCATCAAGAGGACGAATCTGAAGAGATCCTGGAGAAAGTACTATTTTTGGACAATTTTTGTGATCAGATCCAGGAGTTGGAGGAACCTGTTCTTAATCCACAACCAGGGAACCCTCCAAGATGGTGGTATTGGCTTTAGTCATTACTACAATGGGTACCTACAGGAGCTTTCCATGTGGCAAATTTCTTTGCTACATTATTTGTCGATTGTATGGGTACTGGTATGCAGGATAACTTGCCCCTGTCTGCAACATGGAGAACTTTAAGAGGAGGTCATCCCAATTTCAAGGATCGCCTCAAGTATGATCGGATCTGGTCAGGACACTGTCGATTTACTGGATAACCCTCTGAGACTGGGTTTGTGGTGGCGACATGCCAATCATGTCGTAAACTATTGTATATAGTATAAAAAAAAAAAGAAAAGAGAAAAAGCAAAAAAAAAAAGTATTGTTTTTATTTTTTCACTTCGGCTCTTTTTGCATGCGAGCCGTGAGTGCCTCTGTTTTTTTTTTTATTTTCCCTTCCCAGTAGTTGGTGGCTTTCTAGCAATTTCTTCCTTCCCCTTCCCTTTTTCTTTCCTTCCTTTCTTCATTTTCCTCCTTCTACTTCTTTTTCTTCTGCAGTAAAGAAAAAGCCACTGCTGTTGTTTCTTTTCCCCTTTCCTATTATTCCCGCTTCTTCTTATCCCTTTCTTCTAAGTTCTCTATTATTTTACGCATTTATTTATAGTTCAGTTCATTCTCATTCCACTTCCATTCCATGATTTCATTCACTTCCATTCCCCTTCCATAGCAGCTGGTAGCACAACAGCTCTCTGTTACTGTCTACCGCATTACTTTTTTCATTCCATTCATTCCATCATATCACTATTCCATTTGCATTTCACCACCTGCGCAACCGTAGGATCTCATTCCATTCATTTCCATTCCATGATCAGTTGAGCCAAATGCAGGTTCTTTAAGTTTCATTTATTCAGCAAAAGATGTTGCAGCAGTCCATCGAGATGAATCCCCGCAGCTAGCTTTCTGTTCTAAGTTTTCATGACTCTGTTGCCCAATGGATTCAGGCCTGGGATTCTTGCATACAACAGAACTGTATACCCCGTGAGCCGCCAAGAATGTTGGCATTTTTGCCACATTGATTTGATTATTGATTATTCATGCTTAAGCTGTTGCAATTCTAACTTCTCTACAGGTTTTGATGCAAAAAATGACTAAGTCCGAAAGTTGTCATGAAATCGCGACAAAAAACAGCATAGAGAGCCAAGTCGAAAAACCGTCGCGATATCGCGACATGTCACAAAATCGCGGGTCGGATGAGGAGAGAGAAAATCAACGCAGAATTGGCGCGATTTCGTGACGTGTCGCAAAATCACGGTCAACGCAGTCAATGGCAGCAGGTGGGCAAAACCGTCGTGATATCGCGACGTGTTTGATTTTCGCGGCTTGCGACGAGCAGAAGGCATAAGACATAAAATGGTCGTGAAATCACGACAAAACCAAGCCAAAGGCGATAAGGCTCAAAGTGTAGCAAAATCACGACACAATATGGCACAAAGCGCATAAGTCAAAAGACATCGTGAAATCGTGACGCGTCGCGTTTTCGCGGCATGGGTAGGCGGAAAGGCTTAAGTTGCAAAATGGTAGCGATTTCGCGACAGTTAGAGGGTGAAGCCAAACAAAGCAAAGAAGTGTAGCGAAATCGCTACGTGTTCCGTTATCGCGGGTCAGGTGGAGAAAAAGAGTCTAAGGCACAAAGGCATAGCGATATCATGCAACTTTTGAGAAAACAGGCAAGCAAGGCAAAGACGTCGCGAAATCACGACAGAAAGTGAGAACCATACAGAGGGCAAGAAATGGTAGGATTTCATGACACATTGTTGAAAAAGACTAAGTGCGGAGAGGCGTAGCGAAATCGCGACAGGGTGAAGTTGAAGACATTCTAAGGCAAAAGTGTCGCATTTTCGCGGCTTAAGAGCAAGGCCGTACAGCATGCAGAAAAGTTGTAGCGAAATCGTGACATGTCGGATTTTCACGATGCAGAAGGGAAGATAGAGCCAAAGACAAGAAAGCGTAGCGAAATCGCGCAGCGTTGTGTTTTCGCGGTGCAAGGTAGCGAAGGAGATAAAGAAGCCGAATGTGTAGCGATTTCGCGACATGGTTGTTTTTCACGGGTTAGAAGCGGCAGAAGCGTACGGAGCAAAGAGACGTCACGATTTCGTGACCTATCATGTTTTCACGACCTATTGCAGTTTCACGCCTAAAGCAGTTCAAACGGCCCGATGCTATTTTGTGATTTTCGATGATTCAAAGTGGTCCAGAATTAAATGTGCTGCTGCTTTTCGATGCGGTCAAGGTAGAAGAACGCGCCCAAGCTACCAGAATTGAAGATTTCCAAGATTTCGAAGCTGCTGTTCACGATTTTTCTAATGGTTTCATGCATATTTCCAAGAACATCATTTAATGAAAACGGCCGACTCTTCCATATGGCATTTAATTGCTGATTTCTCCGAGGCTGTTTAAGGATAACATCTCCTTGTTTTCGTTGCATAAATTGTAGATCTCGAGGAGGTCCGTTGTAAGTTTTAAATGCTGCCAAGAGGCAAGGCCTCTATAAAAACCAATGTAAATCTCATTTGCAAGTATCGGGAGTGAGAGATACTTTTGCTGAAAGCTTTTCAAGTGCTTTGCATGAATATTAGACATTCGGCTCTCTGGTTTCACAAGTGATTTTCTGTATATTGTCCCTTCTGCATTCTGCATTCCTAATTTGTGCTCGGATCTTTTATTTGCTGCTTAGTTTTAATTCTGTATTGAGTTTTAACAATTGCTAGTAAAGGAGTGAGTTCTGGAATGTTATTTTGGAGGTCATTTATGCAAGGTTGCGAGTGGATCACGTCATTGTCTTCTGTTATTTGCTATTTACGTACTTAGAGTTATCTGTTGTTGCTCTTCCTCGATCAGATAAATTTGGCCTACGGCCATATTTCCCGTTTCTTTTCGCAGCTTTACAATTTCTTTCCTGCAACTTTGATCTAAAAACAAATTTAGAATAGTAAGGGAACCAGCCCACTCTGGATATTGGCCTGGGAGACATTTCTTTCTCCCAACCTTTCAATGTTGGCCGGGTCTAGGGTGCATTTTCTATAAAAATCCTTTCCTGTGGCAGATTCGTGACCAACGGTTTCTCAAGAAGTACAAGAGGAAGAACAGGTTGCTCAAGAAGTACAAGAGGAAGAACAAGTTGCTAAAGAAGCACAGGAGAAAGAGCAAGTGGCTAAAGAAATAGAGGAACCTCCCCAAAGAGAGCATCCAAGCCAGGAGTAGACCCTGCCATTGGTACCTGATGATGCATATATTTAATGTCTAAAATACCTAGTGGATGTCTATTCAGATGAATCACATGAAACTAGAGGCTCCAACCCATAAAAGGAGTGGGAAAAATCTCCAATTGATCTTGATACTCCCTCTTATTCCCGTCATCTCCATACAATTTATACTTCCCGATCAAGAGATAAAGAGGTTTCAAAATTGTCATCACCTCCTAGATCCCCACAAGCTTCACCTCATCACACCCCAATAGGGTCCCCTTATCAAAAAATTTACATGGAATCTTCCCTACCACTCACTCCATTCCCTCTTTCCACCAACCTGTTGAGTCTTCAATCCCTTCAAAGTACCTCTTCTGCCAATAACCCTACTATTGCCAAATTCCAAAAAATAAATAAAGCCATGATGAATGCCACCACATGGTTGAAGTCATAGAGTTCTCCAAGTTCTACTAATATGGCTTGAGTTTGAGAAGGAACAGTGTTAGACCTTATCAGCATGCAACGGTCTACTATGAAGATAACTCCCTTGGTACATAATACTGAGAAACATATGACTCTGGATGACTATGCAGCTAAAATAATTATAGAAGACATTACCTAGCTGCCAATGGAGGATGAGTGGAACAAGGCCCAAGATAGCATGGAAACAATTTATCTTAATGCAGAGCATTACAAAGAAAAATTCCTCAAAGCAGAACAGACCCGACAGTCATTAGAAGAGGCCTTCAACCAATAGAAAATCACTGAGAAAGATCTCAAGAATGATGCTAAGAAATTAGAATAGAAGTTCAACGAGGCTGCTTCCTTCCAATAAATGACATCTAAGGCAGAGGAACAAGTGCAATCACTACAACAACAAATAGAAGACCTGAATAAGCAGTTGTTTCCAACTTCAAAAAAGACTCAGGGTTTCTCAAAAGAAAAAGCAATTGCTATACAAAAAGAAAATCTTGCAATAGTTTGCAAGGTAGTCCTCAAATCTAGACCCACTCTGGCCTACCTCTCCAGGGTAAATAGTACATTAAATCAAGTAGAAAAGGAGCTAGAAGTTTCAATTAAGCTCCTAACACCAAGAGTGTCTATAGCTAAAAAAATCCAAGTCTTGGCGAACAGTACGCAGGAAATAGCTAGTTATAGAGCTTAGGATGAAAACAGGTCTTGAGCCAAAGCAGTTGCCAGAAACTTTTTCAAGTGGCATAAGTTGGTAACAACTGTAAATATTATGCAAGAATTGAAAGTAGAGGCAAATTCAATTTAAAAGCACCCTAGTATGGATGAAGATTGTGGTATGCCTATCTATTGGGATTCTCATTTCAATATCTTAACAAAGGATCAGGTAAAAGCTATTTGGCAAAATTTCTATGTTGATGTATCATAAATTAATAGCTGGGAAGAGCCTATGCATGAGTATTACATTTTTGGCATGGCTAAAAATATCACCCAAATGAATTCCAGTCTGAATGAGCTATACATGAAGTCTAAAAACCTATCTTATGATAAGGTAGAAGAACTAGAGTACATGTATGTTACTTTTAAAGAAAATGTAGATACTGATAAAGAGATCTAGAAAAATACCTGTAAGGCCTATAGTGAGGTCGTTCAATCTAGGGATAAACAAGATAAGGAAAAGCAAGCAAAGGCTAAGCAGGTCATAGCAAGCAGTATGACATATTCAGGGCAAGGGGAAACAAATTTTTTTGAAGGAGAGTACTTAGAGGAATGATCACTCCTAAGCTTGAATTTTGTTTTTTGTTTACACTTGGAATCATTCCATTTATTTCCCATCCTTTTTCTTTATTTTTTAATTCCCTTTTTTTGACTCCATTTCTCAACGGATAAAGGCTCCAAGTTCTAACATTTAGTTAACAAAATTACCCCAAGAGGCACCAAGAATGTTGGTCAAAATGACAACACCTAGGGAATTAAAGGTACTTTACTCAAATTTTGCTAAGGAAGGAGAGTCGTGATAATATAACATTTTGATGAGCCAGAGCCAAGCATGGAAGAAGAGTCATGATAACATGACATTTTGGAGAGCCAACAACCAACCAATAAATGAAGTCACGATAGTGCAATATTCTGGAGAGCCAACAGTCAGCCAAGAGGAGAAGTCATGATAACGCGATATTTTGGAGAGCCAGCATCCAACCAAGAGGAGAAGTCATGATAGCACGATAGTTTGGATATCCAAAAGCTAGCTAAGAGGAGAAGTCATGATAGTGCAACATTATGGAGAGCCAGAAACCATCTAGAAGAAAATTCACAATAGTGCAACATTTTGAAGAACTAGCTGTGAGGCAAGGAGAAAAGTCGCGATAGCGCGACATTTTGAAGAACAAGCAAACAGTGATCTCTAAAAATAAGTGGAGAAGATATTTGTAATAGGAATATGTTAACCTTTTTGGTTAGAAGCTTCATGGCTAGAAGAATATCTCTATAACAAAAAATATCTTGATCTTTAACCACTCTTTTGCTAGAATAAACCCATAGGTAGTTTTATGTAACAAATTTCAGTTTTTTGTTATGTAAAACTCTATATATAGGATGAGCAACCTAATTTCCAAGTCGGCTCTTAGGTGTTTACAAGGCTATGTATTCATAATTCTAAAATATTAATAGATATCATTCGCCCTGGTTCTAAGATCATTTTGTGTACAAGTATGTATGTGATTATCTATTGCTAAGTTTAAATCTATGTTGAATGTATTATACGTTAAATATTAAGCTGAATTTATGTATTAAATGTTCTATTAGATCTGCAATTTACTTCACGGATAAACTACTTTAGAGTTAAATATACACTGAATGATCTTAGCTTCTGTGTGTTGGGTCTTATTATGATTTTCTACAAAAGGATTGAATTAGCACTATTTTGTTGCTTAATACGCACCATATTATCTCCTAGCATTGGCTAAATTTCCCTCTCTTTAAGCATCCCTTTATTTCTACCCTTTTCCTATAAAAGCAAGGAACCAACCTTCTCTAGAGACTGAACTAGGCAAGCTCTGATTGAGCCTAGTATTTCAATGTTAACGAAGTCTTTGGCACAAATCATAACCTAAGGCAAATTTTGTTCCAACAGGTCTATTTAATTAAAACCCAATATATGGTTCACACATATATATACCAAAGGTCTATTTAATTAAATCCCAATATATGGTTCACACATATATAAATCAATGGTCTATTTAATTAAATCTCAATATATGGTTCACATATATATAACTAAGGTCCATTTAATTTAGCCTAATATATTACATGAAATCAAAGCCCTGATTTACATATCACATAAATATATTCCAAGGTCTCTTTAATCAAACCTTAATATTTTACAAACAGAGGTCCTCTTAAATAAATTAAGACTACACTTTGCAACCTTTGAATACTGGCTCAATTACGTAGCCCAACTACAGATAGAACTACGCCTCACAGGGTGCACCATACATCCATGGCGGTTCTCTCCATCGGTCCTCCCCAACATCGGGGTTCCCTTATGTTGGACAATGCTTTTAAAATCTATCGGGGTGTTCCAAAGGAAACAGAGCATTACGTTGCTCTCTACCGCACTGGCCAGATGTAGCATTCTCTACAGTGCCAGGGTCTCGAACTTGACACAGTGCACAAAATGGGTACAACGCTCAGTGTTCTCCAAACAAGGATGACACTTCTACACGCCTGGTTCTCCCCCATCCATAGAGGTCCCAACCAAACCCAGTGCACAACGCCTTTGAGCAAAGGATGACATCTAAAATCATCGGGGTCTTTCCCATTTACAGAGGTCCTATACCAACACAGTGCACAATGCTTCTCTCAGCAAAGGAAGACGTCTAAAACCTATGGTTTTCCCCACAACAGAGGCTCCATAACAACACAGTGCACAACTAGTTTTTAAAGCAAAGGGAGACATCCAAAACATATGGTTCTTCCTCACAATAGAGACTTCATAACAACACAATGCACAACTAGTTTTTTTAAAGCAAAGGGAGACATCCAAAACATATGGTTCTTCCTCACAACAGAGACTCCATAACAACACAGTGCACAACTGGTTTTTTAAAGCAAAGGGAGACATCCAAAACATATGGTTCTTCCTCACAACAGAGACTCCATAACAACACAGCACAACTAGTTTTTAAAGCAAAGGAAAACATTTAAAAACAAATATATTTCCCTCACAATGGAGTCTCCATAACAACACAAAGAACAGTTGGTTTTCAAGCAAAGGAAAACATTTAAAAACAAATAGATTTCCCTCACAACAGAGGCTCCATAACAACACAACACACAACTAGTTTTCAAGCAAAGGAAAACATTTAAAAACAAATAGATTTCCCTCACAATAGAGGCTCCATAACAACACAGCGCACAACTGGTTTTCTAAGCAAAGGAAAACATTTAAAAACAAATAGATTTCCCTCACAACAGAGGCTCCATAACAACACAACGCACAACTGGTTTTCAAGCAAAGTATGGCTTATTAAAATCATCATTTAAATTGCACCAAACAAAGCTTAGGATACCCGACCTATTTTGACTGAGATGACGAGATCCGGTGCCTCCCCTTTCACTTCTGGAGTGCTGTCATTCTCTATCTTCACCTCCTTCCTCTGTGTCTCTCTGCATTTTTTGTTCTTCCTCACAACGTTCTCCAATGTTTTCCCCTCTCGTCCTCCAACGTTCTTCCCCAACGTTCTCTAACTCTCTTCTCTCTTGCGTGCCCCCTCACCTTGGTGATCCATCTACCACCTTCTCGAGGCTTGCACCTGCCACCTTCCCTTCAATGCCCATCCCCATCCCTTTTGCCTTACTCCCACGTTTTCCTCCTTTGGCAAGTTTTTAGCATCGCAACCCTTACCTTAGGTTGCACCAAGTAGGGATGTGGGATCACGACATTATCTTTAATTAATAATAAAGATATTCATATTATAATTTAAAATTTATAATATACTTTTTATAATATCTCCATTATCCTTTATTTAATTGAAAGGTCTTCTTTCAATTTTATATATAATTAATTAAAGCTTCTCTTTTTTTTTAATGAATTTTCTTTATCACTAAAATAATTAGCTTTAATTAATCTTAAAATAATTATGTCCTCCATTAATTAAAATACCTAGTTTTAATTAATTAAAATGAAAACTCCCTAATTAATTTCAAATGAAGTTTACCAATGAGCTCCAATGAGTTAATCATTATTTTCCTAAACTCCATTAATTAATTTAAAAGCATACAAATTCAACAAACAACTTAATTTACTCTCTTTCTCAAGGAGGATGCTTTATTTTCATTTTAAATATGACAATCGACCTCATGCATCAATAATCATATTGCAGTGGTTCCTATATAGGAGCTAAATCATCAAACTACCTAAGTTATGATGCAGTAGAAAGCAAACACATTTATACAATTTAACCAAAGAGGGAGTCTTTCCATCAATTCAATCACCCATCTTAGCCAAAGATTTTATGATAGCTACTAGGCTATCAACTAAAGCTCCAGGTGATCGACTATTGACGATTATCCCTTTCGTCAATGCATGCCTATATGAAGGTATCTATCCATGTTACCTTCAAGTATCTTAATCATAATTTCCCTTGATCTTTGGTACCCTCATTTCTGGTGGGTAACTTTATCTGTTCCACCTACGAGTGCACCTGATCCTGCACACTTGGCAATATGTTAGCAATAACATGCCCTTATAAATCAACTAAACATCACATAGCTGGTTCAAATGTTCAAACTAAGTATCACCACATCATCGGTCCATACATTGTTTTCTTGTGCCTTAAAGTCAGCTAGGGAGGGTCATGACATCCTCCCCCACTAAGATTAAACATCGTCCTCGGTGTTTCTAGTTTTCCTTTTGTGGTTCAGCAGAAAATAAAGTTATTACATCATATAATTTTCAAACAAAAAGGGAAAATGCTTTCGCATAACCTCCACTTTCTCCCAAGTGGCATTCTTCTTAGAGAACTGGTCCCACTAGACCTTACATTGATTGAGAGTCCGATTTCATAGAGATTTGGATTGAAACTCAAGAATCTTCACTGACAGTACTTCAATGGCCTTCGGATTTGCCATCTGCAATTTAGAAACATCCCACACATGTTCAGGGTCAGCAACATATTTTCTAAGCAAGGATATGTGGAAGGTGTCATGGATTTTAGATAGATTAGGTGGTAATGCAAGTCGGTATGCAACCGGACTGATCTTTTCTGTGATCTCAAAGGGCCCCACAAAATGTGGATCCAACTTCATGGATTTGATAGCACTTTTCTTTGGCTTAACCCTTAAGAACACTTTATCTCCAATAGAATACTCTCTAGGAGTCCTTTTTAGATCTGCATAACTCTTCTGTCTATCCATAACTTCCTTAAGCCTTTGCCTAATTTCTTTTAGTTGCTCTTCCATTACCCTGACCATTTTTGGTCCAATCACAACTCGATCCTCTAGGTTGTCCCATGACAATGGTGTTCTGCACTTTCATCCATACAAGGCATCGAAAGGTGCCATTCCTAGCGAGGAGTGATATCCATTATTGTAGGAAAATTCTACCAAAGGTAGACAGTCTTCCCATTGAGATTTATGATCCATGCAGTACATGCGGAGCATGTCTTCTAAAACTTGGTTTACCCGCTTTGTTTGTCCATCGGTCTCAGGATGGTATGCTGAACTCATATTCAATTTCATACCAACTGCACTATGAAGGGATTTCCAAAATTTGGAAGTGAATTTGGAGTCTCTATCTGAGATGATTACCTCTGGAAACCCATGCAATCGGAATACCTCTTTGACGAATCTACTAGCTACTACCTGAGCATCATCCTTGGTATTTCCTAGTATGAAGTGGGCAACTTTAGTCAACTTGTTGACCACTACAAATATGGCATCATGTTGGTACCAAGTCTTGGGTAATCCCACAATAAAATCCATGGATATGACCTGCCATTTTTGCATAGGTACCTCATGCAGATGAAGTTTTTCCCATAGGATGTTGGCGTTCTGCCTTAACCTTCTGACATTCAAGGCATCGAGCAACAAAATCTATGATATCCTTCTTCATTCCTACCCAAAATAAGGCTCTTTTCATGTTTTATCGCATTTTGGTCCCTCCAGGATGAGCAGAATAAGGAGATATATGAGCTTCTTGCATTATCAAGTTCCTCAAATCGCCTATCTTTGGTATAATGACCCTTCCATTATAGCACAAAAAGTCATATTTCATGCTAAACTCCTTATTTCCTTCAGGATCTCTATCCATCTTGACTTGAATCCCCTGGCAATACTCATCCTGAGATTGCCTCTATCTCACTTGATCCATCAGATCCATGTGAGCTCTTGTGATGGCTGCTATATATCTTCTTCTACTTAAAGCATCAACCACTTTGTTCTCCTTCCCTTTTATGTACTCAATCTCAAAATCATACTCAGCAAGGAATTCTACCCATCTTCTCTACCTTGCATTAAGTATGGGTTGGGTGAATATATACCATAGACTCTGATGGTCTATTTTTAGTTCAAAGGGCCTTCCCACAAAGTAGTGGCACCAAACCTTTAGAGTGTGCACCACTGCAGCCAACTCCAAATCATGCGTAGCATAATTAAATTCATGCTTTTTAAGCTTCCTTGAAGTATATGCCACTACTGAATCCTCTTGTGAGAGTACCCCACCCAAACCATCTATTGATGCATCTGTGCACACTAAAAAGTCCCCTTGAGGATCGAGAACCTTTAGTACCGGTGTAGTAGTAAGCTTATGCTTTAATAGCTCAAAGGCAGTTTCACATTTCTCTGACCACTTGAATTATTTCCCTTTCTTCTGAAGGTTCATTATAGGTCCAACAATTTTAGAGTAGTCCTTAATAAAATGTCTATAATAGCCCATTAACCCCATGAAACTTCACACTTCAGTGACATTAGTCGGGGGTGGCCAATTCAGAATAGCCTCTATCTTTTTTGGATCCACAACAATCCCTTTTTCCGATATAACGTGTCCGAGGTATCTTACCTCTAGAACATAGAATTCACTCTTAGCCAGATTTCCATAAAGTTGATTCTTTCTCAACAATTCCAACATGATCCTAAGATGCTTATCGTGCTCTTCCTTATCTCGAGAGTATATAAGGATATCATCCAAGAATACCAGAACAAATTGGTCCAAATATCTCCGAAACATGTTGTTCATTAGGTTCATGAAAGTGGTTGGGGCATTAGTCAACCCAAAAGGTAGAACTGTAAACTCATAATGCCCATACCTAGTCTTAAATGCCATTTTGTGAGTATCTTCCTCATGAATTCTCAATTGGTGATACCTTGACCTCAGATCAATTTTGGTAAACACCTTGGCATCCTTTAGTTGATCGAATAAATATTCAATCCTAGGTAAAGGATATCGATTCTTGATTGTAGCCTTATTTAGCATTCTGTAATCAATACACAATCTTAGTGAATCATCCTTTTTCATGAATAGAATCGGTGCACCCCATGGTGACACACTTGGTTTTATCAAACCTTTCTCCAATAACCCTTGCAATTGAACCTTTAGTTCACGCATTTCAATAGGATTCATTCTATATGGGGATCTATGAATAGGTTCAGTTCTCATCATAAGTTCAATTGTAAAATCGAATTCCCGTACAGGAGGTAATCCAGGTAGGTCCTCTGGAAATACGTCCTAAAAATCCTGTAGGATTGGATGTCGTCCTAGTATTTCTCCTTTCTCTTGGTCTCCTACCTCATTGAGTTTTACCACATACACTATTCCTCCTCTCTTGAGGGCCTTTTTCACTTGCATAGCGGACAACATTTGAGGTTCAAAAGCCTCTTGATCGCTATGAACTCTTAATATTTCTCTACCTTTATCCAAATACTCAATCCAATGGTCTTGGAAATTGACTAAGGCTTTATGAGTCTGTAGCCAATCCATCCCAAGAATCACATCAAAGGCATGTAGGGGAGCTACATACAAACAACATTATGTAGTCCCTTCAGATAGAGTAACTTCTGCCATAGGGTAACATTGGTTTACCGAGTAGGTTTTCCTAGAACCATACTCTACCTTCCACCCTTGAGCCAAATATCCAGGCCTTTCCGACATAGTCCTTGCCAGACTTGATGAAATAAAAATGTTAGTGGCTCCACTATCTATTAAAATGTTTACTTGCTTATTGAAAACCTTACCTTTCACAAGTAACGGGGTGGCTTGTCCCTCTAGCTTCTGCTTCCCAATTGCGGCATAAATCCGATGTTTTGGTTCCTTCCCTTTCGCACCCATCGAGCTAGTCCCTGATCGATACGGACACTGATTATAGTAATGAGATCCTCGATAATTGTAGCACCCTTCCTTGGGTCCTTGTTGTTTCTTCGACTTCTCATTCCCATTATTAGCTGCTGGTGTTGGAGTATGTGACTTCTAAGGCTGAGGTTTCGTATCACTGGGCTTGTTATCCTTCTTGCAAAAGTTCTTCTTGAACTTATTTCGGTTCCCATAGGGTTTCTTCTCAAGATTTTGGGGATTCTTGGCCTTTCGCTCTTGCTCAACCTCCCATTTTACAAACCCATTACTATTCCTCTTCTTAAGTTCTTGTCGTGCTTGCTCGGGTAGAGCGGCATACTTATAACATAAGTGTGACTCCACTTTCTTTGCTAGGTCATATGCCTTTTGCAATGATTTGGGCTCCTGCATCTCCACATCATGCCTTAACCTAGATTCCAATCCAAGGATGAACTTATGTACTCATATTTTCTCGTTATAAATAGGTACATATTTGAATAGTCTTACCAACTTCTTATAGTACACTTCCACTATGCTGGTCCCTTGTCTAAGACTAGCAAATTCTTCAAATTTTAGGGCATAGAAATGCTCTGTTAGAAATCTCTTTTTGAAGATGTTTATAAATTCTTCCCATGGAGTATCAATGGGTTCAATATTGGTTTCCTCATAGTGGGTTTCCCACCATTCCAGAGTAGCTCCTTCTAGGTTAATCATAGCCCATAGTGTTCGGGTTCCAGATGAGTAACCTTTTACCGTAAAATGAACCTCTACCTCTCTCAGCCATGCTTCTGCTGCATCTCCATCACCTTCTCCATAAAAATTTGAGATGTTGATGTTTTTCATGTCCCTAGTTGTTTCCTTTTTTGCTAAGGCTCTGGCTTGTACTTGTTCTATAGTTAGTCCACTATCTAGGCCAACCTCTGAGCCTCAAACTTGCAAATTCTGATTTGCAACCATTTCAAGCAACTATCTTATATGATCCTGCATAGCAGTGACCATAGTGGTGAGGTCTTCTACCTCCCTATTGGGGTTGGTTGGTTCCTCATCTTGATTTTCTTCTTCCACCTCACTTTGTCAAGTTTTTCTAGGTATAGGCCTCCCTCTTCTGGTCTTAGGTGGCATCTTAACCTGATTCCATCCAAGCAAGGGGATTAGATTACAGTTTCATCTTAAGATGCATCTCTAATCAAGCCGTAATACAGAGTTCTCTTGCTATATGCATCCTTAACCTAACTAGGGCAATACCCTAGGTTGGGATGCATCACTGATACCAAAGCCCATACTAAGGCATCCCGACACTCCACACTCCCTTGGGCTAATTCCCGTTAGATTCTAGCAATTGGGTATCCTAGATCATCCTAGCTTTAGCTTATGCCATAAGCAAGCCTTCATTTGATGCATCTAGTTTCCCTTAGCACACATAGAAGCTCTATACCCTCGTACCTAGAGCTCTGATACCAAATGTAATGACCCAAAAATACACAAAAAAAAAAATACAAAAATAGAAAAGTTTTTTTTTTCACTAAGGAGAGAGGTACATGATCCCTTCATGAACCCCTAATCCACTAGCAAAACCCTAAGTTTCATTCTCCTAAGTTTCCCTAGAAGTTACATCTCATGAATTACCCTAACACATATCCATATGTGTAGGCGTATAATGTGTTACTGTGGATAAGTCCATCTATTTCATCTTCCTTGATGAGCTAGACTTATCACCCTCCATCCATCGAAGGTGTACATGCATCTCCATACCATACACAAATCATTATGTGTAGGTATGCTATGAGTACCACGAGTTAAGCTATCCATCTCATCTCCACGATGAGCTATCTTAACTCAGATGTAATCTCTTCCTACTTAGTCCTCTATCTCCCTAAGGGGGTCTCAATTCCCTTAGGTCCACCTATGTTCACCCTAAGGGGGTCTCAATTCCCTTAGGTCACCTCTGAGTTCACCCTAGAACTCTACACTAGATTCCCTAACATCAAGCAATCAAACGATAATACAACTATGCTACCACATCATAAAATGAGCAAACAATAATAGAGAAAATGGAGCACGATCAACTATAACATAGAATCTAATACATGGCATAATCACATACAAAAATACAGTAAAATTACTTTCAATAGTCCACTTAAAGCATACTTCCATTTTACTTGCATATTAAACCTTTCTTACTCAAAGGTATTACATCAACTACATTGGGGATATCTCCCCACAATTCTAATCTATGGAACATAAGTAAATCATCGCAATATGCCATACCTATTCTTTGCTTCCCATTCGATTCCTTGACTCTCCTTGCTTCCCTTTGGTTCTTTGAGGGTAGTAGGGGATCAGGATACTCATGGTTCAGGATAGGCATGCCTTTAAATGCATCTATTCATCTACTATGCCAAATTGCAACTATACAATAGTTCATCAAGTCTCTAACCATCTAATGCATAATGGACATCATAAAAGAAACCTTACTTTTATTTTCACCTCTCACAAATCCTCTTGGAGAGTCATCCAAAATATGCTATCATTTAGATTGAGGTCAAACTTAATTTCATTTCATTCATGTCCTAAAGCATTAAAGTCCCATACCCTTAATATTTAGAACAATCATTCTTCATTCCCTAAGCCAAAGCCCCATAACTTTAACTTAAAGAATAAATCCACATTTCATTCCATTTAGAAATACCTAAGATAATCAACATTAATCCAAGGGTTCTCTTTAAGTAAACCTTTCACATCTTTCCCTAATATTTAAGGTTCCTTTCCAATTAAACCTAACATTTATATATCCCATATAAATCAAAGGTCCATTTAATTCAAATCCCATTATATGGTTCACATATATATAACAAAGGTCCATTTAATTTAGCCTAATATATGTTTCACATATATAAAAATCAAAGGTCCTAATTCATATGTCCCACATATATTTCAAGGTCTCCTTAATTAAATCCTAACATATGATTTACATATAAATCAAAGGTTCATTTAATTAAAACCCAATATGCTTCACATATATATTAAAGGTCTATTTAATTAAATCCCAATATATGGTTCACACATATATAAACCAAAGGTCTATTTAATTAAATCCCAATATATGGTTCACATATATATAAATCAATGGTCTATTTAATTAAATCCTAATATATGGTTCACATATATATAACTAAGGTCCATTTAATTTAGCCTAATATATTACATGAAATCAAAGCCCTGATTTACATATCACATAAATATATTCCAAGGTCTCTTTAATAAAACCTTAATATTTTACAAACAAGGTCCTCTTAAATAAATTAAGACTACACTTTGCAACCTTCGAAGACTGGCTCAATTACGTAGCCCAACTACAGATAGAACTACGCCTCACAGGGTGCACCATACATCCATGGTGGTTCTCTCCACCGGTCCTCCCCAACATCGGGGTTCCCTTCTGTTGGAAAATGCTTTTAAAATCTGTTGGGGTGTTCCAAAGGAAACAGAGCATTACGTTGCTCTCTACCACACTGGCCAGACATAGCATTCTCTATAGCGCTAGGGTCTCAAACTTGACATAGTGCACAAAATGGGTACAATGCTCAGTGTTCTCCAAACAAGGATGACACTTCTACATGCCTGGTTCTCCCCCATCCATAGAGGTCCCAACCAAACCCAACGCACAACCCCTTTGAGCAAAGGATGATATCTAAAATCATTGGGGTATTTCCCATTTATAGAGGTCCTATACCAACACAATGCACAATGCTTCTCACAATAGAGGAAGACATATAAAACTATAGCACCCTAAAATTGGCACAATTAAACCTTAGTAAAAAGATAAAAATTCAAATTTTAACCTCAAACTGCCCGTTAATCGCCTGTTACCCACTTTCCTCATTTTTCACACCATTTTTAGGATTTGTTTTGACCGTTGGACGATATCATCGTAGATTAAACGAAATCATCCCAGATCTGACGAATTCATCTAGAATAGAACATCCAGATGATTTCATCCCAAAACTAAATTTTCATACTTAGCCTCTATTCCAAAAGATCCTCTAACCTAGGCAGAAAGTGTGTCTGCGCAGTTAGAATCTCCCCCATTGGAGATCTCCCAAATTGGGATGATCTCCAACCTCCTAACCTCTCCCTAATCCTATATAAACTAAAATTTTCTTAGTTTATCCCCCTGAATCTTTGCCTGAAACTCTGCTTAAACCACCTGAACTCCCACACACATCAGAGCATCCTCACACCGTCATTTGCATTTTGTATTTCGTGTTTTCTTGCAGGAACTCTACTATTTTTTAGTCGAAGCTAGCTTGGATCGTCGCTAGCGATTCTATGCAATTTTGGACTATCTTGTTGAGGAGTGCAGACGATCTTGTACGATTGGAGGCGATCCTGACTATAGTCAAGATTGGGGGCAATCAGAGTCCATAGTTTACATCTCTTTATCATTTTCTGCATTCCTTTATACATTATCTTAGTTATTATATTTATGCATCTTGGAGTTCACCTCATTTAGCGTAACTACATGATAAAGTTAAAATAAATCATTAAATCTATTGCATTTTTCTTTTTTGTTATTTGAATATATTATTTAGGCATGTTTACTGTTATTTCTATCATTCTCCTTTGCTTCTGCAATTACATTTTTTGTATTTTGTATCTGTTTTGTGATTGCAAATTTTTGACAAATTTGTATGATGAATTCATTAGATCTTAGATGATTCCATCTGATATCAGATGACCAACTATGATTTGAGATGATTCAGTGTAATTTCAGACGATTACATATGAGTTGAGACGATCTGGACTGCTACAAAACTTAGAATCTTCATCAGACATCCGGAATCAGGTATGTTCTATCCCATTCGGAACATTCTGTATGTTTAGCATTTATTCATATTTTTTGTATCTATAAAAATCATCATTGGCATATAGAATAGTTTAGATTCATATTGGCAAAACCTAGGAATTGAATGATTAAAGTACAAAATGAACACATCAAACCCACTATCAACCTAGGTGTGGAAAATTCCACTCAAAAGTTTCCTGGTGAACCCACCATCCATCAAAAATTCACCCTTATACCCCTCCCCTGGGAGGTGGGACCTTCAAAGGGCCTCTCAGTCCGAGGTATTGTCCCATCCTTCTCGCATCCCCCTTTTGGGTACGGATCCTATAGCCTGAAGGTAAGGATGCGAAAAATTTGGAGCGATACAAAAACCTATGGTTTTACCCACAACAGAGGCTCCATAAAAACACAATGTACAACTAATATTTAAAGCATAGTGAGACATCCAAAACATATGTTTCTTCCTCACAATAGAGACTTCATAACAACACAACACACAACTAGTTTTTTAAAGTAAAATGAGATATCCAAATATATGCTTCTTCCTCACAACAAAGACTCCATAACAACACAACACACAGATGGTTTTTTTAAGCAAAGGGAGACATTTAAAAACAAATAGTTTTTCCTCACATAGAGGCTCCATAACAACACAACACATAACTGGTTTTCAAGCAAAGGAAAACATTTAAAAATAAATAGATTTCCCTCACAAAAGAGGCTCCATAACAACACAATGCACAACTAGTTTTCAAGCAAAGGAAAACATTTAAAAATAAATATATTTCCCTCACAACAGAGGCTCTAGAATAACACAACGCACATATTGGTTTCAATCAAAGGAAAACATTTAAAAATAAATAGATTTCCCTCACAACAAAGGCTCCATAACAACACAATACACATATGGTTTTCAAGCAAAGGAAAACATTTAAAAACAAATAGATTTCCCTCACAACAGAGGCTCCATAACAACACAATGCACAACTGGTTTTCAAGCAAAGGAAAACATTTAAAAACAAATAGATTTCCCTCACAATAAAGGCTCTATAACAACACACTGCATATATGGTTTTCAAGCAAAGTATGGCTTATTAAAATCATTATTTAAATAGTACCAAACAAAGCTTAGGATATCTGGCCTATTTTTATTGAGATGATGAGGTCTAGTGCCTTCCCTTTCACTTCTTGAGTGATATCGTTATCTGTATTTGCCTCCTTTCTCTATGTCTCTATTTATTTTTTGTTCTTCCTCACAATATTCTCCAATGTTTTTCCCTCTCGTCCTCCAATGTTCTCTAAATCTCTTCCCTCTTGCATGCCCCCTCACCTTGGCGATCCATCCACTACCTTCTCGAGGCTTGCCCCTGTCACCTTCCCTTCAATGCCCATCCCCATCCCTTTCGACTTACTCCCATGTTTTACTCCTTTGGAAATTTTTTAGCATCGTAACCCTTACCTTAGGTTGCACCAAGTAGGGATGTGGGATCATGACATTCTCTTTAATTAATAAAAAAAATGTTCATATTATAATTTAAAATTTATAATATACTTTTTATAATATCTCCATTATCCTTTATTTAATTGAAAGGTCTTATTTCAATTTTATATATAATTAATTAAATCTTCTCTTTTTTTTTTATGAATTTTCTTTAACATTAAAATAATTAGCTTTAATTAATCTTAAAATAATTATGTCCTCCATTAATTAAAATATCTAGTTTTAGTTTATTAAAATGAAAACTCACTAATTAATTTCAAATGAAGTTTACCAATGAGCTCCAACGAGCTAATAATTATTTTCCTAAACTCCATTAATTAATTTAAAAGCATACAAATTCAGAAAACAACTTAATTTACTCTCTTTCTCAAGGAGGATGCTTTATTTTAATTTTAAATATGACAATCGACCTCATGCATCAATAATCATATTGCAGTGGTTCCTATATAGGATCTAAATCATCAAACTACCTAAATTATGATGCAGTAGAAAGCAAGCACATTTATACAATTTAATCAAAGAGGGAGTCTTTCCAACAATTCAATCACCCATATTCACTAGAGATTTTACGATAGCTACTAGGCTCAACTAATGCTCTAGGTGCTCAACTAATGCTCTTTGGTACCCTCATTTCTGGTGGGTAACTATGTTTGTTCCACCTACGAGCGCACCTGATCTTGCACACTTGGAAATAAGTTAGCAATAACATACCCTTATAAATCAACTAAATATCACATAGCTAGTTTAAATATTCAAACTAAGTATCACCACATCATCGCTCTATACAGTTTTCTTGTGCCTTAAAGTTATATAGGGAGGTCATGATAAAAAAGAACAATAATAAAGGAAATAGAGCTCCACCAAATATATTTTATATATTATAGGAAGCTCGTTATACCAAAAAGTGCCCCCATAAAGCTAATATTTATCACAAAGCTCTATAAGAGGCCACTCATAACATCTTTGAGGTGATAGGTAGTCCCATACTTGATGGCCATGTTACACTATTTTTTCTTAATGGTAAAATATTTGATAAGTATGTAAATATTTTGATAGATAGTGGATCAACTAATAGCTTTATTTCCAGTAGATTAGAGAGGGATATACTTGAAAGGTAGATTGTTTTGGCTAAAGGTTGGAAGGTATAGTACGGGCCGGGATAAAACTATGAAGTTAAAAAATGTTTGTTTCAACCTCACATCATAAATGCATAATGGAAAATTGATTGACATTTGTATGTGGGACCTTCACATACTTTTTCTATCATACTTGGTGTTGATTGGTTAAAATCCCATAAGGATCTTCTAAATTTTGGAGAAATATGGGTGGAGTTTACAGATGAGTCAATCCAAGGATTAGGATTCATTGTGATTGTGGTGAAGTTAAGACACATTTATTATATGCAATGGAGATAAATAAATCCATTATGAAGAAAATAATGGTTTTTGTAGTTAAAATGAATAAGATAAAAGAGATGGAAGTGGAATATGATATCTTTCAAAAGCATCATATATTGGGAGAACTCAAGGATGTGTTTTCATAGGACCTTCCTTGGTTACCTCCTAAGATATAATTTAATATTTTCATTGAATTATTACCTATATCTACACCCATATCAAGATCACCATATAGGATTACTCCTATTGAGCTACAACAACTCAAAACATGTTGGAAAATGGGCTAATTAAGCATAACGTGTCACCTTGAGGAGTCCTATCTTGTTTGTTAAAAATAAATATGGTAACTTAAATATGTGCATATATTATTGGATTTTGAATAAGGTTACTATCAAAAATAAGTATTCATTACCTAGAATTGATTCTCTTTTTTCAATTAAAAGAAGCAACCATATTTTCAAAGATTGACCTGATATCAGGTTATCACTAGTTAAGAATATAAGAAGAAGACACTTCTAAAACAACCTTTAGAACAAGGTATGGATATTTTGAGTTCATAGTACTACCTTTTAGGCTCACTAATGCCCCAGTTATATTCATTAATCTCATGAATACCATTTTTAGAGAGTAATTGGATAGATTTGTGGTTGTGTTTCTGGATGATATATTGATCTATTCTAAGAGCAAAGAGGAACATGATCAACATATGAGAACAATACTTGAGATTATTAGAAAGAATTAATTATATGGAAAAATATAAAAGTTTGAAATCTACACTCTCCAAGTACCCTATCTAGGATATATTATTTAAGGGATTGCAGTCGATCCTAAGAAAATAGAAGCAATTATTGTTTGGCGAGCATCTACAAATGTGTCTAAGGTGTGAATTTTTATGGGAATTCTAGTCTATTAAAGGAAATTTTTTAGAGTGTTTTCAAGAATTGCATAGCCAATTACAAACCATTAGAGAAAATATAAAGCCTTCAAATGGATAGAGTAGTGTGAGAAGGCTTTTCAATTTTTTAAAGAAAGGTTAACAATTGCACCAATACTACAATTACTTGATTCCAATAAGCAATTTACAATATGTAATAACACATCAATTGAAGTATTAGAAGGGATTTTAACCCAAGATGATGTGATTATTACCTTTGAATCTAGGAAACTTAAGAGGCATAAGGTGAATTATGCCACTCATGACTTGGAGTTCGTAGTCATTGTACATGCCCTTAAGATTTGGAGGCATTACCTGTTGGGAAAAAAAATTGAAACAAAAACATATCACCAAATTCTTAGATACATATTTACTCAACCCTTATTGAATTCTAGACAATGAAACTCGATGGATTTTTTGGTTGAGTACAATTTTGGTATCCTATTTTGGGAGAATTCAAGGATGTGTTTTTAGAGGACCTTTCTAGGTTACCTCCTAAGATATAATTTGATATTTTCATTGATTTATTACCTATATCTACACCCATATTAATATCACCATATAGGATTACTCCTATTGAGCTATAACAACACAAAACATCATAATTTTTTGGAAAATGGGCTAATTAAGCCTAGTGTGCCACCTTGGGGAGTCCTATCTTTTTTGTTAAAGATAAATATGGTACCTTAAATATGTGCATAGATTATTGGATTTTTAATAAGGTTACTATAAAAAAAAAGTATTCATTACCTAGAATTGATTATCTCTTTGATTAATTAAAATAAGCAACCATATTTTCAAAGATTGACCTGCTATCAGGTTATCACTAGTTAAGAATTTAAGAAGAAGACACTTCTAAAACAACCTTTAGAACAAGGTATAGATATTTTTAGTTCATAGTCCTACCTTTTAGGTTCCCTAATACCCCGGTTGTATTCATGAATCTCATGAATAACATTTTTAGAGAGCAAATGGACATATTTGTGGTTGTGTTTTTGGATGATATATTGATCTATTCCAAGAGCAAAGAGGAACACGATCAACATATGAGAACAATACTTGATATGCTTAGAAAGAATTAATTATATGTAAAACTATAAAAGTGTGAAATCTACACTCTCCAAGTACTGTATATGGGATATATTATCTCTATTGAAGGGATTACAGTCTATCCCAAGAAAATAGAAGCAATTATTATCTGGCCAACATCTACAAATGTGTCTAAGATGTGATGTTTTATGGGAATTCTATTCTATTATAGAATGTTTTTTAGAGGGTTCTCAAGAATTGCCTATCTAATTACAAACCATTTGAGAAAAGGTAAATCCTTCAAATGGATAGAGTAGTGTGAGAAGGCTTTTAAAATTTTGAAAGAAAGGTTAACTATTGCACCAATACTACAATTACCTGATCCCAATAAGCAGTTTATAATATGTACTAATGCATCAATTGAAGGATTATAAGGGATTTTAATCCAATATTATGTGGTTATTACCTTTGAATCAAGGAAACTTAAGAGGCATAAGGTGAATTATGCCACTCATAACTTGGAGTTGGTAGTCATTGTACATGCCATTAATATTTGGAGGCATTACTTTTTGGGAAAACCATTTGAATTAAAAACATATCACCAAAGTCTTAGATACATAATTACCTAACCCTTATTGAATTCTAGACAATGACACTGGATGAAGTTTTTGGTTGAGTACACTTTTGGTATCCTATTTTGGGAGAATTCAAGGATGTGTTTTCATAGGACCTTCTTGGGTTACCTCCTAGGATATAATTTGATATTTTCATTGAATTATTACCTAGATCTACACCCATAAAAAGAGCACCATATAGGATTACTCCTATTGAGCTACAACAACTTAAAACATCATAATTCATTGGAAAATGGGCTAATTAAGCCTAGTGTATCACCTTGGAGAGTCCTATATTGTTTGTTAAAAAGAAATATGGTACCTTAAATATGTGCATATATTATTGGATTTTGAATAAGGTTACTATAAAAAATAAGTATTCATTATCTAGAATTTATTCTCTTTGATAAATTAAAAGAAGCAACCATATTTTCAAATATTGACCTGATATCAGGTTATCACTAGTTAAGAATCTAATAAGAAGACACTTCTAAAACAACCTTTAGAACAAGGTATGGATATTTTGAATTCATAGTACTAACTTTTAGGCTCACTGATACCCTAGTTGTATTCATGAATCTCATGAATAACATTTTTAGAGAGCAATTGGATAGATTTGTGCTTGTGTTTCTGGATGATATATTGATCTATTCCAAGAGCAAAGAGGAACATGATCAACATATGAGAACAATACTTTAGATTATTAGAAAGAATTAATTATATGGAAAACTATAAAAGTGTGAAATCTACACTCTCCAAGTACCATATCTAGGATATATTGTCTCTATTGAAGGGATTGCAGTCGATCCTAATAAAATAGAAGCAATTACTGTTTGGCCAGTATCTACAAATGTGTCTAAGGTGTGAAATTTTATGGGAATTCTAGTCTATTATAGGAAAATTTTTAGAGGGTTCTCAAGAATTGGCTAACCAATTACAAACCATTAGAGAAAATGTAAAGCCTTCAAATGGACAAAGTAGTGTGAGAAGGCTTTTCAAAAGTTGAAAGAAAGGTTAATAATTGCATCGATACTGTAATTACATGATCCCAATAAGTAGTTTACAATATTTACTAACACATAAATTGAAGGATTAGAAGGGATTTTAACCCAAGATGATGCAGTTATTACCTTTGAATTAAGTAAAATTAAGAGGCATAAGGTGAATTATGCCACTCATGACTTGGAGTTGGTAGTCATTGTACATGCCCTTAATATTTGGAGGCATTACTTGTTGGGAAAACCATTTGAATTAAAAACATATCACCAAAGTCTTAGATACATATTTAATCAACCCTTATTGAATGCTAGACAATGACACTAGATGGAGTTTTTGGTTGAGTACAATTTTGGCACTAAATACATTAAAGGAAAAGAGAACAAGGTTGATGATGATCTAAGGCGAGGATGCATTACTGGATTGACAAAATGTCAATATGATTTTCTAGATAAAATTAAAAATTAGAAAAAAAAATAAATAAATTTTTCTAGTATTACAATGCTCAAATAAGACAAGAACTTGGAAATGATGCAAGCTTTGTATATAAATATGGCTTGTTTTTTTATAAGAACATATTATTTATTACAAAAAAAGGTGGATTAATAGAAAAAAACCTTAATAAGGCACATAATACTCCTTATTCTATGCCTGCAGGAGGGGTAAATATGTGTGAGAGTTTAATAAAAACCTATTACTGGCCAGGTTAGAAAAAGGACATCACATACTATGTGGTCAAGTGTTTGTAATTTCAAAAAGTAAAAATGAAACATTTACATCTGGAAGGTAAATTATACCCAAATAAGATACCTATGCAAAAATGGAAGTGGTATAAATGGACTTTATAGTGGAATTACCTAAAATGAGGCTCAAGCATGATGTAATATTTTTAATGTTGGTTAATTTAACCAAGGTTGCATATTTTATACTAAGAAATGTGTGAGATGATGCACCATCTATAGTGAGCAAGTTAATTAGGGAAGTGGTGAGACTACATGGTTTTTAAAAATCATAATATTTGATAAAGATCCTTGTTTTACCTCTAAATTTTTGTAGGCTTTACATGAAGCAATGGGAACCAAATTAAATATTAGTACCACATATCACCTTGATATAGATGGTATACTAAGAGGGTAAATCAGGTATTAGAAGATATGCTAAGAATGTATTGCATGGATCAACATACGAAATGGGAAGACTGCTTATACCTAGTAGTGTTTACCTACAATAACAATTATCATGCATCACTAGGTTTAACACATTTTGAAGCTCTATATAGAAGAAGAAGCAGAAATCCCTTATTTTGGGATAATTTAGAAGATTGGGTAGTGATTGAACCAGAAACTATAAAAGAAATGGAAGATCAAATGAAAAGAATTCATTAGAAGCTGAAATAAGTCATAGACCACCAAAATAGCTACGTGGACCTCCAAAGAATACTAAGGGAATATTCTATGGAAGATAGAGTATTCTTAAGGGTAAAACCAACTAAAAATTCCATAAAATATTCCAAAATTGACTCAAGATATGTAGGTCCATTTGAAATTGTGAGCAAGATCAACCTTGTTGCATACAAACTTGCTCTACCACCAAGCTTATCAAAAATCCATAATGTCTTCCATGTATACCTCTTTAGGAAGTATATTTCTAATTCTACTCATGTTTTGGATGTTTCCAAATTACAAATGATCAATCCACTAAAAAATAAAGTACGATACATTTGTGTACTTGGTTTTCAAACCAAGAACCTAAGGAAGATGAGTATTGAGCAATGTCAATTCATGGGACCTTTAATCTGACATAAATACCATGCGGGAGAACATGGTAGACATGCAATAGCAATTTTCATATTTGTATAATTAGACCAAAATATTTTAAAACATTTTTTATGATCTAATGATATATGTATATATGCATATGGATATGAGACTGGATACTAAGTAGAGTAGTTTATGTATGTTTTGAGTTACTTAGTATATTATTTGGGATTATTTATGGATATTTTAGTATATGCAATATAATATATATTTAATGATTTTACATGTTCAAATTTGAATGATTTGTGATTTTAAGATGAATTCTGATACAAAAAATGAAGTATGGTTTATACATTGATATAATTAGTTTGGCAAACTAATTAGTTTGATATAAATATAATTTGAAAAACTATATTTAGAAATATATAATCCATTCTCTTCAATATGCTATGAAATATAGGGACTATGTTTATTTCCAATGGGGGAGCATTAACGAACCTTCTTGTATACATTTTAATAGAAAATGAATAAATGGTTTTTACTTACATTTTTTCTCAAAATGTGGTACTGCTAATGGTTTTGTGTATGTAAGACCTGGTATATTCCTTTTATTGACCGAAAAATAGTTGAAGATAAAAGGTAAATTGGAAAGTTATGATACGACTCGTGAGTATATGAAAGATCACACTATACATATCATATAGGTGCATTATAAAATATTTGTGTTACTGCATTGATAGTGTGAGTACTTGTTGTTTGAAATATTGCATGTGAATATTGAGTTGAAAATAAAAGTGTTAAACACATGGGATCCACTCTCTTTACAATTCATGTGGTGAATCACAAATGGTAATACATTTAATTGGGTATTTATGTTTAGAAAAATAATTATATGTATAAATATATTAAAAGTTAAGTGCAGAAATTATGATTGAAATATAATATATAAATTATATGTAAAATGTAATAACTTATGCAAATTTTATAAGTAATGGTAAATGGAAATTGTAAATCATATTTAGAATATGTAATTATATTTGATGTCACCGAGTGGTTATGGATTACACATGATAGATAAGACTTCTGGATGAAATAGCCATAAAGATTTGAAGTATGTGCAACCATACTCTGACTTTTGATATCATGTGTGTAATTTTCTTGTGTGTGACTTGGGTGTGGAAGTAGTGGAACATCTTTGCCTTACATGTCATGAATGGAAGAATTTTTTTATTTTCATTTTTATTATTTAAAACAAATTGCATTCGGTGGGACATACATTAAGGATGCCTATATTTTAGAAGGGAATTGATATTGCAAACAAATACAATTTTAGGAAAAGTGATTCGGATATATAGTGGGATTTACAAGTAAACATGGCATTTTCAGTTCTATAAAATTTTGAAGGAAAAAATATTTTCTAAAACATCTTTCTTTGAAAAAAGAAGTAAACTAGTTTGATTTTACCGTAACATTGTATGTGTGGAAAAACTTAAAATGAAATGGGCATTAAATTCCTTTTGAATGGTTATTTTTGGATGTGAAATTTTCCCTGGTTTTATATTTGGAATAGGCGATAACTAGATATAGGTGGGATTCTATGTTGTGTGGAATTCTATTCATGCTTAGAAATGAAACTATGAAATTTTAATAAACATCGTCTATGTTCATTTTGAAATAGATTGCATATAGCATAAAATGCATGATGTTTATTGATCAAAATTATTTAATCCTGAGAATATAGGGAAAATAATTTTGAATGCATTATAGCTTACATGCTAAAAGTTTAGGAGCCATATATGATCCCCTATGAGCTCACTTTTGAACTTGGAAAGTGAAAATAAAGTCTAATGGTTGTATTTGAGTTAGAAAGGTAGCCACGACATGTTGATGGTGAGGTCAAATTTTTTCTTAAATTCTATAGAGATATTTTAGAGATTTTGAAATAATGAACATTAGATTTCAATTGTCTTTGAACATTGTCTGTGCAAAATTCGATTGTATTTTGTGTAAGGCTTGTATCCAAATATAGGATTTATAAACTTAAATATCAAGATAAAAGCTTGTATGTCAATTGTCTCATTTAAAGAATATCAATAAATGATGTTATAAGTCTTACTGAGGCATGACCCAATAATACTGTGTTAAGTTTTAAACTAAATATGAAACTATAATAATGTAGTGGTAATGAAGATTGTTCTTTTAGGGGTTTAATTTATTTGTTATAAGATTTGTGAAGGAATATTTTCTCTCAGTACGTCTTACTAAGACTTGTGAATGTGAACATAATCAATTAAAATAAGATATTTTGAATTATCTATAAGTAAGCCTCTCAAAAATATTAAAATATGGTTGTATCTTGGTTTTTAGAAGAAATCCTTGCCATGTGTAGCATTGTATGATGACTACATTCTTGAATAATTATAAGTAAATTTTTTTCAAGTTGTAATTATACTTTAAGATCTTTCTAGAATTTGCTATCCTCGATAAGCTTGAAAGAATACTGGAGCATGTTGATTATAATTTTTCAAAGGAGTAGGAGACTTCCTATGGAAGTTTTGTTCCTACTTCCTACATCCCTTCCTTGGCCCTGTCCCAGGTCCCCGATCCCGACCCAGCTTCCCTGGCACCTCCTTTTCCCATCCTCCATGGCAGTAAGGTGTTGCATATGATCTCCTTTGGGGGGAAATCGTTGTTCCATTGTTATTCCCATTTCCTTACCTTGTGGCAGGGTTTTCATTTGGTGTGTGCATCTTGGTATGGTTTTAGGTTCTTCCCTAGGACTTTCCCTAGGTTCTTTGGGTTTTTTAAGGTTTTTTACTTGATTTTCCCTATTTTTCCCAGGTTGTTTTAGGTGCATTATTGAAGTTTACCATTGTAGGATATTTAGTCATGGAATTTTGGGTCTATGGAAATGTGGCTTCATGAGTAGTTTTGCACAAAATCCTTTTGGTTTGATAGGACCATGTGCTTTCTACTGTGACTCTACTCTTTGGAATTGATGTTGTGGATCTAGTAGGATTTTAGTTTATTTTTTGGCCTTTGGGGAGAGCCTCTAGTTTCCTTGTTGTTGTATCCTTGTTGTTGTATAATTGTAGGACTTCCTCATCTGTTTCCCTAAAGCTGTTTGTTGGTGGTGCTGAAGGCTATCTAGGATTTTTGGCTGCTTCCTTTCTATTTGGGCTTTATCGTCTATAGCTGGGCTTCCTCATGACTCCTTCCTCTTGGGTTCCTATGGAACTTTCCTGCCTATTTCCTACAATGTGATGTTCTACTGCTGTTGTTTCCTCTGTTAGTCTAGCATTTTTGAAGGTTTCCTTTGTTTCTACATGAGGACTCCATGGCCTAAGGAGTTCCTCTTATTGTTGCACCACTGTTGTACTACTTTTCAGGCTAATGATCCATTGCATGAGGATTTTGTGGCTTGTGGAAATCCTTATTTCCTATTCCACTTTTTAGGACATCAAGGGATTGGTTTTTTTGAGTTTTTGTAATCCTTTGCAATCCCTGGTTGACTCTCATCCTTGTTTTGGTAGGTTTTTTATTTTTCTCTACTCCTTTGCTCCACATGTTAGTGCTGGGTGGTTTTTCCCTACATGGGAAGTTAGTTTTCAATAAGTTTTAGTTTCCCATGGGTGGTTTCTAATTTTCCCACCCTTGGGATGTTTTAAATTTTAAATTTTGGCTCTTGTTTATTTTTCCCACCTGTGGGAAGTTTCAAATTGTATTTTAGCAGGTTGGACGGTTTGGCGCTTTCTCCCATCCTTGGGGTGTTTTAAATTTCAAATCTGGTGCCTAAAGTTTCAAATTTTGTTCTTCTGGCGGGTTGTTCCTTTCTTGCTCATTTTTCCTATGTGCCTGTCATGATCGCTTTCCTGATCCTGGTTCCTTAGCGCCTTCCTTAGCACTATATTGATTTTGATCCTCTGGCACTTTCCTAAATTAGTTCCTTTTGGCTTTCCTCAAGCCTGTCCTGTTGTCCTTCTTTGGACGTTTTCATCTTGATGTAATCAGGTTTTGGAATCCTTGATAAAAACCCACATTTAATTTAACCTACCAAAAAAAATAATTTGTTAAAGGAGGTCAATACTCTTCTTAGACTGCATTTGAATACTAATGTAATTCTCTTATGATCAAGACTTTTCAATTGTTAAATAAAACCCTATAGTCAAAAGAAAAAATTATCATTAGTAGGTAAAAGAGTATTAATTACTCTATTGATGGGTGATAGATGGTTAATCACATATTTATAAATAAATAAAACAAATATTTCAGGCATCCTTGTATTGAGAAACCATCAATGCTTTATAGATAAGTTTAATCTCAATAATAAATAATGCATATTTTTCACAATTTTTTAAAAATTAATAGGAATACTCTTTCTTGAGAACAATAAAAAATATAAAAACTTAAAAAAAAATCTCATGCATTGTTGGAAACATTCATAATATTACAAGCCTAGAATTAGTATAAAATCCTTTTCTTTAAGTACTCAGGTGTAGGTGTGATCAATAAGGATTACCTCAAAAGTCTTAATAGATCACTAGTTAAACATTCTCAATTATGGCTTGCTACTAAGGACTATTAATATTGGTTATTGTATAGGATTTAAAAAAATTAATGAAGGTTAAGAAAAGTATAATTTGCTTAGACTTTGTGGGAAATCATGTTGAGAATGATTCTTTTAATAAAAAATTTTGTATATTCCTTTTGACTATTTTATATTGTTATTCTTTAACTGATATATGAATTGGAAAATCTAGACTTATTGTAATAAAGATATACTATTGAGGATAGATAGGGAAACTTCAAGTGCAATCCAACTAATAAAAAAGGATGAGTTTTATCAACATCGATATGATTGAGAGAGAACTCATTTACAAAGTGATATTCAAACTTAAACTAGGTTAAGAAAAAAAATAGCTAGTTTTTTTTTTTAAATCAAGATCAAATAGAGGAGAGCATATGAGTCACTTGAGTAACTGAGAATAGATAGCTAAAATTTTAGTAGTCAAACTTAACCATTTTCTTAAATACCATGAGGAGGAATGGTAAACATATTTCTCATGAAGGTTATCAAAACATGAATACACAATGATATTGACGTGTGCGTATGCACACAACATGTATCGAAAGCAACTGTAGTTTGACAAAATTGGTTGAAACACATGGATTAGTTATATCTAGTAACAAGGGGTGGTATGGGATACCACATTCAAGTTGTTGCTTGGGTATTACTATGATAAGTCCCACATTCATTTAACTTAGCTAGTTCAACCATGCTGTTTGGAATGGGATAAATTATCGTGAGTCAAATGGGTGTGAGTAATTATGTCCATGATCAAGGAATTGATGTAGCTCTAGCTAACTTCATGTAGTGAAAATAATCTAGAAATTGAGCATATATACATTGATCCCTTGCATATTAAAAGTTGAATAAATCGATTATATAGGTCGTGGATTCACAAATGTTAAGGGATGGGGAAAGAAAGTGTTCCCCTCTAGGTGTTATGGGCCCTAGAGGATAATCCTCAACATGGTTTGACTCTCACAATAGAACACAAGGACATAAACGAGGTAGGTCAATTCTATATAATGAAACCATTTTATAGAATTTGGCCAATGTCATCCACTTGGGTGGCTATCAGTGACAACCTTAAACCCAAAAGTGGTATGATATGCCTATACTAATTAAATATTATGATAATGTTATATTGGGTGAAACAAATCTGCTATGAACATGAAAGCACTCTTAGGAATAAAACTATACTTTGAAATTAAAAAAAAAATTACCTTGTGAAAACTTGGCTTGTTTTAGTGGTACAACCAGAGTGAGTAGACTTAGGTTGTTACAACTATAGGAAATAAAATATAATTCCATATAAGGAATAAAAACTATAGATTTAAATATGTAGATGGTAATTTATAGGAGAATAATATCACGAGTCTCTTTAAATTTAAAATATAAATATTGTTTAATTAAATAAAAATAATTTAATTTAATATATTAAAAAATTAAATATTTAAAATTTTGTATTAAATTTTATATAATTTTGAAAAATATTATGTATTTATAGTAATTATGTGGTTAGGTACTATAAGTTTATTTTAATGTTGTAATGACCCTCCTCACATGGATATTGGTTAATAGAAAAATTTTATAATAAAATGGATGCTCGATGAAGTGATGATTCAGCTCACGGGTACATGGATGCTCGCATACTTGCATATCATGTAGATTTCATGATTATCTAGTTTATGTATATGTTAATATTTATTTAATAAAAGTAAGGTATTCATATAATTTATGTGGTGATGATGATGGGAGCCACTACTTTTATTTGAATGTGCACATATCTTATATTAGAATAAAAATAAATATAAAGCATGAATGTAAAATAAACATAAAGCATGAATGTAAATAAAAGGTAAGAATGGGAAGTGATGATTCAGCTCATGGGTAGATGGATTCTCGCATACTTGCATATCGTGTAGATTTCATGATTGTCTAGTTTATGTGTTTGTTGATGTTTGTTTAATAAAAGGTAATAAGGGGAAGTGATGATTCAAATCACAGATACATGGATGATTGCATACTATATCATGTAAATTTCATGATTATCTAGTTTATGTGTTTCATGTACATTTCATGATTATCTAGTTTATGTGTTTTTTGATGTTTGTTTAGAAAAAGTAATGTATTCATATAATTTATGTGGTTATGATGATGAGAGCCACTACTTTTATTTGAATGTGCACATAGCTTAGATTAGAAGAAAAATAAATATAAAGCATGAATGTAAATAAAGAAATATAAGCAATGTTAAAAGGAATATGAATGCAAGCTTAATATTGTGAATTTCAATTATGTAAAGTATGGAAAAATATAATATTTATATTTTTTCTTCGGTGTAAATGTTATGAGCAATACTAAGTGGCCAGTGAATACTTAAAAAATATGGTTTTCTTCATCATTAGATGAAGGAGCATGACATGAATTAGTGGTCGGTTAAACCACACCAAAGCTAAGTGTAAAGTGTCATTATGATCTTAAACCTTCTCCATATTCTAAAAATAAAAAAATGGGAGAGGCATACATTCTTGTTGGAAGTAGTGCGACAAATAAAGGAAAAAAATGAAATTGAGAAATATGATGGGAAGTGTAGCACATATTGGTAACTACAGATTTTTTAGGAACCCTTTAAAAACACTTGGAGTGTGAAGTACACGAATGAATTCAAGTAGATTACTAACAACAATATTTCTAATTGCTTTGTTTCCTTAGAAAAATGATTTGAGCTAGAAAACTATTTATCTTAATGTGTGGAATGAAACGGAAAGACATTATTGTATGCTCATGCATTATGATTTAGTTGGTTTGAATGGTTGCTTTTCCATTTTACATTTGGATATGTGTTTGCATTGGGTAAGGATGCTATTGATATCCAGGAAATTATGGAAGGGTTAAATAAACTGCATGCATTAGTTATGTTGAGTGTTGTGTGAACCTCTAGTATACTTTTGCATGTTAACTTAACTGTGAGTTAGTAGAATTGCATTCATTGGATTGTTTTTTTTTTTGGTAAATAAAATTCTTCATTAATTACCGGGTTTTGTAGGTTAACCTAAAACCTATTACAATATCTAGCCTTATACTGAGATTGTAGATCCTAGTCATCCTTGAAACTTTCTGACCAGAAATTGTGTTGAATCCCCTACAAAAACTTACTAACAAAGCACACCCATACTTAAACATAACTGTAAAAATTACTTACATTGAAAGGAATTGAAGTTTGGAACTTTGCACTTGTGAAACCTGTTGCTTTCCCATTTCCTATTCTCTGTCGAAATATTCCAAGGCTTACACCCTATTACATTCATTTCCAATTTGGTATGATTTAGAGGGAAACCCCATAGTTATTACCAGCTCCATGGGGAAATAAAACCCATTCATCTTTTGTTGAGCCATAATATGATCCCCAAATATTAAGTTTCCACTTCATCAAAGAGCGGAGAGTGGCCTTGTTGGTGATTCAAACAAAGTTATTCAAGCATGACAGTAGATGATTATGGACTAGGGGTAGCCAAGAATAGTAGACAATTATAGTATTTGATCTTTTAGAATTTTACCATATGCATTCGAGTAAATATTAATATTTATTGGTGGGAATTTCTGTCTAGAATGCCTAAAGATCTCTATTTTACAGACCTAAAAATGTATGTATAGGTAGAGTTGAACCACCTTATTGGGTGTCAAGGGTAACCTCAATGCATACTATAGATTTAGAATTCTAAAGTTATACCTGTAGCAGTTGTTTCAATGTTGTCATCAATGATTTTTAGAAAGTAGAAATTACAAGTTAAACTTGGTTGGTGTCATTTACAACTATAGAATGGGGTTAAAGTTTATGTTTCCAATGAAAATGTGAATAATATCGTATAAATTAAAAAAGGATACTTGTTTGTAGTTTCACCCTTTGAGATACCAAACCTGGGTTTATCGTAAATATATACGTAGATACTATTGCATAGTAAGAGAAATAAATACTTGACTTGAATGTTGAGTTTGTTGGCCTAAATGGTATTGAAAAGTCTTTTCTTTTAAATTACTATTTAATATATACAACATCTATCAAAATAGATTAATCAATCTTGGTGTGGTGGAGTTAAATCATTTTGGCAGTCCTTAGTGCACATTTTGAACCTGAGTTTGCCAGGCTCTTAGTAAAAATTTAAATTATTTATAATATATGTGGTTGCATTGGGAGAGGAGCAATAATGGAAGAATGTGGTAAAGCCTACAATTTCTTAAAGGGAAAACTATTTTAATAGATTCCTTAATAGATGTTATGTCCAACATGCATGCATGTTAAAAGTTATGTTTGGTACATTATATTGCTCTGGAGCAGAATACATAAATGCAATAGAAATATTATAAAACATTTGGTCCATTTATTTAAAGTTTTAAAATGCTATGCTTATACTGAGATAAGGAGGTGAACAGTATAATATCACTTTTTAACCTTTTCCTTTTACTTTAGAAAGCAATTAGATGAAACAATAGCAGAATCAAAGTAGTAATCAAACCAGTGTACAAGTCATCACACAATTGAGACACTAATATAACGTGGTTCACCCAAGGTGGGCTACTCCACAGAGAAAATATTTCACTAAATTTTCTCAATCAAATCCTTTTGGAATCCTTCCCAATTACAATGTTTATGGACTTCCTATCCAAAGGATAATCCTTCCCCTAATCAAATATTTATGAGACTCCTACCCAAAGGAGATGTCCTATCCCCCAAATAAGTATTTATGAGCCTCCTACCCAAAGGAGATGTCCTATCCCCCAAATATCTGGAAATAATACTTCATAAGATCAATGTCTCTTCTCTATCTAGCAGGTGGAACTCATTTCCATAGAAGATGTCCTATCCTCCTTGATATGGCTCTAGAGACTTCTATCCTCACTAATCACCTCCACAATTGCTCATAAAAACCTGTACTAAACACAGTCAGTCGGTCGAGCACAAGTCCTCTCAAACTCTATCACAAATCTGCACTAAACTCAGTCCTCTGGTCTAGCACAAATCTGCTCTAAAATATCTGTCAGATCTATCCCAAGCTTAAGCCAAAATCTTGAACAAATTAATCATAACTGCTCACAAGTCTTCACCAAAACTTCATCAAATCTGTCCACAAGTTCTTTAACAAGAACCTGTCTAAATAAGTCCACAAGTTCTCCACAAGAACCTATCCAAATCAGTCCACAAGTTCTCCAAAAGAACCTGTATAAATAATTCCACAAGTTCTTGACAAGAACCTATCCAAATCAGTCCACAAGTTCTCCATAAGAACCTGTCCAAATCTATCCTAGCAAGCTCACCAAGAACTTGCCCAAATCAGCTCAAGCAAGTTTACCAAGAAACTTGCCCAATGTGAACACACAAAGAGAATTGTTAGAGACCCAATGTGTTTCATCCAATCATATCAAATAAATCTCATAGAAGCATAAAGAGAATTGTTAGAGACTCAATATGTTCTATCCTTCAACTCTCAATATCAACTCAAATCAATCTCATAGAAGTAGTATACTTTCACAAGATCTTGAACCACAACCCAACAATTGCCAATAATGCAATATCAAGGAATCAACTCCTTCAACATAGAACCATAACTTACTATCAAACCCTAGCCAAGTTAGTTTTCAAGAACTCAAATCAATCTCTCTCTAAGCATAAAAAAGGGGTTCAAGATATTTCCAACTTCTCTCAAAAGGGAATTCTCAACGTAACCACACAACCATGTTTATAAAGCAAAGTATAACTTGATAAAATTAAATATCAAAGGAGCAAGCCCAACTCATGTATCAAGTAAAGCATAACTTGATCAACTAAATCTCAATGGAAGCAATCTCAAAACGATACTCTCAACAAACAAACAACTAAATTATGGTTTCAACAAGTTATAGTAATGGCATAAGCTTCTCACTTAAAAAACCTAGAGTAAACTTCAAATGCTTCCACTCTCATAAACCAAAATTATGCAATAACTCATAAAATCATCATGATCTCATAATGCATAATCAATACTTCCACTTTTAGAAAATAAGATCCACTCCAAATAAGAAAACTTAATTTAATCCTTTTCACTCCAAAATTATTTTTAGAAAACCATCAATCAATAATAACCATGGAATAATGTGCCCATACCTTTACTTTGATGAAGAAGGAGAACTCAAAATCTGTCACAACACTAACTCTCAATTTTCCACAAATTAGAGTTAGCAACAATGTAATAATGCACATTGATAAGAGTCCTAATAACACATTATCACTCCAACTCATCAATAATCAAAACTCACAAATATACATATCAACAATATTCCTTTACACCTTATAACTCCTACTTAATATATCACAAACTAAATTCAACCTCAAAAAATAATTACAAGATCATATCCACTCAATAACTCTAAAGGCTCTCTAACCCCAATATGACATTAAGCACAATTGTTACTTAAAACCTTATAACTCCTAAAATACATTTACTTGTAAATGCATTTGCCACATAAACATTAAGCATCAATAATAAAAATGTCAAAGCAATATTTATATTTAACGTTATACCTCCATCCAATTACCAACAATAATTTGCCAAGTCAAATCAAATATTCCACATTATCAAAAAAATATCTACCTTGGACAAAAATTAATTCTCCAACCTTAGAAGAAGTGTGGAGACACCAACATAAGTGACAAAGTGCTTCCTCCTACAAAATCATGGCCTAAAGCAACCGTCGTACCACATGCACAATAACCATGATTAAGAAAAAATTGAAACACGCTTGTCACGAATCAAAATCGACACCTTTGCTTAGCGAGAGCCTTCGCTCCACTGCCTCCACTATTGGAAAAAAAGTGCCTAAAGAAACTCTCAAGTGCTACTCGTTGTTTTACATCCCCTTTGATCACAAAAGACAACCAAAATTTCCTTCCTCATAGGCACACGAAATCTAAATTTAACACAGACTAGATTTGTCTTCCTCACTACGCATGAAATCAAAATTTAACACAGACCATATTTGTCTTCCTCACTGGCACACGGAATCAAAAATTAACATAGGCAAAATGAGACTCAAAAATCACAGCACAATCCAAAATCAAAGATCATAGAGCAATATGAATTTGAAGGTAATCGCACAAATCGAAGGTGCTTAAAACCTTAGGAAATAATGCCCTTTAATAGTCTTTCATCCCATGCAAATTGACGTTGGCGCTCCTTTCAAACATTAATTTTTTCATCCCATGCAAGTTGATGTCGGCAAGGTAAGTCTTTTACATGAGCGCCGCTAAGGGTTTAGAATCACTTTCATTAATAATTATTAAATTAATAATTATTATTTTATTAATAATAAACTTAACTTAAAACATTTTCAAAGGTTTGAGTTAATTTATTTATTAATAATAAAAATGGACTTTTAAGGTTTTTTTCAAGGAGAAAAACCTTTTCATTAAGCCAAGATGGTTTTAATAAAAACCCTTAATGAGTCCAAATGGTTTTAAGAAAAACCTTTAACCTTGTCACCATGGTTTTAATAAAAACCCTTAAACAAACATCATGGAACTTTCAAGATATTTTTGGCACCAAAATCTTTTTGAAATCAACACAAATTCCTTTTGACATAAACACAAAATACTTTTGACATAAATGACAACTCACAAACATGAAGCTAGGCAACATACCCAAAATTACCAACAATATCCCCCTTTGTCATTGATGGTAAACCACTACTGAAACCACTACCAACTATCAAAACTGAAACCAACTAAAAACCATCCTTTGAAGCTTTGCTCCCATTGACTCAAGGCTCTCCCCCTTACTCAAATATCTCCCCCTTTTTCATCAATGTCAAAGGGTCACCTTTGGGGCTCAAGGGTAAGAATGATCATTTTAGCTTAGCCCCCCCCCCCACATCTTGTTGAGGTGATTAGTTTTGAGGTGGGTGTAAAACTCCCATTAGGTACTGATCATCATCAGTGTCCATAACTTTCTTTCCATGATTTTTCCTAATATCCTTGTCCATGTTACTATTCATGTTCTTGTTCATATCTTTGTTCTTATTCCTATTCAAAACCATGTTCTTGTTCATGTTCTCATCCCTGTTTTTGTCCAAGCCATTATTCCTATTCCTGTCATTATTTCTGTTCCTACCATTATTCTTGTTCCTGTTCATAGCCCTAAACTTGTACCTTGGAACTTCTGCTCTACACCATTTGGTTGTATGTCTTTCATTATTGCACTTATAACATTTGACAATTTTATTCCTTTGAGATGTACCTATTTTTTGAATCCTCTATGTTGGACCAAACTTGTTCCTATTGTTAACCCTGCAATTAACTGCATTGTGCCCAAACTAATAACAAGAGTAGCAATGCCCTTGAAATAAATTACCATTTCTGAAATTTTCATTAACCTATCTTGCTTGAGACCTACACTGTGAAGCCATGTGTCCAAACCTGTGACATGCAAAACATCTTCCATTGAACTTTCCTTGCCTTGACCTCATAGGTCCTTTAGTATTTCTCCCCTTATGCTGATTCTTATTTTCTAATTTTGTGCTATTTGAATTACCATATGAAAACTTACTCTTTGAAGTACTCTCTTCATCTGAACCATCTTCTTCTTGGGAGCTCATACTATATTCCTCAACCTGTTTCTTTTTTTTCTTTAGAAAACCAAGACCTGTTTTATCTGTTGTCCTTCTTTGATCCTTGATGATTGATTTTACCTTCTTGGTACTTTATTCAAACTTTTAAAGCTTCTACTTGTACTCTTTAGTTTCCTTTTTAAAGGAAGCTACTTCATATTTTAACTCTTTACACTCAAGATACCTAGTTGCCAACTCTTCTTTGAGTTCCTATGTATTTCCTATAGAGATATCAAGATTCCCTATAAGCTCATCTCTTTCATAATGGTATTCATCAAACCTATCAATGAGTCTAGAATATTTATTTATTTCTTTCTTTAACACATCAATATCATTAACAAGTTCAACCTCAAGATCTAGTTCTCTCTTTCTAGAAACATCCTCTAATTTTTTACCTTTTGAAACATCAATATACTTTTTTGATTTCTTACTACTAGAGGTTCTAACTTCATCTAAATCCATAAGAAGATCTTCCTCATAATTTTTTGAAGCATCCTCATACATAGTATTACCATAATTCAAACCATCATTTGTATAATCATCCTCAAGGTAACCAAATTTCAACATCTAAAGCACTTAAGAACAATAAATCTATTCCCCTTTTCTTTTCCTTCCTTTTCTGTTAGAAACAATATCTCATTTCTATCATCGCTTGAAGAACTTCCATCATCACTACTAGAAGAATTAATTGCTTTGTCTGTGTAGAAACTTTTCTTGTGTTTTTGAAAGTACCTATTCCCTTGAATTTTTTTCTCATTTCAGTTCTTCTTTTGATACCTGTGCTTCTCAGATTCCCTGTGCTTATAATCCTATTTTTCTTCATAAGAATCATCCTTGGGTTTTGTAAAGTCAATAAAATATTGACCAAATATTCCACAATTGAAACATTTAACAAATTTCATACATTTGTGCTTTCTTGAGAACTTGCCTTTCCTGTTGTAGTTTACTTCTTCATCACTAGAAGACTCATCACTGTATTCTTGTTGTTTACCCTTGGAATTCTTGGCAGCTTTGAAAGCTGCCTACTTCTTAGAATTAGGTACCACTTTATTTCTTAAATCAAAAGCTACAAGTATACTATGAAGCTCTTCTTTTTACAATTTATCCAAATCCTTGGCTTCCTCAATAGCTGAAATATTTTCACTAAATATATTTGGAAGAGACCTCAAAATTTTATCACAAACATCATTTTTAACAAGCTCAATACCTAGTTCCTTCATGGAATTAAAAATATCATCAGTCACTAATATTTTCTTCAGCATTCATCTTGAGTTGTTCAAACACACCTTTGTAATATCTCAATTTTTATTTTCTAACATTTGCATCACCTGTATGAACCACTTGCAATTGATCCCACATTTCCTTTGTTGTATTACAATGAATCACCTTTATAAGATCTGCCTTTTGTAGACCTTTCAAAATTACATTCATTACCATTGAATTATTGTGATGTAGAAGTTTCTCATCTACTGTAGTAGGAGGAAGATTTGGAATAGTGTACCCAAACTCAATTGCTTCCCAAATTTCATTTCCAAGAGCCATTAGATGAACCTTCATCTTTATGCTCCATAGACCAAAATCTGTCCCATCAAGAATAGGTGTTGAATTACCACTTGTAAAATCCATTGCATTCTTTTCAAGATTTTCCTTCAAGCTATGAAACTCTTCTGAAGGAACCTGCTCTGATACCAATTGAAGAACACAAGCTTATACTGAGAGGGAGGGTGAACAATATAAGACCAATTTTTAAATTTCACATAGTTGAGACACAAATATAATGTGGCTCAACCAAGGTGGGCTACTCCACAGAGAAAATATTTCACTAAATTTTCTCAATCAAATCCTTTGGGAATCCTTCCCAATCATAATGTTTATGGACTTCCTGTCCAAAGAAGAATCCTTCCCCTAATAAAATACTTATGATCCTCCTACCCAAAGGAGATGTCCTATCCCCCAAAGAAGTATTTATGAGCCTCCTGCCCAAAGGAGATGTCATATCCCCCAAATATCTATAAATGATACGTCAAAAGATCACTCTCTCTTCTATCGCTAGCAAGTGGAACGCCTTTCAACAGAAGATGTCATGTCTTCCTTGCTCTAGCTCTAGAGACTTCTATCCTCACTGATCACCTCCATAGCTACTCATCAACACCTGTACTAAACACAATCAGTCGGTCCAGCACAAGTCCTCTCAAACTCTGTCACAAATCTGCACCAAACTTAGTCCTCTGGTCCAACACAAATCTGCTCTCAAATCTCTATCAGATCTGCCCCAAGATTAAGCTAAAATCTTGAAAAAATCAATCACAACTGCTCACAAGTCTTTACCAAGACTTCATCAAATCTATCCACAAGTTATTTAACAATAAAATGTCCAAATCAGTCTACAAGTTCTCCATAGGAACCTATCCAAATCAGTCCACAAGTTCTCCATAAAAACCTATCCAAATCAGTCCACAAGTTTTCCACAAGAACCTGTCAAAATAAGTCCACAAGTTCTCCACAAGAACCTATCCAAATCAGTCCACAAGTTCTCCACAAGAACCTATCCAAATTTGTCCTAGCAAGCTCACCAAGAACTTGCCCAAATCAGCTCAAGCAAGTTTACCAAGAAACTTGCCCAATGTGAACACACAAAGAGAATTGTTAGAGACCCAATGTTTTTCATCCAATCATATCAAATAAATCTCATAGAAGCATAAAGAGAATTGTTAGAGACTTAATATGGTCTATCATTCAAACCTCAATCTCAACTCAAATCAATCTCATATAATTAGTATACTTTCACAAGATCTTGAACCACAACCCAATAATTGTCAATAATGCAATATCAAGGAATCAAATCCTCCAACATAGAACCATAAATTTCTATCAAACCCTAGCCAAGTTAGTTTTCAAGAACTCAAAGCAATCTCTCTCTAAGCATCAAAAAGGGGTTCAAGATATTTCTAACTTCTCTCAAATGGGAATGCTCAACTTAACAACACAACCAAGTTTATCAAGCAAAGTACAACTTCATAAAATCAAATCTCAAATGAGTAAGCCCAACTCATGTATCAAGTAAAGCATAACTTGATCAACTCAATATTAATGGAAGAAATCTCAAAATGAAACTCTCAATAACCAAACAACTCAATTAGGATTTCAACAACTTATAGTAATGGCATAAGCTTCTCACTCAAAAATCCTAAAGAAAACTTCAAATGCTTCCACTCTCATAAACCAAAATTATGTAATAACTCATAAACTCATCATGATCTCATAATGCATAATAAATACTTTAACTTTTAGAAAATAAGATCCACTCCAAATAAGGAAACTTAATTTAACCCTTTTCATTCCAAACTTATTTTCAGAAAACCATCAATCAATAATAACCATGGAAGAATGTTCCTATACCTTTACTTTGATGAAGAAGGAGAACTCAAAATCTGTCACAACACTAACTCTCAATTTACCACAATTTAGAGTTAGTAACAATGGAATAATACACAATGATAAGAGTCCTAATAACATCTTATCACTTCAAATCATCAATAATAAAAAATCACAAATATACATATCAACAATATTCCTTTACACCTTATAACTCCTACTTAATATATCACAAAATAACTTCAACCTCAAAAAATAATTACAAGAGAATATCCACTCAATAACTCCAAAGGATCTCTAACCCCAATATGACATTAAGCCCAATTATTCCTTAAACCCTTATAAATCATAAAATACATTTACTTATAAATGCATTTACCACATAAACATTAAGCATCAATAATAACAATGTGAAAGCAATATTTCTATTTAACCTTATGCCTCCATCCAATTACCAACAAAAAATTTCTAAGTCAAATAAAATATTCCACATTATCAACAAAAGATCTACCTTGGCCAAAAATCAATTCTCCAACCTTAGGAGAAGTGTCGAGACACCAACACAAGTGCCAAAGTGCTTCCTCCTCTAAACTCGTGGCCCAAAGTAATCATCGTACCACGTGCACAATAACCGTGACCAAGAAAAAAACTGAAACATGCATGTCATGAATCGAACTCGGTACCTCTACTTAGCGAGTACCTTTGCTCCACTACCTCCACCGTTGGAGCACAAGTGCCCAACGAAATTCTCAAGTGCTACTTGTCGTTTTATCTTCCCTTTGATCGTAAAAGACAACAAAAATTTTCTTCCTCATAGGTGCACGAAATCTGAATTTAACACAGACCAGATTTATCTTCCTCACTGCGCATGAAATATGAATTTAACAGAGACTAGATTTGTCTTCCTCAATGGTGCATGAAATCAAAAATTAACACAAAGCAAAATGAGTCTCGAAAATCACAGTGCAATATGAAATCGAAGGTCATCAAGTAATATGAATTCGAAAGTAATCACACAAATCAAAGGTGCTTAAAACCTTAGGAAATAATGCCCTTTAATAGTATTTCATCCCATGCAAATTGACATTGGCGCTCCTTTCAAACATTGCATTTTTCATCCCATGCAAGTTGATGTCGATGAGGTAAGTCTTTTACATGAGTGCCACTAAGGGTTTAGAAACCCTTTCAATAATAATTATTATTTTATTAATAATAAACTTAAATTAAAACCTTTTCAAAGGTTTGAGTTAATTTATTTATTAATAATCAAAATGGATTTTTAAGGTTTTCTTCAAGGAGAAAAACCTTTTCATTAAGCCAAGATGGTTTTAATAAAAAACCTTAATGAGTCCAGATGGTTTTAAGAAAAACCTTCAACCTTGTCACCATGGTTTTACTAAAAAACCTTAAAAAAACATCATGGAACTTTCAAGATATTTTTGGCACCAAACTCTTTTTGACATCAACACAAATTCTTGTTGACATCAACACAAACTTCTTTTGGTATCAATGACAACTCACAAACATGAAGCTAGGAAACATACCCAAAATTGCCAGCATAAACCTTATCATGGATCGAACCTCATGCCATAATACAAATATTTTAAATGAGACAAGTCAACTCCACTAATGGCACCTAACGATATTTGGTTGTTCTCATCCACTTTGGTGACTATATGTAATAATATTGAACCCAAAAGTGGTGCATTATGTCAGTACTAATTTAATATTATGCTAATGATTTTATTTGAGTGAAACGTATTTTCTGTGAAATTTAAATTCAACTTATGACAAAGACTATAGTATCAAAATGAAAAGAAAATACATGGTAATTTTCTTGTAAATTTTTAGTGGTACAACCAAGTGACTAGACATGGGTTGTTACATATGGTATCATAAGATAAGTTATTTTAAGTTGTAGATTCTTATTGTAAATTTTTTTTAGTATAGTACCAAAAAAACTAATAAATTCTCTCTTTCACGTACAAGTCAAATGGTTGCGGGTGGGTGTTTAGGAAATTTTACAGGAGGCAGGGAGGAATAAACCACAAAATTACCTACTAGGGGACCAAGTTTAGGTTCAATATGAAAAGGTCCTCAATGTGAAAGAAGGATGAAAATATTAAATGAACCACCTCCCAATGAACTTTTCAGAGAGGGCGAAAATCTTGCAAAAGTTGTTTAGTTATTGCAAACTCACATGGAACAATAAATGGAAGAGATGGCCCAACAGAAAACCCATATGGCCCAGCAACAAGAATTTATTGTCCAACAATAGCGGGTCATAGAAGACCTAGCTAGGGGAAGAGAAACTGGATTAGGCAGGGTAGAGGAGGCACCTAGAGAACCTGAGGGATCCAGTTCTTGAAGGGCCAGGGCAAGTAAAGAATTGGATAGAAACCTAAAAAAAGTTGTAATCTCCAAGTTTAACAAGAAAGGTGATGGGGATTCAACAGAAAATTGGCTAAGTGAACTAGAGTCATACTTTTCTCTAGTAGTTTTATCCTCTAAATCTAAGACTGCTCTAGTAGTTATGAACATGACTAAAATTTCCCTAGATTGGTGGAAATCCTATAATAAAGGGCATAATATAGAAGCTATAGACCTCATATGGGAAGATTTTGCTAAAGAATTTTAGGATAGATTCCTAAAAAAACAATATTATGTGGATAAATCTGGGGAATTCTCCAATTTGTATAAGGAAAGCATGATAGTGTGTGATTACCACAAAAATTTCATTCAACTATAAAAATATGTATCTCAAAATGAAAGCAATGAAGAAATGAAGACATAGAAATTCATTCTAGGGTTACATCCTAGAATCATGATGGTGGTAAATATGCACAACCCTATTAATCTACCTACAGCCTTTGATTTGGAAAGAAAATAGGAAGCCAATAAAGAAACTAGAAAGACATATTTTAACTATCAAAAGTTATTTGAAAAGGAGAAAAATAAACTGAGAATGCAAAGAAAGAAACCCAAAGGGGGATACCAAAATAAGAAAGGTGGTAGAAATAAATATAACTACTATGGTGGTAAGCCAAAGAGGGATGGTAGAGAGTTTTACAAAAGGTAAGATCAGAAACTGGTAGGTCAGGAAATGACTAGGAAAATTGTACCTCTAGATGGAAATGAGAGTGGTAACAGGGGAAATAGAGCTCCACCAAATGGATGTTATATATTTCAAGGAGCTCATTATACCAAAAAATACCCCCATAGAGCTGATCGATATCAAAAAGCACCAAAGGAGGCCACCCATAGGATCTATGTAGCCACATGTAGTTCTGAACTTGATGGTCAAATTACTCCTTTCTTAATAAATGGATTTTTTTTTATAAAGATGTAAATTTATTTGATTGATAGTGGATCAACTAATAGCTTTATCTCTACTATATTAGTGAAGGACATACCTATTAGACCTAGATTTTTGTCCAATGGTTGGAAGGTAGAGTATGGGTTAGGGTAAACCTACCATGTTAACCAATGTCTGTTTGACCCTCATATTACTTTACCATAAGGAGAAACTAATTGGAATTTGTATGTGGAACCCTTGCATGCATTTGATATCGTTTTGAGATTTTATTGGTGAAATTATCATAAGACTCTTTTAAATTTTGAGGAGATATGGGTGGAATTTATGGATGAGTCTAACCAAAGAATTAGAATTTGTTGTGGTTGAGGTGAAGTTAAACCACATTTACTATCTACAATGCAGATAAAGAAAGTCATTAGGAAGAGGGGAATGATATTCATAGTTAATATGAATAAGAAATAAGAGATTGAAATAGAATCTTACCTTTTCCAAAAGCATCCTATATTGGGAGAATACAAGGATGTGTTTCCTGAGGATCTACCAGGATTACCTCCTCATAGGAAATTTGATTTTTCAATTGAGTTATTACCTAGAGCAGTGCCTATTGCAAGAGCACCATATAGAATGACACCTATAGAGCTACAAGAGCTCAAAATGCAACTTCAATATTTTTTGGAAAAAGGGCTAATTAAGCCAAGTGTGTCACCTTGGTGAGATCTTATCTTATTTATTAAGATAAAATATGGTACCTTGAGGATGTGGATAGATTATCAGATGTTGAATAATGTTACTATCAAAAATAGGTACTCATTACTTAGAATTGATGATTTTTTTGACCAAATAAGAGGAGAAACCATCTTTAAAAGGTTGAATTAAGATCTGGTTATCATCAGTTGAGGATACGAGAAGAGGACACCTCTAAAAAAACATTTAGAAAAAGATATGAATATTTTGAATTTACTATCTTACCTTTTGGGATAACCAATGCTCCAACCACATTCATGAAGCTCATGAATAGCATTTTTAGAGAGCAGTTGGACCCGTTTGTGCTCATACCTTTGGATGATATGCTGATCTATTCCAAGAACAAGGAGGAACATGATCAACATTTGAATTATGCTTGATATTCTGAGGAAGAATCGATTATATGGAAAACTATCAAAGTGTGAGTTTTATACTCTACAAGTACATTATTTGGGATATCTTATCTTCGTAGAAGGGATTGCAGTGGAGACCAAGAAAATTGAATCAATTATTGATTGGTCGACACCTACTAATGTGAAAAAGGTGTGAATTTTAATGGGAATTATAGGATATTATAGGTGATTCATCAAAGGATTTTCAAGAATTATCAAAACCATTAAAAACCTTTCAAGAAAAGCCTTCAAATGGGTAGAAAAATGTGAAGAGGATTTTTGAGTTTTGAAAGAAAGGTTGACAACCACACCAATTTTGTAATTACCTAATCCAAATAATCGATTTACAGTTTGTACTGATGCCTCCATTGAAGGATTAAGAGGTTTTTTGACCTAGGATGATGTGCTTATTACTTATAAATCTCAAAAACTTAAAATACATGAGCTAAAATATGCCACCCATGATTTGGAGTTGGCATAAATTGTACATACCTTAAATATTTGGAGACACTATTTATTGGGAAAACCATTTGAACTGAAAATAGATCACCAAAGTTTAATATACCTATTCACTCAACCCTTATTAAATATCTGGAAAAGATGTTTGATGGAATTTTTAGCTGAGTATGATTTTGGAATTGAGTATATTAAGGGTAATACGAATAAGGAAGTAGATTCTCTGAGTAGGAGAGGGTGTGTTTCTTCACTGACAAAATATAAATATGATCTGTCAGACCAAATTAAAGTATTGTAAGGAAAGAATGAATTTTGCCAATCTTGTAATGCTTAGGTTGAGCAAGAACCTGGAAAGGAAATAGATTTGTGTTCAAGGATGATCTATTATTTTATAGAAACATGTTGGTAGTTACAAGTATAGGTGAATTGAGGGAACTAATCCTTAATTAAGAGAATAACATGCCTTATTCAGTGCACTTGGGAGGGTAAAAAATGCATGAAAGTTTGAGAACAATTTACTTTTGGATAGGAATAAAAAATGATATCACTAATTATGTTGCTAGATGTTTATAATGTCAAATAGTGAGATCATAACATCTATATCTAGCTGGAAAGCTATACCCTCATGAGATACCCATGCAAAAATTGTAGGTGGTATTAATGGATTTTATAATGGGGTTGCCTAAAACAAGATTTAGACATGATGTAATCTTGGTAATTATGGATAAGTTAACCAAGGTAGCACATTTTATCCTAGGCAATGTGCAAGATGAAACTCCTATAGTAGCTAGTAAGTTTGCCAAGGAAGTGGTAAGACTACATGGATTTCTAGAGGTCATAATATCTTATAGATATTCTTACTTTAAATTTGAATTTTGGCAAGCATTGCATGAACTATTGGTAATAAAATTGAATATTAGTACTTTTTATCACCCTAAGATAGATGGATAGACTAAAAGGATGAACTAGGTATTGGAATACATGCTACGAATGTACTATATGGATCAACATACAAAGTGGGAAGACTATTTATACCTATTAAAGTTTGCATATAATAATAGTTACCATTCATATCTAGGTATGATACCTTTTAAGGCCTTATACAAGAGAATATGCAAAAATCCCTTATCTTGGAATAATTCAGAGGATTGGGTAGTGATCAGACCGAAAATTGTAAAAGAAATGGAATATAAATTGAAAAGAATTCAACCAAAGCTGAAAGAGGCCATAGATCACCTAGGGAATATTCTATGGGATACAGGGTATTCTTAAGGGTGAAATAAACTAAAAGTTCCATAAAATATTCCAAAATTAACTCTAGATATGTGGGACCATTTGAAATTATGGCTAAGATAAGCTCTATTGATTACAAACTCGCTCTACCACCAACCCTATCAAAAATCTACAATGTATTCCATGTGTCACTTTTTAGAAAATACATTCATGATCCTACTCATATTTTGGATGTTTCCAAATTGTAGATGACCGACCCACTCAAAATTGAAGTTTGGTATGTTTACATACTTGGTTTTAGAACCAATAATTTGAGTAAAATAAGCATAGATAAATGTCGGATCTAGTGGGACCACTACTTAGATAGAAACATAATGTGGAAAGATGGGGTGGATATGTGGTATCAATTCCCTTATTTGTTTGAGTAGAAATAAACTTTTTCAAAAACATTCATATAGTTTAATGAATATATATATATATATGCAAATATATATGAAACTAGATATTGAGTAGAGTAGTTTATGTTGATTGAGTTACTGTGTAGAGTAGCTTGTATGTATTTTGCATTACTAAGCAAAGTGGGTTTGAACGGGTGATGATATATGTTTTGATTGAATGTAAAATATCATATTATATGAATTGGTTGTATGCCCACATGTGAATAATTATTATTCTATGATGATTAGGACAATTGGGAAATTTTATAAAGTGGGATTAATGAATTTATTTTATTATTTTTGGCATTTGTTAAATCTATTAATGCACATATATTTTTTGTTAAATTTTGAATAAAATACAGGGACTGTGTTTGTTCCTAGTGGGGGAGGATGTAACGACCCTCCTCACACGGATATTGGTTAATAGGAAAAATTGATAATAACCTACCTTTTCTTGTGAAACATGGTACTGCTGAAAGTTATTGTGAATGAAGGACTGAGTTCAAGGTCATCAATGAAGGGAAGCAAATTTATGGGAAAAGGTAAGAAGAGAAAGTGATGATTCAGCTTGCGAGTACACAAATACTTGCATACTTGCATATCATGTAGATTTCATGATTGCTTGGTTTATGTGTTTGTTGTTGTTTATTTAATATAAGTAAGGTATTCATATATTTTATGTGTCGATCATGATGGGAGCCACTCATTTTATTTAAATGCTCACATAGCCTAGATTAGAAGAAAAATAAATATAAATCATGAATGTAAGTAAATAAATGTAAGCAAGGTTAAAAGTAATCCAAATGTGAGGTTAATATTGTAAATTTCAATTATTTTAAGTATGGGCAAAGATATTATTTGTATGTTTTTTGGTATAAATGTTATGAGCAATACTAAGTGGCCAAAAAATACTTAAATCAAAATAAACATGGTTTTCTTCATCATGATATGGAGGATCATGGCATGAAGTAGTGGTCAGTTAAAGTCTCATTATGATATTAAACCTTATCCATATTCTAAAACAAAGAAAAGGGGAGAGGCATACATTATTTTTGGAAGTAGTGTGGTGAAGAAAGATAAAAAAGGAATTGAGAAGTACAGTGGGGATTGCAACATGTACTGGGGGATTGCAACATGTACAAGTAATTACAGAGTTTTCTGGAGTCCTTGAACAATACTTGGAGTATGGAGTATCATGAAATACTTTAGGTAGATTGCTCATAACAATATTTCTGATTGTTTTTTTCCTTAAAAAAAAGAAAACGAATTTGATTGAGCTAGAAAAAATATTTTTCTTTTGGAATATATTAATCAATCTTGGTGTGGTGGAGTTAAATCATTTTGGCAGTCCTTAGTGCACTTTTTGGACCTGATTTTGTTGGGATATTAAAAAAAAAATTAATTATTTATAATATGTGGTTGTGCTGGGAGAGCGACAACAATGGAAGAATGTGGTAAAGCCTATAATTTCTTAAAGGGAAAGCTATTTTAATAGACTCCTTAATAGCTTTATGCATGCATGAATACCTTTAAAATAGACTCCTTAATAGAGGAAGAATGATTTCATCCTTGTTAATAGACTCCTATGTTAATATCTTTTTTAATAGACTCTTGTCTAGCATGCATGCTTGTTAAAAGTTATGTTTGGTACATTATATTACTCTTGAGTAGAAGACATAAATGCAATGGAAATACTATGAAATGTTTTATCTATTGATTTAGAAGAAGAACACTTTATTTTCATATGCTATGTTTTAAAATTTCTAAAGTATAGCTTAATTTACTTTTGGAAATGAATGAGTTAAATTTTGAGACAGAGAACCCATGAGTTAGTCTATTAAAAGGGATGGGACTTTTATTTAGCTTGAATTATATAAATATGTTGAATCTCCAATGATATCAAATTTTGACTCTTCATATTGTACCGTTGGAGGAAAATAAAGAAAATAAATATAGCATGATTTTATATAATTGGAATTCATAGTCTAGTGTTTATTAATTTTAAAGCACTTTGGTTTTAGAACCTTTAAATATAAGATGTAAAATGTATTGAGCATATTATTTTAAAATTTTAAGTTTAATATGGTATTTGTGCTATCCATTTGAAAAATTACTAGCAATATATAAGAAGTGGGTATTAAATCAAATCTGATCACTTCTTCAAACCTTTAAACCTTTGATGTATCCTAGGCTTTAGTTTATTATTAAAGTCTGGTTTACTTGGAAGACTTATATCCTTGTGGAAACTTAAAACTTATATTAGATGGGACTTGGAACAAAATACTTGAATTAGAATGTAAAACCTTAGAAAACCTTTCAAGAGTCAAGCATCAAGAATGAAGGATGCTCAAGATTCACCCATCGATTATTGAGGTGCGAGTATGCATACAACAGATTTTTAGTGCAACTATAGACTAATAGAATTGGTTAGAGAAAGCAACTTGGTCAAGTCTAGTAATGAGAGATAGTATGGGATGCCTTCTCTAGGTTGCATCTCCAATAGTACTATGATAAGTCCTAGGTTCTTTTGACCTAGCTGGTTAAGCCACATTTTTTGGTATAGGATATACAAATGTGGGTCGTAAAGAGCACGTGTGATCAAGACCAATGCCATGGTATTTGTATGGCTATAACTGATCATGGGTAGAGTATAGTTTGCTAAATACCAGGTATATATATTATTTCTCATTTCATTCATTAGTAGAACATGGTCGATGAAAAAATTAAAGGTTCAAATATCAAGATATGATGAAGCAAGCATCCACCCTCTAGGTGTTATGGGACCTATAGGATAACCCTTTTCATGGATGAACCCTCATGTGAAGACATGAGTATGTTAAATGAGATAATGTAAATCCACTAATCATAATTTACGACATTTGGCTGATCTCGTCCACTTAGGAGAATGTTTGTAGTTGTCCTGAACCCAAAAGTGGTGTAATATACCAGTACTAATTTAAGCTTATGCTAATAATTTTATTTGGGTGAAACATATTTTCTATGAACTTGAAAGCCAACTTATGACCAAAACTATAGTATTCAAATGAAAAAATATCTAGTAATTTACTTTTAAATTTTTAGTGGTACAACCAAGTGAGTAGACTTGTGTTGTTACAAATGTAGTTACATTTTTATTATCATTGTTCTATATATTCTTAAGTTTATCAAATTTTTATGCTCTCACCTTCTTTTTATTTTTATAGATATAAATAAATGGTATGCTTGGCTATATATATATATATATATATATATATATATATATATATATATATATATATTCCACTATCCTATGTCATATATGTATTTTTTTCATGTTATATGTTTACTCTTAACTATAAATATATAATATTAATAGAGCTTATGGAGTTGGATCAATTGTATGTGAATGTAATTTGCTTTATCATGTTTTATCTTCCATTTTCAACATATAGAAATCCATTTATTTCCACTTCTAGGACATGGAGTTTTTTTTTGGATAAATATTGGTTATTATTACTTTTACATAGAATAAAAGGAACACCATGTAAAGCATTAATTTCATTTTACTATTAAAAATATTTTTGTTTGTTTCATAATTTTAAAAGTAATATGATGTTTGATATATACTCATTACCACATTTTATTCTTACAATGTTTGTTCTAACACCATTTATAGGTTTTCTATGCTCTTTCAACCATTTCCCTCACAATTACATTCAAGAGGTTTACTTTTCATAATTACTTATTGAATTCTACTATTTTTTTATGCTATTAAAGGAAAAGAGGGTTTTGAAAGGGATACCATAATATTTTACACTATAACAAGCCTAAAAGATAATGAAAAACAAAAACAACAAACAAGACACCCCACGGGTGGCCAAAAGAAACAAAAAACCAGCGATGCAAAGACAAACCAAATGAGAGGAAACAAAAGATAAGAGGAGATACAAGAGAGAGGGGAGGAAGTTCTACACTAGCATGTCAATATCTTGAGAAATCATTCCCGTAATCCACAACAACTCTTCAAAAAAAGTCAAGCATAATCTTCATGGAGCTCTAGCTTGCACATTGTTTTATCTCTATCAATTTTAGACTATGAAGAACAAAGATCTTCCTCTCAGAGGGTTCTTCTGATGCATAGACATATTTCACCATTTTATCCTTATGGAAGTCCCTAGGTAGGATCTCCACATCAATGGAAGGGGATAAGGGGAGCCACCAAAATTCATGATAATAGCCTTACCTAACAATCATTGCTAAAAAACACATCCCAAGAGAGGAAGACAATAGATAATCAGGAAATAATCCTATGAAGCTTCAAAAAATCTTTCACCACCACCACAAAGACCCTAAAGAGGGCACAAAAAGGGCCAACATATAGCTAACCACCATGAAAGAAAAATACCACATCTCGAAGATAGACTTCAAAACCAGACAATAAAGGCTGAGGAAAAAGGTTTGACACAGAGAAAAATTCCATCGGGAAGAATACCTAAAAATAAGGAAGCCCAAGAATGGACCAAAATACAAATATTAAGGGAGGAAGAGACCTCAAGGATTTAAAATTTAAAAAATAGAAGGCTCCACCTGACACAAGAAATAAATACAATTCTCCACAACCCCTAGAAAAGCAAACCCACTTTGAACCTGCTAGAAATAGACTGGCCATAAGGGAGGAACTGACAGGTAGGATTCAAAATTTGAAGAAAAATGGCTTCTTCCAAGAACAGAAAGAGAAATAAAATTTTTGCACCATCCACTCCCATAAGACACTCCATCAAGGACCTCATAATGCACTAACCACGCTACCACTAGAGCAACAAATGATTAACCTTTTTATAGTAATGAATGAATCTCATCATTTGAGTAGTGACCAACCTTGACCGAGAAATCCCTCTACCACACTGAGAATCTTGGATGAGAAGCTTTGAGATATACCATTAAATCTACCACTGCATTGCCTTCCCTAAACATGTGTGCTATAAGAATATTATAAAGGGATCGAATGTTCTAGTTTGCTTCATCGATCAGATTAGACACCGTCCAACTAGTTTGTAGGTCCCTTTTAGCATATTAATCACATTTAAGGAGTCACCATTGATGATAGCATTATAAATACCAAGTTATTTTAATAGTAAAACACTTGAGAAGGCTACTCTTGCTTTCACAAACTAAGAATATTGGAAACTAAGGTTTTTTGCAAATGCAATAATAATACCCCCATTACTATCATGGATTACCCTCTAGCACCAGACATACCAGGGTTTCCTTTTGATACCCCATAAAAATTTAATTTAAATCATCCAAAAAGAGGTGATGACCAACACATAAAACTTCTAGGATCAAGAGCATGCAGATGCCAAGTCATCGAGCTAAAACTAAACTTCTCTTCAAGCCTAATTTCACCTAGGTAAAGAGTCACAAAAGTACTCAAATCCTTGAAGGTAGATGAAAAATTTTCCATAACCTTCCATAATATTATAAAACTAATTTGATTGACCTCCATTTCTATGTCTTTGAATACTCTCACATTCCACTCCTTCCAAACACCCCAAAGCATGTGGGGTAGAAGGAACTTAAAAAAAAAAATGATTCTGGATGAGGAAAAGAGATATAACCATTGAGAAATATAGTCAAAGATCAAATTAGGCATCACCCTTGACACCTCAAGATAGATGATAATGGATGAAAGTACTTCCTCAAATAATTGACAATAAAGTAACATGTGAGAAGTCAACTCATAATATTTCTTACAAATGAAGCATCTATTAACCAAATTTAGGCCTCTTTTATGGAGATTTTCTATGTTTAAAATTTTATTTTGCACTACAAGCTAGAAAAATATGTCAACATTAGGGGTCAAATTCTTTAGCCATATATTTTCAATAGGGAATTGGCCATCCCAATTAGAGCTCATAAGTTCATCCATAAATTTAATGGAATACGACCCTTCACTATATCCATTCCACACCAAGCGATCATCAACATCCTCTTACCACACAACATAGAATCAAATTTCCTTCATAAAATACTCTATGCTCAAAGATCAATGACATTCCTCACAATAGTTGCAACATGTGGGGGTTTGGACCAATTTGTTTTGCCATCACGAACCACAGTAAAATTAGCCACCTTAGATAGTATGAAATTCTAGAATTTAGACTTAATTCTCTGAAATATTGATCCTCAACCAGAGGACAGTCTCTAAGCCATGGATTTTCCAAAAAAATTACTACCCTACCATTTTCAATAACCCAATTATAAGGAAATCATGGAATTTTAAGAGTCTCTTTCAAAAGGTCAAATCACCATTCGGGAGAAAATCCAATAAGAAGGAGTTGAAATTATACTTAGCTTTCGGGATCCTGCACCAAAGGCGGTCAACATTAGAGGTAACCTTCCAACCAAGCTTCATCACCAAGGCCTTGTTCATCCTAGCCATATTCTTCAAATTCAACACACCATACTTTTTTCTTTTGCATATTTTCTCCCATGAAACCAAATGAAAATTTGCTTTCAACACAGGACCAACCCAAAGAAATTTCTTGTAAATACTATCAAATTTCACCACAATTTTACCAGGGAGATGAAATAGGGATAAAAAATAGATATGAATACTCTGCAAAGTACTTTGAACCAGCACAACCTTGTCATCTTGGCTTAGGAGGGCCCCTTTCTAGGATGACAATATCTACTGGACTCTTTCAACCACTAGAGTCCAAAGAGAGTCTTTAATATGGTCCACAAAAAGTGAAAGACCCAGATAGGAGATCGAAAGAGAAGCAATCCTATAGTTTAAAATTCTGGATATTTTTTGCTTATAGGCCTTCCGAGTATTGATGAAGAAGATATTATTTTTAAAAAACTTATCTATTGATCAGTCACCCATTCATAGAAGTATAGAAGGGACTTAATTTCATGAGCATGGACCACTGAAGCAACACAAGAGAAAAGGGTATCATCAACAAACTGCTTGTATAAAATTAGACTACAAGACAAAGCTAGACGTAGGTCAAAATAATTTTGTCTCTAATAAATGGATCTCCCAAGAGCTTATGCCATAAGAATGAATAATAATGAAGATAAAGGGTCACCTTTATGGATTATATGACTTGAATTAAATAACCCAGTAGGAGATTCATTGACAAGAATAGAGAACAAAACTATCAAGATATAAGTCTCCACTAGCTTTATTTAGGTATCACTAAAGTCGAGTTTCCTCAAGAAACTGAATAAGAATGGCTTGGAGACCCAATCATAAGCCTTGTTAACATACAACTTAAGAAAGAATATTATTCTACCACTCTTCTAAATAAAATGTAATAACTCATGAATTACAATCGCTCCATCCAGGATCTATCTCCTTAATATGAACCTACTTTATGCAGAATCAATCAGTAGCAAAATAAAATGCTTAAGTCTATTGGCTATTGCTTTGGTAAGAACTTTGTACACCGTATTGCATAAACTTATCGACTTGAAGTCATTGAAGGAAGATGTAGAATATTTATTGGGGATGAGAGCTAGAAGGGTCGAATTCACTACTTTTGGAATAACCAAATAATTTTGGGAGTCTCTGATTTTTGAATAAATGTCTTCACCACAAACATGCCAAAACTTCTGAAAAAAACTATAGGAAAACTATCCGGCCAAAGAGCTACATGAAAACATGAAAATATGAAAACATGTTATTTTAATTTATATGACAAAGTGTAAGAAACCAAAATTATTAATTCAATAATAACCTAACTTGTGAATGCTATTGTGAAGTATGATATGAAATGAAATGATAATCTAAAATGGTATCTATAAGGGATAATAGTCATGATTGCAGTCAAATTCTATCCACAAAACTTTTTTTTTTCAAAAAAATTCAAGTATGATGACAATACCACTCCCAAGTTTTTTAAAGTTAAATAAACACACCAAATAGATAAAATAATTCTCTATTTTACTAAAAGTGCAAAAATAAATGTAGCATATATACATGGTACCTTTCATGAGTGGAGGAATTGCATCGATATTAATGGATATTATTACTTGAATTATATTGATAAGAGATGTACGAGGAGCAATTATATATTCATTAAGTGGTTAGATATTGTGACATTCAATGTTAGAAGATTTTCTAATAAAATATCAAAATTATTATTAGTTAAATATAAAGGATCATTGAAATGAAATTTTGGGAATGCATTTAAAATTTTTTATATCTTAATTCTAGGTACTTTAATGAAATTATGATATTGTAGATGTATTATTATTTATGCTAATTCAATTTTGAAACTTTTTGCAAATAAAATAATATAGGTATCATCACTACTCTTTTTTATTTTCTCACAATATCTTTAAGCTAGGTTATAGGATAAGAATATATATGTATTGATTGACCAACCTTTGATCCCACTTCAAGTAGAAAAAGTAAAAGTAATGAAATATGATACTCTCTATTTATAACACATTTTTTTTTAAGATAACAAATTAGATGGTTTCTTCTTTGAATGATGGTTAAGTCAATGTTGGCTCTTGGTCCTTTCAAGTTACAACAAATATTATCAGCGGAACCACTAGCCTGGCTCTGGATGGTGCCTATCACAACCGTGAAAGGTATTATTTGCTACATGAAATCACCTTTTTTATAGACAAGAAGGAATATTTTCCATGAATTTAGAATGGCTTCAGAACTGCAGCTTTGCATCCTCCCTAGAATAGAGTTGTTAGGGTTATAATGGATTACTTTACCCTTGACCCTTCCTACAAAATCATAAGGATTTTTCATGCCATATTTTTAAACCACCTTAGACGTAATGCTTGTATGAAAATTCCTTTATTTCTCTTTCATTCTATGCAAAAGTCCTTCCTTAATGTTCAAGTTGGTCATGGTCAAGCCCCTATCCACCAAGGCCTGAATTTTGTTGGTTTTTGAACAGGCCGCTTTGGAGCACGACCTTGATGCTAATGAATTTTTGAAGTCTTTTGCAGATCCTTCCATTCCTCTGGTGAGTGGTCCCAAGTTGAATGTGGACTCCCCCTCTATTGGTGGTGGCTCTCGTTTAGCCTCTGGAATAGACTCTGATGAAAGTGTGGACACTCTCTCCTTCACCTTTGGTGTTGACCCTGAGCAAATTTCCAAAAATATACAGGTCTCATCCAAAGGGGTTTGGGGTCGGGACCCGAAGGTGAGTGATTTGGCCCACTCGTTGGGTCACACTGTTAAATTTGATTTGGCCCCTAAAGTGTGTTTGGATGATCTTGGTGATTTTGATATGAAGTAGATTAGTATCGTTGTTGTTGTTCATCATAAGTCTAAATGGCTTCGTAGTAAATTTGAGGAAGAATACCATCTCGAATCTTGATTTTCTATCGAGGGATCTTCCCCAGGAGAAGCCTGTGGAAGATTTCTATGCTCCGAGCATGGCTAAGAAATTTAAAGAAGTTGTTTTCTATGATTTAAATCTCATTGACATCAACCAACACAAAATCTAGAGTTCGCTAAAATTTACCCTTGATTTAACTAAAAATATTTCTCGCTTGGCGGCTAATGTAACTCAAGGTGTTCACAAGCTATTGTAGAACTATCTCAGTTCTCCCTCCTTTGGTGCCTTGTGGTTTGGTTTTCGTCTTTCCTTTTTGTTTGCCTCTAGTTTTTTCGAGGTTTGTTCATTTCTTATCGCCCTTGTGGCTTTCTCTATAGTGGTTGTGGGATCCCGTTAAAACCCTCTTCTTTTAATAGTAACAAAAAAAAAAAGCATGCATTTTCTGCTTTACCTCTTGAATGAAATAATACCTTTTAGCTAAATTATAAGATAATAATATCGATGTATTGGTTGACCAATATTTGATCCCAATTCAAGTAGAAAAAGTAAAAGTAATGGAACATGATCCTCTCTATTTATAACCCATTTGATTTAAATATTGGATAAGCATCTAATGTCCACTTTACCTCTTTATCAAAATAATATTTTTTATTTTTGTGAGCTCATTATGATATGTTCATCATTCCAAAATCACAACCCTAAAGCATATAAGATATCTAAAACTAATATTGAAATGGGAAATAATTGAGCTTACATATGTATCAATTGTATATAATAAGAGGCACTCTAGAAGGTCAAACATCTTCATGGTTTTAATATTTTCTAACTTTATACCTATGGATTCAAATTATTTGAAAATAGATTTTCAATTTGAAATTTAACAGTAATTTTAAATTTTTGAAAGAATTACAAAACCTATATCATATGGACATATGGGAATGATCCTATTTGAGTATAGAAATATGTAAAAGGAGAAACAATATTTCCTTCCTTAGAAAATATTTGTTTCTTATTAGATCTCAACTATTTATAGTCACATGAGGAACAACCTATGTGAATAATAATTTCAAATTTTAAAATCTAGCTTCACATATGTTATATTAGGTTATATTGTTATAAAATCAATATAGTAAATCTAGATTAATATTTTAAATTTAAAAAAAATTATCCTTTTCAATTTGATATAGTGCTATATAGTTTGAACCCATGGGACATTACTAATTTCTATTAAATATTATTTTCATATCCATTCTCTTACCATCAACTATGAGATGAACCTTAAAAATATATTAAGAAACTACTCTAAGATATCTTCTACTAAGATTTATTAGTTCATGTTAATCCCCTATTTTTATAGGGTTTCTAAATGAATCTTGTAAGATACACATACTTCTTACTACAATAATTGTGAAAAAAATATAGGTATATGATATACTCTTGAATTAGCATCTTGCACTTCAAATATTTCTTCCTTTAAACTTTAATAAAATTAACAATATTAGGTTATAAAATTTGTCATAATTAATATTATATTAATTAACCTATAATTTATAGATTCGATATTGACCAAATCTATTATTTTATGATAAGTCTTTTTTTTCTTTTGCAAAATTACATGTAGAAAAATGTTCCAATCTTCTTTATCCCTTATACAAGAAAAACTAAAAGGATTAATTTATTTTTACAATTTTTTTTTACTAATGGATGGAACACTGGTCTTTTTAATTGTGAAGATATAATCCTTTATGCATTTACCTATCTAAGTATTATTTTTTTTTATAAAAATCATATTATTTATGAATAATGTAAAACAATTGTTGATGATTTAACCAATAACTAAAATACAACTAGTATACATAGATCAAAATTATTTATACATATTAATCAAATATCATATATTGTTGATTATTATATAATAAAAAATCATCATATTAATATCAATGAAAATTACTTGAATTTTATTTTTTTACTTTATCCCTAAAGAGAAGTCATTGGCAATATATAACAAGTATATCCAATATTTAACTTTTTTAAACACACATAGACTTCGAATTGAATTAGAGAATTTATCTATCTATGTTGAACTAGAGAATATAGATAGCACTTTAATAATTGAAGGACAATTTTACACATGTTAAATTATCTTCAAACCACTTTTAATCATTATGTCAAAATCTACAAGATATTTGTATAGTATCAAAAATTCTATATTTATCGAATGGATATTTAAAAGAATATTTTTTGAAATGTATATTTATTAATGAATTTTATCTATAGTATAATTAATTGTACAAGGTTTGAATTACATTATTTGTATTATATTATAATGATGTAATTTAAACAATCATATATATAGTCGTATAATAATAAGTTGTATTATTCCAAGATTCTTTATAAAAATAAAATTGTGAGGATTTTAAATTGAAATTAAATTATTAATATTAAAACATACAAAAATAACATGCATGCTTACATCAAATTACACGAGCCTAATTAGTTAAATTCTGAAATAGTTAAGGAAGTGATATTTATCAAAAATTAAAGAAGTGATCAAGATTTAAATCTTTCTAGATGATATATAGATAATTGTTAAATTGTTGTAACAATATAACATTCTAAATAATCAAAAGAGTGATATCTCTCAACAATTAAAGAAGTGAACTAGGTTAAAATATTTGTAGATAATATATACATAATTATAAATAAAAAAAACAAATACGTAAACCCATTTCAATTATATATCATTATTATTTTTGTAAATACACATAAAACAAACATAATTAATATAGATAAAATAATTGGATTTGAATTAACGTTTGCCTTATTTCCTACAATTAAAATAAATTTTATCTTTATTATATGAACTCTACATACCCCCACCACACTCAATAATAAAATGAGGTAGAAAATTAACTCTGGAGCGTACCAAGGCCCGTTTCTAAGGAATCAGCCCCATGCAAATTGTAAGGACATGACGCAACATAAATCAGAGCTTCACTTAAGACGTCCCATAGGCATATTTATCCATTGCGTTGTTAATATCCCACTGACGCACTTTGTATGGATGCCAGATGAAATTGAAGAGGTTCACCTAAGGATAATTACATGATTAGCCAAACGGACAGGTATCAGATATCATGCTTGTTTTAACTGTGAAGTGGGGCCAGAACTCTTCGCAGTTACAACTATTTGGTCAGCAGACCTTAAGCTCTTGACAGCATCTACATCGGTAAATAGAAGAAAGATGAAAATTGTAACGTGCAATCGAAAATTTGAACTTAAAAAAAAAAAATCAATCAAGCACAGATAGATACAGGTAAAGGACTGAGCTGGCGATACCGAATTATTCTTCATAGGCTGCTCCGAGTATTCTCTTGTTCGTTCATTTCTACGTATCCAGCTGAGCATGCAACCATAGAATATAACGTACTAGGCTACCTGATTTAGCTGAACTGACCGTAATGGCTATTACCTGTTTTAATTTGACCTTAAAAAAATTCAAGTTTTTAAAATTTTACGTACAGTTTGGCCGCTTGGGTTGGGAGACCCAGCTATTGGCGGTGGAATCGGAGAATATTATTACAAAACTAACCTCGTCGGAGATCCCTGACCATAAAAAACTAATGTTAATGAAGCTATAAATACCAGTATGTTCTCTAAGAGCCTTACAAATTTTCAAGGGGGTTATCATTTCTAATAGGAGGAGAATGGCGATTAAGGGAGACTGGTTCATGTTGATGGTATTGGGTTTCATGAGTATGGCGGTGCTAACAGCCGCATCGGATCCTGATATTCTCTCCGATTTTCTCATTCCCAACAATCAATCATTGCCCGTGGATGGCAAGTTCTTCACGTTTACGGGACTCCGAGAGATTGACGGCAATTTGACGGGGCCGAGGACGGTGCGAGTGAGCAAGGTATCGAAGGCGGAGTTCCCCGCTCTGGAAGGCCTGGCCGTGTCATATGCGCTGCTGCTCTTCCCTGCCGGCGGCATAAATCCTCCTCACACCCACCCCCGCGCATCTGAACTTTTGTTAGTTCTGGACGGATTTCTTAACGTGGGTTTCGTGGACACCACGGGCAAGCTGTTCACGCAGACATTGCAAGCGTTGGATGTGTTTGTGTTTCCGAAGGGGCTTCTCCATTTCCAAGAGAATAAGCACAACCATCGTGCTGCCGTCGCTATCTCCGCATTTGGGAGCGCAAGCGCAGGGACGGTGTCGATGCCTTCTACTCTGTTTGGAAGCGGCATAAGCGACGTTCTTCTCGCCAAGTCTTTCAAGACAGACGTTAAAACTGTTCAGAAGCTGAAGGCTGGCTTCAAGCCGTAATCATTCTCATTTCGTAGCTGTGCACCGCTGTAGCGCTTGAGGCTTCTCGCTACCCAGTCTCTTCTCGGTTAGGTTGCTTCACCTGTAAGAGAATAAATAGTAATAAAAGAGAATACATAAAATAATCTGTGCTTTGTTGTCCTCGTTTTAATAGATCCGATTTTGCAGCTAACACTTTATTGTCCATCACAACCAGGACAAGGACACTGCTTTAGCAACACCTTATTGTTTATGGTTTACTTATTTTTTAAGTGACACTATTAAATAATTAAAAATGAAATCTTTTCGTTCTAAGGTTAAATCCACACCAGATGACAAATGCTATGCAACCTATTTGAGACGATCACGAGAACCCTGGGAGGCAATGGGGCCTTTTCACCATCTAAACATTCATAATCGCTTTGAAAAAATCTTCTACAACAAAACAGCTAACGTATTATCTCCATACAGAGATAAACAGAGATATATACATTTATATAGTGGTCGAGCAACGTATAAGGTTCAACTAAGGGGTTTGGTCCCGGGAAGGTATAAAACTTGTAATTTTAAATATGTGGATGGAAGTTATAAGGGATTGGTATTGTGAGTTTGTTAAAATGAATAAACTTGTGGAGTATGAGATGGTGAGAAGATGATAAGAAATAAAATATAAGTTTATATAAGGTATAGAAATTATAATTTTTTTTTTATTTCGTTATTGTGAGAAATGTATAAGGTTGAACAGTCTTCTCCTAACCATGATTCGTCGTAAGTTGAGAGCTAAACTTATCAATAGCGAATTTAACACAAAGCCACCAGACACCCACCCCTCACACATTCGCCCAGGCTACAGTTTAAACCTTGGACCTCGAGAAAAAGAACCAAATCCCAAACCTTTGCCCTGCATCCAGGTGCTATAAAATTTATAATTTTAAATAGGCCGATGGAATTTATAAGAGAATAATAGTGTGACATTGTTCACGAAGAAGAGGGAAGATTCAAATTTTTAAAATAAATATTTAATTAAATTTAAAATATAGTTTAAAATATTAAAAAATAAATATTTAAAATTAATTAAATATTTATTTTTTATTAAAATAATAAAACTTAATTAATTTTTTTCCCAAATATTATGTATTTATATTAATTATTAATTATATTATTAGGTATTATATTTTTATTTTAATGTAATTATGTTTTTATTATTATTGTTTTGTTTTCAATAATCCAATTTTATGGAATTTGTATGCTTTCACCTTTCTTTTAGTTTTATAGGTACAAACAAATAATATGCTTGGCTATGTATTTTCATTTTTATTTTTTTACTTTCATTGTGTTGTCATATATGTATTACTTTTCCTATATTATAGGTTTGCTCTTAACTACAAATCTTCAATATTGATATAACATATGGAATTTGATCAATTGTAATTAAGGTGAATATATTTTGCTTGTTCATATTTCATATTTTATTTGAAACATACATAACCTCATTTCTCTCCACTTTTAGGACATAAAATTTTCTTTTTTCATTGTGGTCATTAAAGACAAATGAGAACACATGTTAAATTTTAAGACTTAGAATAAATTTTTATAATATTGTTTTTTTTTACAAAGATTGATTATTATTATTTATGTCAAATAAAATGAACCCCATGCAAAACATAACTTTCATTTCACTATTAACAATCCATCGGTTTTTATTCCTCTTCACCCACCCTTAAGTTGGTATGAGCACAGCCAATCGCCTTTTTTTTCTATACCACCAAATTGGTAAAATTTTAGGCATTTATTAGGAGGAGACCTAGGTTCAAATCTTGTGGGCACGTTGACTTTGTATTAAAAATAGTAGTCTATTTTGAATCCTTTGAGTGCGCACGAAATTGATGATGAAGGTATGAATCCCAAAGCAACGATGCTTCCCATCTCACGCCCGTTAACCCTAACAAGACATATAAGTTTGATGGGTGCAGTCCCTGTGGTTTGAACACTAGCTGACCGGTTACTAAAAATAGTGGCTGTTACCAATTGTAATAAAAAAAATCCTTTATTTTATCCCTTAATTTTAAAAGTAATATGGTAGATGGGATATGCTTATACCACATTTTTTACTTGTAATGTTACTTCTAACACCACGTATAAATTTTTTACACTCCTACAAATTCTTCCTAAATTGTATTCAAGAAACTTAATCTTCATAATTATATATTAAATTATACTATAAAATATTATATGAAAGCATGTAAGTTTAATTTGTACCACTAAGTGTATGGAACCAACATTGTTAATTTAATATGTTTGTATTCAATAATAACATATCTTATGAATTCTATTATAAAATTCTGATATAAAATGAAATGATAATCTAAAATGCTGTCTATAAAGGATAATAGTCATCATTACGATAAACTTCTATCCACCAAACTTTACTTTTTAGCATTTTCTAAGTATAATTACAATATAATTCTCATGTTTTTAAAAGGATAATAAACACACTAAATAGATAGAGTATGATTCTATTTCACTCAAAGTGAAAAACAAAATAAAAGTTAATAATGTAGCATCTTTACATGCTGCATTTCATGACCAATGATTTATATCAACATATTTTGATAATAAATGTTGGATGAGTGGGGATGTTAATTATATGTCCATTAACTAACTAGAGATGGTGATATCCAATGTTAGAATATTTTTCAATGAAATATAAAAAATTATGTGAATTGAAGATAAAGGATAAGGATCGGTGAGATGAAGATTTGGGAATATATTTTTAACTTTGTTACATCTTAATTTAAGTTAGTTTAATGAAATAATAATATTTTAGATGTTTTCTTATTCATGACAATTCAATTAAAACTTGTTGATAAATATATCTAAGTAATGGTTGATCAACCTTTTATGCCACTCTAATTGATTTAACCTTTCATCCTCATTGTTATTATTGTATTTGAATATTCTACCACATCCAACAATATCATCAATACCTCTAGTTGAGTTATCTCTATGAGAATCTTCCAAAAGAATCATAGGAACTTGCTCATGAAAAAAAAGTTCTGAGGGGAATTTTATGTATTTAGAGAATCGATTGACACTCCATCCACTTATTTATATGTGGGTAACATACTAGGAGAGTCTCTACCATAGTACAAATATCATCTATGTGATATTTTGCATCAACTCTTGTTTTTTCATTAGAGAAATATTCATCCATGATGGTTTTTTTAGAGCATTTTCTTATTTTATGCATTAATTATCGTAGCACTTGGGATAAGCTTACTTAGGTAGGCATTGATTTATTTATCTCCCATACACGTCATGATATTACTAATTATTTTGACTTATTTATATCCTATACACATGTATCATAATGTCACTCATTTATTCATCCCTCACATGTGTCATGATATCTCATACTTTGTTGACTTATTCATCTCTCACATATATTTGTTACTATCTCATTCAATGTGTTGACTTTTTAATCACTCATTAATACCATGTGTCACATTGTTGAGAAGATTCTTGTTGGGTATTATTTTTATGAGCTTTTAGTAATACCATATTTTTGAGTTATTGCAAAAGTTTCTTTCATTATTTTCCTGTATATTACATTTTTATTAGCATATAGTTATATGAACTTGCTTATTTTACACCTTGTGGTTGTATTTTCACGTAGCTCATCAAAATATAATAGTAATATCACAATTTAATTTTAGTAGATAAAATTTATTCTAATATCGTGATACATAACCCCTTATGAAGACAAATTCCAATGAATGGTTATACCTCTAGAAATTAATATAGTTTCATACTTTTTTTTAATAAAATAGTCTCTTTTTTATAACAAGGCTCAAATGGGTATTATACAAAGAATGCATCAACAACAATTGCTTTAAAAGATATAATACAAGGCTCATATAAATATTTTCTTTTATGAGTGATTGTGTCATTTCATAAGGTTTAATTCTTGACTTTCACTACTAGAAAGCTCTAGTGTCACCAACATTGAGGATTGTATTTGGATTGGGATCAAAATAGATCCTAAGGATTATAAATACATAAAATGTATCTCTAAAATATATCTAATCATATAATTTACTATTTACCACTCCTAGGGCTAATCACTCATGAAAAATGAACCACCAACAAACTCCATATCTAATTTATTATCTAAATGATGTGTAGTATTTCTAAATTTTCAATTTAACATATTTAAGGTTGATATAGTGTTGTAGGTAACCATCTAAAATAAAATAACAACCAAATTTTTTTCTATTTGGTAGACATGCAACAATATTCATTTAGATTCAAAAGTTAATAAAAATACAAAGCTAGCAAGTATTATAGTACCAAGTGATGTTTTTAAAAGATTTTTTCTAAATCTATACCTAGTTTAGAATAACCTAAGTGCTTGATGTCTTATAATAACTTGTTTATTCCATGGTATCCATATGAGAGAAAACCTTATCTCATGCACCACTAGATGGACCTACATACTAGCTTCATAAATTAGCATATGTCATAGCCAACTTCTTCTATTCATAATGGAATAAAATATGGCTATAGAATGCATAGATTGAGGTTGATAATTCCAAAACATAAAATATTTCATAGGATACCTATTTGTTATTATGAAAATAACCACCTATAAATAATTCTAAGAAATGTTGCAGACATAGGATTTTTTCCAAGAAATAAATATGCTCTAAGTGACGTATATAGACATTTTTTTATCTATTGCTTCAATTAGACATAAAGTGCCACTAAAATACAAAATTATTTATAATTCAAAGGATGCACACATATTTCAGACCTCCATGAGAAGCCAACAAAGAAAAAGCAACCAAATTTTATAGCCAATAATCACAGTTCTCATTCATACATGTTAAATCTAAAAATTCAACCGAATAAGATATAGGTTGATGAGGACAATATTCAACAACATATAAATCAAATTTCATAGGCAACCTCATAGGCATCTACCTTTTATCTTAAGAAACATTAAGCTCAACAAATCCAACCTAGAATTCTTATTTGGAGCTAGGCTACCACCATACTTTTATCTTACTGTCATTAGCTACTTTATCTGATGTATAACAATATAGACCTTCATGTCCCCTTCCTCTTCTAATATTATTGATTTATAGAAAACAAGGGGGTTCCTCATTGAACAAAATGTATTACATGCTAATTTTCACCTTTACTTGAAGTCAATGTCTACTAGGTGGTTCCTTCTTTATTTTAAAATAATTGTATATTTTTACTTTTAAAATATAAGAAAAACTAAAATCATACACAATTTCAACTTTATTTAGATTTACATTAGTTTTATTTTATTTATATATATCAATAGATTTATATATATATTTATTTTTAATTAAATATAATGCTAACAACATTAAAATTAAATCAATGAAACACGATCAAACATAGATACTTAAAATTATACCTCCAAATTTTCTTCTCATATAGGCATCTTGATAATAATCAAAGGGCCAAACGAGAATAGCTCACATGCCTTGTCACTTTTCTTACCGATGGAGGATTTTCTCAAGGATCATTCCTTGACTTAAAGGTATAAAGCATACAATACATAACATACATACATGATACAAATCAGCAAGGTATACATTCATAATGCATCTATATATATGCAGTTAATTGAGCTTCCATGTAATCTTGAACCATTGGTGAATGTATCATTGGTAGGGCTTATTTCATCTCTACTAATGTGAATGTCTAACCATGGTGATATTTCACACTGAAAGCATGAGATTTCGGAAGAAAGAAACACTAATTGCTGCAATGTAAACTAACTAGCTTGATGCACGAAATAAAACGGATATAATCGAATCAAAACCAACGTAAAAAGAGAAAGTAGGAGCACAACCCTTTTTATTAATGTGATTCCAACTCGGTTACAATACATCTCCTCCATTTTTAGGGGCTAGGAGAGTTAGCATGTTTCCATTACACAAAGTGAGTAGTGATCTTCTTTTTGCATGCCCACATTTGAAACGAGCGGGCCAAAGTGTTGCCGCCGCTTATGCTGATGAATCCTTGCTTGCTGCTTCTCCTACGATCAAAGAAACACACAGGCGTTAGTAGCACCAGAGGCTGCTGCTAGTGATACAGTCGATGAAAGTCTGCTGTAATTCGTCTCCAGGTGAGACGACTTCGCCTATGATAAAAAGCCGAAATGTTGTTGTTACCTGCAGGTTAGTGGGACAACAAAAATGACAAAAGCATGATATTATTTGATAAACATCTTCTAAAATCTAGATTTAAACGTAGAACGTAAAGCATGATAGATATATTCGAATGTAAAGCATTAGACATAGAACGTAGAATGCAGGATATATTCAATAAAGGATATATTCGAACGTAAAGCATGACAGAATAAACTAATCATGCAACTAACAAACAGTGTGGGGTGCCCAAGCGGGCCACCCCCGTTAAAACTTGACTTTGACGCCAATCCACTAGGGAGGGGCTCAAAATCTCAGAGAATGTGGTGTCATCGAATTGATGGATTATGGTGGTGAAATGTCGAGTTTAGGTCTGGATCCATGCTTCTAAGAGCCACCCACTAACCTCTCTTGCGAAAGAGATTATAGGTGTAGAAGAGATGAATCGAAAAGGAATGCAATCGGGTGTTTGGTTTGGCAGCACTTCGTTGCTTGGAAATGTCTACCAGCTTGTCCTTTTGGGTGGGAAAAGTCCACCATTTTATAGACCCATGGGGTCTCTTTGGAAGGGCATGTAGGGATGCCACGTGGCGGCCATTCCTTCCCAAAATGGAGGAGACTCCTCCCTGACTTGGGCTTACATGACTGCCCTTTTGACAGTCCTCTAACTGCCAATTTGCCCACCTACGCGCGCATGCACAACAGGCGGCAATAATTGACTATCTTCGGCTGCCGCTTGTTTAACATCCGCTTTAATGGTTTAATGTTTGCTTTCAAATGTTTTAATGTCTGCTTTTGAATGCTTAAAATCCACCTTTGATTGGTCAAATTTTGCCTTTGATTGGTTAAAGTCCGCCTTGGCGCGAAGACGGGAGTTTGTCGTGATATCGCGACGTCGCGATATTTTGACACTTCGACCAAGGCTTTCTTTTGGGCCCGAAGTGTCGCGATATCGCGACGTCACGATATCGTGACACTTTGGCCAAGGCTTTCCTTTGGGCCCAAAGTGTTGCGACGTCGCGATATCGCGACACTTTGGCCAAGGCTTTCCTTTGGGCTTGAAGTGTCGCGATATCATGATGTCGCGATATCACGACACTTTGACCAAGGCTTTCCTTTGGGCCTGAAGTGTTGTGATATCACGACGTCTCAATATCGTGACACTTCGGCCAAGGCTTTCCTTTGGGCTTTTGGTGTCGTGATATCGCGACGTCGTGATATTGCGACACTTCGGCCAAGGCTTTCCTTTGGGCTTTGCTTTGTTAAAACGACCACTTTGCTTTGTTTACTTTTTGACCTTCTAAAATGCTGTGTAAGTGGCTAGGACCACTGTTTGACCTCTGAGGGCTTCCATGAAAGCTATGTGTGTTAATGCGATAAGTGTTTGTAGTCACATAATCGGATTGGTGTTGTTTTGGTGTCTATAGATGCCCCTTTTTGGGAAGCACTACGGGTGACGCAGTTTTGAGCAAAAATAGATAACCAAAGCACTAATGATTAGGGTTTCTTGGTAACCTAACCAAATTTTGATGCCCCAAGTATGGAAAGGGCATGCATTCTTGAATCCTTGCTTCTGACGAGCTAAGGAATTTGATTTCAAGTGTTAACCTATTTTGGTGAGGTGTGACTTGAGCTTGGACATTGATCAGTCATGATTAGGCAAAGGGTGCAACCTTTTTTCCATAGGGGAACCTTGTGTTCATGCTTTGGG